>JAXQQM020060450.1:0-477536 GCA_034641835.2 Pinus albicaulis
AACTCCCATTGAGTTCCATGTTTGTTTTTCTACACCAATAGGAGAGAGGAATTTTAGATCTAAAACACTGAGGACTTCCAAGAACCCATCCCACTGAGGAGAATCGGAAAACACCTTTCTTGTTTTCCTCTCAGGTGCCCCATTCTTTAATATAATACAAATCATTCTTTTAAAAACTTTGTTCTTGTCTTGTCTATTGGATGCATGGAGCCATATTATATTTTATCTGCTTAATGTCTTTTTGTGCTTAGATCTGAATTTGTGTAGCAGACTTAAAGATATTTTGCAGCCATAATCGATGTTAGGGCTATTTGTTATGCATAGCCAAAGTGATATTTTACGACGAAAGATTCATACTAACAGAAAGGAGGAAGAATCATTTGCAAACATGTGTTGTTCATTTTAAAAGAGACTATTCAACCTTCAGATATTAGACCTCTCAAGTTGTGTGAGGGCCAAGGAAGTGTTAGACGAGGGACTAGGGACAAAAAATATGATAGAATTTCTAATTACATTTTGAAAATGAATTAAGCATATTTTGATAAACTCCATATATTGAAATAAAAGACACAAATATTTTTTATAACTTCAACTTTGATCCAAAAATGTCTCAAGACTAAAACATGTTAACCATCATATATTGTTCAAAAACATGCTCATAGATACATACATAAATACATACACACACATAAATATATACATATACTATTAGATTTTTTTTAAAACAAACAAAAATTAAATATATACATATACTATTAGATTTTTTTTAAAACAAATAAATACACGCACACACATAAATATATACATATACTATTAGATTTTTTTTTTAACAAATTTTATATAAAAACCTACTTGGCTGATTTAATTTTCTGTTAAATTCACTAGTGCATGTGGTTCATTGAATTTCATTTTTTTAATCCACCCCCCCCCCCCCCGCCCACCCCTCTCCAAAAAAAAAACAAATGCAGTGACTAAGAACACAATCAACATCATATCAAACCTTAACCATAATTCTTTTGTTAAAAACATTTGTAGGGGGAAGATAAGATACAGTAAACAACTTAACTCTCCATGTCCCAAGTCCAATGTTATATGATTTCAGTTTAACTCTGCATATCTAATCTAAGATTGTAGGATGTTACTATCCATGAATTGGGCCCAAAGCCTCCATAACCTTTTTGATTTTCTAAAATGGTATATCTTAATTATGTAATTGGTCTGGTGCTTGCATCTAGTTGAATTTTGTATTATGCCTATTGTATTTTTTGACAATTCTAGTTTTATTTAGCTCCAAAAATTTTAGCAGACTATTCATATATTTTTGAGTATATATGGCAGACAAAACATGTGTTATTTATGTCTTTGTGGTGTGACTTACTTCGGATTCATGTTTTAGTTTGAATGCAATATTTATGAAAAGTTACCACATTCAGAGCTCTTTACCGAATATTTTAGGCTTTCATCTTCAGACTTTGTCTACAGGAAATTTTGTGCTCCATTTCTACAGTGAGACATATATGCTCTCCTGTCTTTTCAATCTATAATATTCCTTCCATCTTGGTTTCATATATTTTTTCTTTGCATGTAGTGGATGAAGAGCTCACATGGCTTTTTATATGAAAGAGTTATTTGAAAATATATTGTTGAACATCTTCTAGTTTTTCTTCTCCGTTCTTTTTGTATTATCTTTAATTATCACCTGTAATTCTACTAGATTAGTGTCATTTATAATCTTTCCTAGCTTAATCATGATATATACCCCTGGATCCTTTTCTTGTTTGAATATAGAAACATCTGCATTTCCTTTCCAGATTTTTTTGGTTTTTCACTCTCTTTGGTGTTTCTGATAACAGTTACTGGCATTGAAGGAAATTTATGAGGATGATGTGTTTGTTGTTGAAAGAGAAGATGGCAGCCCTCATGCATTAAATATTCCAAAGAGTGTAGATTTTTGATGTATAATGGAGGTCATGAAATATTCTAACAGAACTTTATAATTTTTTTGCAGATGTCCATACATGTTGAAATTCCTGAGAATATTGCTATTACTCTGAGGCTTCCATCAACTTCCAGTAAATGTGAACTTAGTGGAAACAATAGTAGGTCTTCCTCAAAATATGTTCTGGTGGGAAATTTTAATATTCCTACTTTAGCAAGCAACTAAGCAAAATATTAAAATTTTTATTTTGCACTTAGTAGTGGGATAAATGAGTAAGGAGGCCCATGCTTAATAAAAACATGAATAAAACCCATTATAATATGAAAGGGGATCATCACAATAGCTAGATTTTACACTTATGTGTGTGAACAAGGGAAAGTGGATAAGGTCATAGTCAGGTTTGACTAAGTCAACATGCATGCATGAAGAAGAGGAAATCATCAATAAAACCAGTTTAGTGTGAACAAGGATCAACAGAGACATACATTTGTGAGCTGGATTGATTGCACCTGAGTTTGAAAAGGGATGAGGTAGATTGAAGAGGTCAACCTTGACCAAATCACAACACTGTCCAGATGCATTGAACCTCCTTGTTGATCAACGCAGTTTTAGATGGAGGATTTTCATGTGAAAGGAGCTAGAGTTTTGAAGGTGGTTTAGGGTTTGTCAAGCTCTCATATTATAAAAGGAAGGAGAAGGCTCAAGAGAAGGTTGTTGATGATATTATATTTTTCAGATTATATTATCTGTTTAGACATATCTCATTCTCTTGGCTATTTAGTAGAGAATTCTGAGGATTTCCTGTTTAGGGATTCTCTCTCCTTCCATTGAGTAGCTCTTGGAGGGAATTGTACTTCTCTTCCACTATCAGGCATATGGTCAAGCTCCATCTCCCTTAGATAGCATAAATCCTGTTGGGGTTTAATTTTTTCAGTGAGCTGCAGCAAGTGGAGACTAGATCTCCTTAGATCTAGATTATACTTAGTGCCTCTTCTCAGTGAGTGTGTCTTTTAACCTCCTGGAAGAGTGTATTAGCTGTTGAGCTTCAAATTTCAGATCTTGGCATGTGGCCAACTCACTTCTCACCATATGCAGTGTAGTTATATTTAGAGACTGCGTCATTTTCTAGAGTGTTGTTGTAGCAGGGTTTGATCCCTTGCTTTTGAGCTTTTTCCTTGGAGGAAAGGCCAACCCTTCTCCCGGAAAAGAATTGTACATCATTATTCTTCTCTCTCATGTATTATTCAGCTATTTTCTTATAAATCTGTAGTGTAGTGTTTTTTCTAGATCTATATTCTGTAGATCTGTCATTCTCAGACTTGTACTTTCATGAAACCCTTGCCAAGTCACTTAAAAAATGTGTAAAAGAGACTGATACTCCATTTTTCTTCGTGATATAATATAATACAATCCATATTGGTTGTTTCCAAAATATTTTATGATAAAACTCTGAAAAATACACTGTGAAGGCTTCATCAAATTCTGCATTAGCTAAGTCATGGGGTTTGGGCATTTTTGAGCCATACCAGGACAGGGATATCTGTTTAACATAGCTAGAGTGCTTTGTTTTTGATGAAATTTTATGTGTGAGTCCCTATAACATATTATAATGGATACAACCGTCATTTTACTCTGTTTTTACGCATATCTCTGAAATTAACCTTTTTAGGGCTTAATTTGCTGCTTTTCCCCACTTTTTGCATCTTAAAATGAAGAAGAAGTTGTTGTTGTAACATCAAATGATGATAATTTGTTTCTTCACACATTGCATGAGTTAATATAGTGATTTTTCTCCAACATTGGATTTACTTATTGTTGCAGTCCCATTATTGGGCATTTTCCAGCCGTTTTAGGTGTGAGAGGCTTTTTTATCTCACCTAGTTTGCCTGGTTTATGATTTCCTCTTGGATTTGGTTCTTAGATTATCATATATAAGAGATAAAAGGGCTAATATTTCTTTCTATAGTATACATTCCTGAAAAATTTGTTTTTCATGCATGCTTTGCTAGTAATCCCAATTTGAGGATATTACAGTGGTATCAGAGCATGATCTCTCGCTCAGCCTGTGAGATCCAGCTATCAGAAGAATAAAGAGAAATATTACAGTTCAGAATTATGGAGAGGATGAGATTACTCTCATCATTTTTCAAATATAAGAAGAGCCTCCCCAAAGAGGTTAAACAGAAGAAAGAAGAAAGTTGCAGTGAAACTCCTAGAGGGTTTCAAGAAGAGGAAGAACCATGCACTTCAAATTCTCATAAAGAATAAGACAAAGGGCATGGAAGACACTTGGAATATTAGATTCTAATTGAATACCTTGTTGAGTACAAGACTCAACCTAAAGCCTTCAAGGAGACTCTAGCCTTCCCACAGTTTATTCAACTAGAGGAAGAAAGGAGACCTTGCAGCATAATAAGGATGAAGGGCAATAGGTTTCTATTTTCCACTTTTGATGGATCATTTTCAGCAAGGACTTGGACAAGAATACTTGAAAAATTATTCCTACTACATTGAGTGGTATAAATAGAAGCAGTAGAGATTGTAGTGTTGTACATGAAGGGCAATGCAAGCACTTGGTGGTTCAGCCACATAAGTCATGCAAGAGTATCTACTCTTGTAGATTTCACTCAAAGAGTGATCAAGATATTTGATGAAGAAAAATTAGAGAGGGAGGAGCCCTCACCATCTCTTGAGGAGACTTATATCAGCTTTGTCACAACCATGGAGGAGCAACCTTCAACATCAGTAGTTGAGGGAGCTAATATAGTGAAAGAAAGAACTCTTGCAGCCATGCAAGATGTTCCCAAAGTCCAACAAGGTATGATTGAATTTCCAATTTCTATTATTGCAGCAAATCTTTCAGAATATTGTGGAAATATGTTATTTTGGGACCCAGGATCATCACTTACTATTAATCTAGACAAGCAAGGTTGAATTGCACTGTCCAAGAGCTGCAGTGAAGAGATAAGGACCCATTCCTCATGGGAACATTCAGATGCCAGCTTAATTCAGGAAGCCATGGAGGAAGAGATGTCAAAGGGTAGACGTATTGAGATGAGAAAATATTTCTCCTCTCTAGATGACACTCTCTCAATGAGCATGCCACAACTCAAAGAGAGACCTCTACTTGCAGTAGATCCAAGGCCTCTTTAGTTTTGGAAGGCCATGCATGAGGAGGAGGTCTCATCATGAGACCCCATTGGAGGTGCACTTGAACATTTCATGAAGTGCAAATTTCTTTAAAGGTTGGAGGAGCATGGTGTCCTACCTTGGGAGGATACCAAACATTTGTAGAATGAGATTTATCACCCACATTGGGATGAGTGGATGGCAGTATGGAGCAAGAGGGTTCCAAACCCCTTGCAGATCTATGATACAGACCAGCAAGAGGCATGGCTGCACTGGTTGTGTTTGGGTGAGTTTGGTCATTACCCAAAAATTTCTATTTCTTTAACTCATGCCTTGATTCTAAATGACAGGATGCATAAGAAGAAGGCATGGTTGTTGTGGCTATTGAGAATAGAGTTTGGACATCATATGTCAAATCTTATGTCCATGTATTTACCTCTGTCTGAGATATGTCTCACGTGCTCACATGTATTTATGTTTGAGATGTATTTCATGTATATTGGTTTGGGAGGAAGGATAACTTCCCCATGATGTATGAGGGAGTTGGTTTGTAGTTTGTTGATGAGACAACTCACATGTCCATCAATGTATTATTTCTCCATGATCTAAATTTTGATAATGCAAGGAGGCAGCAAGAGTCCTTGCTGCTATGGCTATTATTGAGAGAGTATGGGATGAAATTTCTCCATACTCATCATGATTTTCTAGAAGGGATGTCTGGCACATTGTCTTGTTATTATGATCACGTACAGCTAATATATTTTGTTGTTTACTACCACATAGTAGATGAGCACTCATGCACAACTAGTACTTTGTTGAAGGATAACTTGCCACATAATATTCTCAAGCAGCAGTTGGGAGAACTGCATTGTATCCCTTGGATATACCATTGGTATCATGGGACCATCAGCATTTTTCTGATTTGGATGCCAAATGGTGATGAGGTGTCATTCATTTTGGATGGGATGGTTTGGGCCAACATGATTCATGAAATGGGTGATGATCTTTGGAGATCTATTCTTCTTCTTGCCACCTGAGGGAAACCTATTTGCAGCCCAAGATCAGTATGTATTCTACACTTTCCATGAGTGGAGAGGAAGACCACATGGGGTAGGCCATCTTGCCTATCATGTTCAACCATTCAACCCACTTTCTTTGCAGGAGCCCAAGGTGGAGGAGATCTTTCATGATTTTCCATGTTGGAGGGTGACTCATCTTGTATGGATGATAGCTTGGGGGTGGGGGTTTTACATGGGAATGTTAGTTCCCAAACACATTTCAGACTTCATGCCTTGGAAGGAAATCTTTAATTTATATCCTTGCAGTTGCTTGAGGACAAGCAACATTTGGGAGGGGAGCACTGTAATATTCCTACTTTAGCAAGCAGCTAAGGGGAATATTAAAATTTTTATTTTTGCACTTAGTAGTGGGATAAATGGGTAAGGATGCCCATGCTTAATAAAAACATGAATACAACCCATTAGAATGTGAAAGGGGATCATCACGGTAGCTAGATTTTACACTTATGTGTGTGAACAAGGGAAAATGGATAAGGACATAGTCAAGTTTGACTAAGTCAACATGCATGCATGAAGAAGAGGAGATCATCAATAAAACTAGTTTAGTGTGAACAAGGATCAGTATAGATAGACATTTGTGAGCTATATTTATTGCACCTGAGTGTGAAAAGGGATGAGGTAGATGCATTGAACCTCCTTGTTGATCAACACAGTTTTAGATGGAGGATCTTCATGTGAAAGGAGATAGAGTTTTGAAGGTGGTTTAGGGTCTCTCAAGCTCTCATCTTATAAAAGGAAGGGGAAGGCTCAAGAGAAGGTTGTTGATGATATTATATTTTTAGAGTATATTGTATGTTTAGACATATCTCATTCTCTTGGTTGTTTAGCAGAGAATTGTGAGGATTTCCTATTTAGGGATTCTCTCTCCTTCCATTGAGTAGCTCTTGGAGGACATTGTACTTCCCTTCCACTATCAGGCATATGTTTAAGCTCCATCTCCCTTAGAAATTTTAAATCCTATTGGGGTTTACGTTTTTTAGTGAGCTGCAGCAAATGGAGACTAGATCTTCTTAGATCTAGATTATACTAGTGCCTCTTCTCAGTGAGTGTGTCTTTTAACCTCTTGGAAGAGTGTATTAGCTATTGAGCTTCAGATTTCATATCTTGGCATGTGGCCAACTAAATTCTCACCATCTGTAGCACATTTAGCTTCAGAGACTACGTCATTTCTAAAGTGCTGCAGTAGCAAGGTTTGATCCCTTGCTTTTGATATTTTTCCTTGGAGGAAGAGCCAACCCTTCTCCTGGAAAATAATTGTACATCATTATTATTATATCTCATGTATTATTTAGCTATTTTCTTATAAATATGTAGTGTACTACATTTTCCAGATCCATATTCTGCAGATCTTACATTCTCACACTTGTACTTTCATGAAACCCTTGCCGGGTCACTTATAAAATGTGTAAAAGAGACTGATACTCCATTTTTCTTCATGATATGATATAATACACTCCATATTTTATGTTTCCATAATATTTTATCATAAACCATCTGAAAAATATGCTGTGAAGTCTTCAGCAAATTCTACATTAGCTAAGTCATGGGGTTTGGGCATTTTTTAGCCATACCGGGACAGGGAGATATGTTTAACATAGATAGAGTGCTTTATTTTTTATAAAATTTGATATGTGAGTCCCCTATAAAATATTATAATGGATCCAACCGTCATTTTCCTCTATTTTTATGCAGATATCTGAAATTAACCTTTTTAGGGCTTAATCTGCTGCTTTTCCCCACTTTTTGGATCTTAAAATGAAGAAGAATTTGTTTTTGTAGCATAAAATTATGATAATGTGTTTCTTGACACATTTCATGAGTGAATAGAGTGCTGATGCTCCACCATTGGATTTACTTATTGTTGCAGTCCCATTATTGGGCTTTTTCCGACCATTCTAGGTGTGAGAGGCTTGTTTATCTCACCTAGTTTGCTTGGTTTCTGATTTCCTCTTGGATTTGGATCTTATATTATCATATCTAAGATATCCAAGGGCTAATAAATTTTTTTTGTAGCATAAATTCCTGAAAAATTCTTTTTTCAAGCATGCTTTTCCAGTAATCCCAATTTGGGGATATTACAGAAATGTTTACACATTCAATGTTCAGCACCTTGTTCCTATTGCATTGAAATTTTTGCTGCCTAAATCATATATGTGCTATATTCCCCCACAATTTATGGTTTTGGCTTACTGGTTGGACTCTGATAGTATTTCTAAGCTCTGCAACAACTTAGACAACATTTGGGCTGGAGACTCATGCTAAGTTGTACTATATAAATGGGCAGAATGGCTCTGAAGTTCATCTCTTTCACACCTGGGATTTCAACATGAGATATTTCTATATCCATTCAATGTACAGAGCAAAACAGAATGGCGGGCGATTTCTGGGTTTTCATCTCCAGATGTTGATATTCCTCAGCTGAGTTCTAGTATGGTTTATGGGGTTTTCCACTCTTGGCAAATGAAATAGAATTTTCATTAATAGACAGAACACTACATGATTCCAATCATAACATGAAAAATCAAAGGCTTCTACTTCTGAAGCCCTGCAATCAGTAAACAAGTAACTGTAGCATACAAAATTTTAGAAGATACAATGGTTAACAACTATAGATTTAGCTTTACCAAACAAAATTAAGTATGGAAGATAAATAATTTTGGCACCGCATATAAGTACTATAAATTGGTGTATGCTTACCATTTTGGTGGTCGAACCAATGGGTCCCTTGCTAAACCCTCGAACTAATGGGTCCCCTGCTAAACACCTGAACCAACGGGTCCCCTGCTATTTGTCCCTCTATTTTGTCCAGTATAGGCAGAACTCTCCTTTCTGGGATCTACTCTCGGCTCACAAAGAATCCAGTGTAGTTGAATCGACTAGTTGAATGAACAATCGAACTCTCAGCATACATGCATAAATAGCTGCAGAGATAATAAAATTGATTAGGTAAGAATCGAACTCTCAACATACATGCATAAACCGTTGCAGAGATAATGAAATTGATTAGGTAAGAATTTTTGGAAAAAGGGTGCATGGGTAAGGTAATTAGGCTAATTAGCTTTGTTGGAATTTTAAAAAATAGGCTAAGCTAGGGGTATTTAATCATGTATTAATGATATCAATTGATTAATTATGATTAATCTGTATTAATGATATCAATTGATTAATTAGGGGTCTTTAATCATGTATCAATTGATTAATTATGAATTATTAAATTTAATTAAAAATTACTAATTAGTCTACAAACACATGGTAATAATGGCATTACCCACAAACACATGATACCCTCATAACCAATACCTAGTTATCTAAAAATCAAATGTTTCCAATATGCTCATTTAGAGGTGAAGGATTCTCCTAGGAGGTCAATATGTTGGTTTGGGTCCGGTGTTATTTTCAGCCTCAGATACTTAGTGGTTAAGGGCTTCAAGGGTAAAGGGTTAAGTTCCAACGGATTTAGGGTCAGAGGATTTAGTGGTCAAGAACTTAAGATTTAGGGGATTTAGGTGTTTAAGGGATTAGAAGTTAATTAAGTTTTTTAAGGGTGAAGGATTGGGGGTTAACTAGGGTCATAGGTTAAGAGGATAAGGAGTTAACTAGGGTCACAACTTAGCAAATTTGATACAACCAACCTCAAAATAAATGACCTGACCCGAACGCGTTTGGGCGGGTTCCCTCACATGACATGACACGATGCGCACGACAGAACGAAGGCACAAAGGTGCAACAGAAAATGGGCTCCATGAACGTGCACAGGGTACCCGTGCAGTCACAACTTAGCAAATTTGATATGGTCTCCCTCAAACTAAATGACCCGACCCGAACGTGTTTGGGCAGGTGCCCTCACACAGCGTGACACCGTGCACACAAAAAAATGAAGGGAAAAGGGAGAAACCAGAAAATGGACCACACGAATGTGCACAGGGAACCTATGCAGTCATAACTTAGCAAATTTGATACGAGCGCCCTCAACTAAAACAACCTGACCCAAACACGTTTGGGCGGGTGCCCTCAACCAAAACGACCGTACCTGAATGGGTTTGGGCAAGCACCCTCAAACAAAATGACACGACGAGCTACTGAATGAAGGCACAAGGGAGAAAATGGTGCCAAACGAGCTGCATGAACATGCACAAGGAACCCGTGCAGTCACAACTTAGCAAATTTGATACGACCGCCCTCAAATGAAATGACCCGACTCGAACGCATTTGGGTGGGCACCCTCACACGGCGCGACACGATGCGCACGACCGAGCAAAGGCACAAGGAAGCAACTAGAAAACGGGCCACACAAACATGCACAGGGAACCCATGCGTTCACAGCTTAGCAAATTTGATACGGGCGCCCTCAATTGAAATGACCCGACCCAAACACGTTTTAGCGGGCGCCCTCCACCGAAACGACCCGACCCAAACACATTTGGGTAGGCACCCTCAACCGAAAGGACCCTACCCAAACTGGTTTGGGTGGGTGCCCTCAAACGAAATGACACAATGGGCTACCGAACAAAGGCACAAGGGAGAAAACGACGCCAAATGGGCTGCACAAATGTGCACAAGGAACCTGTGTGGTCACAACTTAGCAAATTTGATACAGACACCCTCAAATGAAACAACCCTACCTGAACACGTTTGGCGGGCGCCCTCAGACGACGTGACACATCGTGCACGACCGAATGAAGGCACAAGGGTGCAACAAAAAATGGATCGCATGAACGTGCATAGGGCACCCGTGCAGTCATAACTTAGAAAATTTGATACGATCTCCCTCAAACTAAACAACCCAACCCGAACGCATTTGGGTGGGTGCCCTCACATGACATGACATGGGGTGCACGACCAAACGAAGGCACAAGGGAGAAACTGGCAAACGGGCGCACGAATGTGCATAGGGCACTCGCATAGTCACAACTTAGAAAATTTGATACGAGCGCCCTTAACTGAAACGACCCGACCCAAATGTGTTTCTGCGAGCGCCCTCAACTGAAACGACCCAACCCAAACACATTTGGGCGGGCTCTCTCAACCGAAATGACCCTACCCGAATGGGTTTGGGTAGGCGAATTCAAACGAAATGACACAGCGGGCTACCGAACGAAGGCACAAGGGAGCAAACGGTGCCAAACGGGCTGCATGAATGTGCACAAGTAACCTGCGCAGTCACAACTTAGAAAATTTGATACGCCCGCCCTCAAATGAAACGACCAGACCTGAACACGTTTGGGCAGGTGCCCTCACATGGTGCGACACGGCGTGCACAACCAAATGAAGGCACAAGGGAGCAACCAACAAACAGGCTGCATGAACATTAGGGAACCCATGTTGTCACAACATAGCAAATTTGATACGGGCGCCCTCAACCAAAATGACCTGACCCAAATGCGTTTGGGCGGGTGCCCTCAACCAAAATTACCCGACTTGAATAGGTTTTGTCAGGCGCCCTCAACCAAAACAACCTGACCCCAACGGGTTTGGGTGGGTGCCCTCAAACAAAACGACACAACACGCCCGACCAAACGAAGGCACAAGGGAGAAAATGAAAAACAGACCACATGAACATGCACAAGGCACCCGTGTGGTCACAACTTAGCAAATTTGATACGGCCACCCTCAAACTAAATGACCCAACATGAATGCGTTTGGGCGGGCGCCCTCACACAGCATGACACGACGTGCATGACAAAACGAAGTCACAAGGGAGCAACCGGAAAAGGATGAGAGAGAATGGGAGAAACCATCATGAAGCATGAGAGAGAATGTTATTTTAAGCAAAGGATTTTGAGCTGAAGTCATTGCTACAAGTAAATATTTGATTAATATGTTAGCAAGTTAAATTTTGGGTGACATGAAACTAGAGGAAGTTAGAGTGGAAAGAAGCCCTCTCTTGCACATATTAGGTTTTTGAAGTGTTTAACATGCATGTATGTGGCTAAAGTGGATAAGACAAAACTTGACAACCTATCTTAAGAAAAGGATTTTAGGTTGAAGTAGTTGTTGCAAATAATTATTTAATTAATATGTCACCAAGTTCAATTTTCGATGACATGACACTAGAGGAAGTCAAAGGGGAAAGAAGCCCTCTCTTAAATTTATTAGGTTTCTAAAGTGTGAGGATTGCATGTATGTGGCTAAGGTGGATAAGATAAAACTTGACAACATATTGGTCAATTTCCTTGACCCTTTATTGGTTATTTAGAAGGAGTTTGAATACACCACCGTTAATATCAAGGTAATGCCTAGCAGATCAAGGGCTACAATTTGTAGTTTTCATCTGAACATAAACATACCACAACCATGCCAAACATGTAATATTTTCAGATAATGAGGATCACAACATTGTCTTAATCTCCAGGCATTAGGGATTACAGATTCTTTGCTCACACGCCTCCACCCTTCTGGATTCGGCCTGCAAACATATTATGGGATTCCAGATGAGATCTTCCTCCACCCAATAGCCATGAGGGATTCCAGAGGTTTTGGTTCCACACCTCCACCCTTATATTTAATTAGGAACCCTAGATAACCAAGCAATATCCATGCCTAATGAAAGGCGAAGGGTTCCAAGTTGTTAGAAATATTGTCATTGATGGCAAAGAAAGCAAAGAACAGCAGCAAGGAATATGTACAGCAGAAGGCAGAGGCAGAGGTCGAGCAGCGCTGAAGCAGAACAGGAAAAGGAGATAGGCGGAAGAACACTGCTAAAGCGTAACAGTCAAATACAGAGGCAGAAGCAGCGAATATGGAGGCAGTGAAATAGTCGAGCAATGGAGATAGAGGCAGCAAATACAGAGGCAATGGTGATTTGATCCACGAGTAATGGAGCGTTAACCTGGAAGGCATAAATTCCGGGAATCTTAACACAGCGGCATGCATATATATATATATATATATATATATATATATATATATATATATATATATATATATATATATACACACACACACACACACACACAAACCACTATTCCGAGAACCATTACCTATCCGGGAAGTACATATAACATAAACACAATTCTGGGAATCGTTACCCACGCTGGAGTACATATGTAGCGCATTACATATATATACAGTGCCTTATATATATATAAGTTTCATGTTATTGAGCCCGAATTTAAAAGGATCAAAGATCCAATGCATATGTATTAATTTACATGGAGCGCTTTATGATAAACAAATAACCAAAGTACCGTATGGTGGGACCCCTTACCCAATCGCATCGGAGATTATAAGGGTAGCGGAAAGTATAAACCAAAAATTGCGATTGCGATTGAAGCCTGGACCCGGTGGGCTTATAAACCATGAGTAACAAGTATTTGAATTTCGGCATGATCACATCAGAACAACCCAATCGCATCAGAGAAAATCTGGCAGTGGATCACTTGCAACTAAAAGTTGCGATTGCGATTAATCGCAATTGGAGTTAATCCAGGGTATCGAAACATGCAACAAATATTTGCGATTGCAATTGAAGCCTGGACCTGATGGGCTTATAAACTATGACTAACAAGTATTTGAGTTCCAATCGCATCGGCAAAGAATGGTGAACAGTTATCAATCGCATCGGAGCAAGGCAGCTTGCGATTGCGATCAATCGCAATCAGAAATTGCTGGAGGAGAAATATATCGCATCGGAAAGCGTGGCAAGTGGGCCCGAAAGGGAATTTGTTAAGTATTAATATGATTCTTCATTGAAGTGGTAGTTTATATGATTAAAACTTTATATAAGTTCGCCGAGAATTGAAACTATGAGATATATATGTATATATACAGAAGGCGCTGTTATAAAATGCTGTAGCGATTATGTTGAAATATGCCGCATGGTCTGTGGACCCACGGGCCTCAGCTCAAGGTGGAGGGCGATTCTTTATTCAAAACAATTGGAATGTATATTTATTCCGCTTGCAGAACTCGCCACGTCAACAAGACACTTGCTATGTACAGAGCGTTGGAATTTTTCCAGAATCACAGTTAGCAGTTTCATATATATATAAAGCGTTGATATAAAATAAAAATAAAAATGCAACTCATAAATTCAGGAGTTACGCAACAGCCATAAACAGAAAGGCATACAGAGGAGAGCAAGGGACCAACACAGTCAAAGAAAAGGCAAATGCGCAGCGATCCAAAAGGCTGTATGAGCGAGTTGGAGCTCTCATTGTAATTAAATGCAATATTTTAATTCGTTTATATTGTTTGTGATGCATTGGAAAGTCTCCGGAAGAGAGCAAATATCCCACTGTAATATTAAGATGAGCACCTACAGTTATTTTTTTAATGAGCAGATAAAAGGAATGAGAATACGGAAGCCAAAGAGTCATGACTGTTCACTCTAAATTCTTTGTGAAATACAAACAATCATGTGAGGAACTCTATAAATAATATCATCTTGATATGCAAAAAAGAGGTTAGAGAGAGTAAATATAGAGAAGGCAGAGTACAGAAGAGTGAGGTAGAGAAGATTAAGAAAAGAAGAGCAGAAAGAGAAGCTACAGAACAGAGCTAATATTTGAGGTAAATTAGAAAAAATTCAGTTTGATAAATTGAGGAAGTTGGAGCTTCCCTATCAAGTTGCAGCTTGATAGCTGTCAGTTGTAGCTGACTGAGGTTGGAGCCTCCTGTAGGTTGGTGCCTACAGAAAATAGAAGGGAGTTGGTGCTTCCTTACAAGTTGTAACTTGCAGAATTGAGGATAGAGCCTCCTGTAGGTTGGTGCCTGTAGAAAACAGTGGTGAGAGGGAGTTGGAGCTTGCCTTTGCATCACAACAATAATAAGTTGTGGTTTTATCCCTTTATGGGTTTCCACTTACATCTGTTGTCTATGTGTGTGTTTCTTATGTGTTGATGTGATTCTTTCAATCTGCTTAATTGTTTGCTGCTCTCAACATAAGTGTGGTGTCACATTAATTTAATATTGGCTGCAACATTTTAAGACTGTTCACAAATTAAGCTGTAAGCAAATTTGGTGAAAATTTTGAAAAGCTTATGTATGTATTAAAATGATTCACCCCCCCCCCCCCCCCTCTCAGTTTAATTAAAGATTCAACAATTGGTATCAGAGCGGGTTCCTTTTTACAAGTCTAACAACTAAAAGGAGATCCTAGGTTCCCAAGATGGCTAGTATAGAAGGATGCTCAACCAATAAAGCCCCTTTCTTCACTGGTGAAAATTATGCTTTCTGGAAAATTAGAATGAGGACATACATAATGTCTCTAGGGATAGATGTTTGGGCTGTGGTGGAATTAGGATATGCCCCGAAGGCAACTGAAACAGAAAAATAATCAAAAACGATTTTGTGGCTAACGCAAAAGCCATGAATGCCATCCTGAATGGATTGTGTGAAGCAGATTTTATTAAAGTAATGCACAAAGACACTACCAAAAAAATATGGGATACTCTTGAAAACATACATGAGGGAGACCAGAAAGTAAAGGCTGCCAAACTTCAAGTCTATAGAGCCCAGTTTGAAAACTTAAAAATGAATGATGATGAAGACATTTCCATTTTCTTCCTAAAGGCTGCAGAAATTATTAACAATATGAAATCTCTTGGAGAAAAAATGCCAGAAAGTATAATTGTGCAAAAGATTCTAAGATCTCTTCCATCTAGGTTTAATCCAAAGGTGTCTGCAATAGAAGAAATAGCTGATTGGGAGACCTTGACCATGAACCAACTACTTGGAAATCTAATAGCCTATGAAATGAGGCTCCCACAGAAGAAGCGAAGTACGAGGGAAGCAGCCTTTAAAACAGAAAAGAAGAAAGAAGAAGAGGGAGACATATGCTCTTGCTCAGATGAAGAAGAGGCAAATTCTGTCAAGAAATTGGATAGAGGCTCAGGTAAATACAAAGGTAAACTCCCCTTCAAATGCTTTAACTGTGGAAGAGTGGGACACTATGCTGCTAAGTGTCCTCACAAGAAAATAAGGAATCAGGCTCAAGAGTCAGAGAAAAATAGATCAAAGAACTAGCAGAAAGGAAAGAAGTTCAGCAGAAAATCCTTCTATGCTCAACAAGACAACAGTACATCTAAAGATTCAGATGAACCCTCAAGTGAAGAAGGAACCTCCGAATTCTTATTGATGGCCATAGAAGAACTTGAAGGACTCCTGCTAGAAGATGAAGAAGAAGAAGGGGAAGTCGACCTTGAGGGGGAGCTAAGAAGTGCTCTGGAAGAGATTGACAGACTCAAACTGAATTGCAGAAAACAAAAGGACATTCTTCTTAAGTATGTAAGAGAAGAACAAAACTCAGAGGTCCTCATGTAGCTAAAGGTAGAGCTTGAAGAAGCCAAGAAGATAGAAGACATGTTACTTCAACAAATCAAGGATAAAACCCGAGAACAAGAGAAACTGGAAGAAGAAGTAGTATGTCTCAGGAAGAAAATAGAAAATGCTCAAAGGACAGTGCTTATAAACTCTTCTCAAACAACAAGCTCTAGTAAGTTTAATGAAATTTTGGTTGCTCAAAGATCCCCAATGATAAAAACAGGAATAAGCTATGAAGGAGAATCAAGTAAAGGAAAATAAAAGGTTGACAGAGAGATTATTTTTGTAAAAGCAAAGAAGATTGATGAAGCAGCTCAAACAATTCCTACAAAAGAAGAAATCTGTAACAAGGAAGAAAGAGATCAGAAGAAACCACTAGTAGCAAAGAATGTAATAAACACTCAGACCCCTGAATATGTAAAATTTGGAAATCATCAAAGGAGATTCTTCCCTCCAATGAGGAATGCCACCTGCTATGTCTGCCACAAGCTGGGACACATTGCTGCATATTGTCATGCAAGGAGGAGTAATTCAAACTAGCAAAATATGCAAACATTGAAGAGACTGCCTCAAGAAAACAAATGGAAAAGACAACCTTACATTAGGTATGCAAATAGCTTCTATGGTTACTGCTTTCATTGTAAGGAAATTGGTCATAAAATCATTGAATGTAGAAAGTATGGACAAAGGTTAATGTTTAACACCTCAAGGAGGTTTATGAATCAAAGAAATTCTGTTCATACTCATAATTCTACAAAAATTATGATCAAATTTTGTGTATGCAATCAAGTTGGACATATACCTTCCAAATGTCCTCTAAGAAAATATAGTTCATCTCCTCACAAAAGATACCAAGCAAAAGGGCGCTTCCAGTGGATAAAGAAGGTGAATAAATGTGACTTGGCTCTAACTGCACAAGACCTGAAAATTCAGTGGTATTTGGATAGTGGCTGCTCAAAACATATGACAAGAGACAAAAGTAAGTTTATAACTCTTGATGAAAAGAAATCTGGCAATGTTACTTTTGGCAATGATAAGTCAGGAAAGATCAAAGGAAAGGGCTCAGTTAGCATAGACAATGGCAGAGGAAAGGCCTAAGATGTACTATTTGTAGATGGGCTGAAAGAAAATTTACTGAGTGTCAGTCAGATGTGTGACAAAGGTTGCGAAGTTCTATTTAGAGCACAAGACTGTGAAGTCAGATCAAGCACCACAGGTAAGAGTCTACTCAAAGGTGTTCGAACAGAAAGCAATGTTTACATTGTGAAAGAGGAAGATGAAGCATGCGATCTTAGCAAACTATAAGAGTCATGGTTATGGCATAAAATATTGGGACATCTCAGCTTCGATCACATCATCAGAATAAGCAAGAAGAGAGCTATCAAAGACATGCCAAAAATAAAGAAGCCATCTAATACCATAAGCAAATCTTGTCAATTGGGTAAACAAACTCACACATCCTTTAAGGCCAAAGAGTAGTTATCAACAAGAAGAACACTTCAGCTTGTGCACATGGATTTGTGTGGACCTGCAAGAACTAAAACACCAAGTGGAGAATCCTACTTCATGCTGATAATAGATGATTTCTCCAAAATGACATGGGTTGCTTTTCTCAAGAATAAATCAGAAGCTCTGGACAAATTCAAAATATTCAAAGCATTAGCAGAAAATAAGACAGGATGCAAACTAAAATGCATCAGATCGGACAGAGGAGGTGAATTCACAGATTATGACTTTGCATATCTATGCAATGAATATGGCATAAAACAACTATTTACTATTGCAGGGACACCTCAGCAGAATGGAGTAGCAGAGAGACAAAATAGATCTGTTCAACAAATAGCTAGAGCCATGATGTAGGAGAATAATATTCCACAAACCTTCTGGGCAGAAGCAGTACACATAGCAGTGCATATTCTGAACAAAGCCCACTTAAGGCCAAGCAGTGTCAAGACTCCCTATGAACTATGGCATGGGAAACCTGCTTCAATTAAACATTTTAGAATCTTTGAAAGTAAGTGTTACATAAAGAATAATGATGAAAATCTTGGGAAATTTGATGCAAGAGCAAATGAAGGGATATTTCTAGGATATGCATCCAAAAGTAAAGGGTATAGGTGCTACAACAAGACTCTTCGGAAAATAGCTGAATGTATTGATGTGAGATTTGATGAAGAACTTCCAAATAATACAAGAAATACAGACTGCAGTAGTCCATCAGAAAACCATGAAGAAGAAGACCAGAATGATGATGAAACAAGCATGACAACAGAAGATGCAGAATTGAGCTCGAAAGCCCCCTCAAGATACACTCAGAAGAATCATCCTGAAGATCAAATCATAGGAGACAAGAAAACAGCGGTCCAGACAAGAAGGCAGCTAACAGAACAAACAGAAGAGGTATACATAGCCATGTTGTCAGAAATAGAACCAAAGAAATTTGAAGAAGCCAGCAAGGAAAAGTCTTGGGTGAATGCTATGAATGAAGAATTGGACCAAATTGAGAAAAATAATACCTGGGGACTAGTGCCTAGACCCACCGAGAAAAATGTCATAGGCTCAAAATGGGTATTCAAAAACAAAATGAATGAAGAAGGACAAGTAATCAGGAATAAAGCCAGACTTGTCTGTAAGGGATACTCACAAATTGAAGGACTGGATTACGATGAAACATTTTCCCCTGTAGCCAGAATGGAAGCTATCATAATGTTTTTGGCATTTTCTTGCTACCAAAACTTCAAAGTATATCAAATGGATGTAAAATCTGCATTCCTGAATGGAGACTTGGAAGAAGAAGTCTACATGGAACAACTAGAAGGCTTCTCATTAACAGACAAAGAAGACTATGTTTTCATACTGAAGAAGGCCCTATATGGACTGAAATAGGCTCCTCGTGCTTGGTACTCAAGACTGGATAAATATTTGCAAAAATAGGGTTTTAAGAGAGGTGGAGTAGACAACAATCTATATATAAAATCCCATGAAAATGAACTCCTGATTGTTGTAGTATATGTTGATGACATTATGTTTGGAAGCAACAGAGAAGAACTAGAAAAAGGGTTTGCTGATGAAATGAAAACAGAGTTTGAAATGTCGATGATTGGAGCGCTCAGTTTCTACCCGGGACTGCAAATTCAGCAAAAGAACACAGGTACATTCATCTCTCAAGAAAAATACTTAAAAGAAATGCTGAAAATTTTCAAAATGGAGGACTGCAAACCTGTGACAACCCCCATGATCACAGGATGCAAGCTGTGTGCTGATGATGGGTCTGCAAATGTAGATCAAAAACTCTACAGATCCATGATAGGAAGCCTGCTGTATTTAACAACATCAAGACTAGACATCATGCTAGCAGTAGGACTAGTGGCTAGATATCAAGCAACACCTAAACAAAATCACCTTCTTGCAGTCAAAAGAATATTCAGATATCTACAAGGAACAACACAATATGGACTTTGGTATCCTAAAGGCAAAAGCTTCACCTTGACAGCATACATAGATGCAGATTGGGCCAGCTGTGTGGATGACAGAAAGAGTACAAGTGGAGGTGCATTCTATCTAGGAGAAATTCTGGTGGCATGGTTAAGCAAGAAACAAACATCTATCTCCCTGTCTACAACTAAAGAAGAATATATAACAACAGCAGCATGTTGTACACAAGTCATGTGGATGAAGCAGACTCTTCAAGACATGAAGGTAATCATTAATGAACCTATCTCAATCAAATGTGATAATACAAGCGCTATAATTATATCAAAAAATCCTGTGCTTCACTCAAAAACTAAGCATATCCCAATCAAGTATCATTTTCTCCAAGAACAAGTGGCTCAAAAGATAGTAAAGCTAGAGTATGTGCCAACAAAAGAACAGACAGCTGATATATTTACCAAACCTCTTGCTCGAGAATCATTTCAATATTTGAGAGATAAATTAGGGGTAGTATCTGCAGATACTACTCTCTAATATGAAGAGAAAGCACAATCTCAGGGGGAGAACAGAAATGAAAATATCATTCCTAAAATAAATCAGCAAGCAAGGGAAGCATAAAAAAGGTCCACAGGATCAAAGAGCTATAAGATAATATTCTCAGTATTATCAGCATTCAGCATGAAAAAGAAACAAGGACCTTTCAGTCGTTAAATGCATCATCCCTGTCTGCAATCTAGCACAGATTACAAACAACAGGCACTACAGATGAAACACAGTTATAAAACATATATTGGCTCACTATATCAGATAGAGACAAAACGTATATTCAAGTTCAATAATCCTTAAATTGTTCTCTCAACAAGTCCTATACAACAGTCTGGAGCAGCAGGGTATAAAGATAGAAAATGGTGGTCTAAACACAAATCAAAGAAAGGAAATGCAACGACAGACCCTATATGGAAAAATGAGGCACCGTCCTTTGCCATTGATGTCAAAGGGGGAGGAAGAGCAAGCAACAGAAGAAAGGATTCTAACAGGCAAACAAAGGAAGTGTATTTCCATCAATGCCAAAGGGGGAGACTGTTAGAAATATTGTCATTGATGGCAAAGAAAGCAAAGAACAACAGCAGGGAATATGTACAGCAGAAGGCAAAGGCAGAGGTCGAGCAGCGCTGAAGCAGAAATGGGAAAAGGAGACAGGCGAAAGAACACTGCTAAAGTATAACAGTCAAATATAGAGGCAGAGTGAAATGGTCGAGCGGTGGAGGCAAAAGCAGTGAATATGGAGGCAGTGAAACAGTCGAGCAGTGGAGACAGAGGCAGTGAAGCGGTCGAGCGGCAGAGGCGTTAGCACAGTAGAGGCACATAAATTCTGGGAATCTTAACCCAAGCGGCATGCATATATATATATATACATAAACCCCTATTCCAAGAATCGCTACCTTAGCCAGAGGATATATGTATATAATTCCGAGAACCATTACCCAGTCGGGCAGTACATATAACATAAACACAATTCTGGGAATCGTATAACCCAAGCAGCAAAATATACGTATAAATCTCATTCCGGGAATTGTTACCCACACTGGAGTACATATGTAGCGCATTACATATATATACAGCACCTTGTATATATAAGTTTCATGTTATTGAGCCCAAATTTAAAAGGATCAAAGGTCCAATGCATATGTATTAATTTACGTGGAGCACTTTATGATAAACAAATAACCAAAGTACCGTATGGTGGGACCCCTTACCCAATCGCATCAGATATTGTAAGGGCAGCGGAACGTATAAACCAAAACTTGCGATTTCGATTGAAGCCTAGACTCGGTGGGCTTATAAACCATGAGCAACAAGTATTTGAAGTCCAGTAGGATCGGATCGGAACAACCCAATCGCATCGGAGAAAATCTAGCAGCGGATCACTTGCAACTAAAAGTTGCGATTGCGATTAATCGCAATCAGAGTTAATCCAGGGTATCGAAACATGCAACAAAGATTTGTGATTTCGATTGAAGCCCGGACCCGATGGGATTATAAACTATGACTAACAAGTATTTGAGTTCCAATCGCATCAGCAAAGAACGGTGAACAATGATCAATCGCATCGGAGCAAGGAAGCTTGCGATTGCGATCAATCGCAATTGGAAATTGCTGGAGGAGAAATATATCGCATTGGAAAGCATGGCAAGTGGGCCCGAAAGGGAATTTGTTAAGTATTAATATGATTCTTCATTGAAGTGGCATTTTATACGATTAAAACTTTATATAAGTTCGCCGAGAATTGAAACTACAAGATATATATGTATATATACAGAAGGCATTGTTATAAAATGTTGTAGCGATTATGTTGAAATATGCCGCGTGGTCTGTGGACCCACTGGCCTCAGCTCAAGGTGGAGGGCGATTCTTTATTTAAAACAATTGGAATGTATGTTTGTTCCGCTTGCGGAACTCACCACATCAACAAGACACTTGCTATGTACAGAGCGTTGGAATTTGTCCAAAATCACAGTCAGCAGTTTCATATATATATAAAGCGTTGATATAAAATAAAAATAAAAATGTAGCTCATAAATTCAGGAGTTACGCAGCAGCCATAAACAGAAAGGCATACAGAGGAGAGCAAGGGACCAACACAGTCAAAGAAAATACAAATGCGCAGTGATCCAAAAGGCTGTATGAGCGAGCTGGAGCTCTCATTGTAATTAAATGTAATATTTTAATTGGTTTATATTGTTTGTGATGCATTGGCAAGTCTTCGGAAGAGAGCAAATATCCCACTGTAATATTAAGATAAGCACCTACAATTATTTTTTTAATGAGAAGATAAAAGGAATGAGAAGACGGAAGCCAAAGAGTCATGGCTGTTCACTCTAAATTCTTTGTGAAATACAAACAGTCATGTGAGGAACTCTATAAATAATATCATATTGATATGCAAAAAAGAGGTTAGAGAGAGTAAATATAGAGAAGGCAGAGTACAGAAGAGTGAGGCAGAGAAGATTAAGAAAAGAAGAGCATAAAGAGAAGCTACAGAATAGAGCTGATATCTGAGGTAAATCAGCAAAAATTTAGTTTGATAAATTGAGGAAGTTGGAGCTTCCCTATCAAGTTGCAGCTTGATAGATGTTAGTTGTAGCTGACTGAGGTTGGAGCCTCTTGTAGGTTGGTGCCTGCAGAAAATCGAAGGGAGTTGGTGCTTCCTTGCAAGTTGTAGCTTGCAGAATTGAGGATAAAGTCTCCTGTAGATTGGTGCCTGCAGAAAACAGTGGTGAGAGGGAGTTGGAGCTTGCCTTTGCATCACAACAATAATAAGTTGTGGTTTTCTCCCTTTATGGGTTTCCACTTCATCTACTGTCTCTGTGTGTGTTTCTTTGTGTTGATGTGATTCTCTCAATCTGCTTAATTGTTTGTTGCTCTCAACATAAGTGTGGTGTCACATTAATTTAATATTGGCTGCAACATTTTAAGACTGTTCACAAATTAAGCTGTAAATAAATTTGGTGAAAATTTTGAAAAGCTTATGTATGTATTAAACTGATTCACCCCCCCCTCTCAGTTTAATTAAATATTCAACTATTGTCAAGGCCTAAACTCTGCCATCAGCACACGTGATTTTTTCCCTCGATTTCTTCTCGCTTTTCAACGTTCCTCCCTATATTCTTTTATGATATCCCCTCCATTCCCACTATGTTCTCTCTAATTTTTCCCTTGCTTCATTGTAATGATACCCCTATAATCTGCGTTTATTGGAACGATCATTGGTTCATCACCAAGCATTATTTCATCACTATGTGTTGTTTGGTATCATAATCTTATTGTAGTGGTGCGCTTCCTATGGTAGTGGCATTGCGCAATCCTTCATTGAATATGGTAAAACACCCAGTAAAGGGAAAGGTAAAGAACATTACAGCATGTCTACATGTGTGCTCATTACGACCCGACTCAGTCAGACATGTACTTCCTTGGGCGCCCTCATGGTACGACACGACCCAACCCGACCTAAACTGAACGCGTTTCCTTGGGCAAAATCACACAAACCAACCCAACTCGACTCGCCTGAACGTTGAAGGCACGAGGGAGAAAATGAAAAACAGGTCACACGAACGTACACAAGGTACATGGGTGGTGTTAGGTCTCTCTAACAAGCAAGATTGGCAAAGTCCGATTACAGAGTTAACATCATTTCAACCAACTTTGGGATTCTAGGATCTAGCCCTCCTGAATCCGGAGAGGGATCTCTCCAATATGTACAAGGATGGATATTGTCTTTGAAGTTTAGGGTGATGATATTAGGCTAGTTATGAAGGCCAAGGGTTTTTTTTGGTTTTCTCAGATGGTTGAACATAGCTGCTGTCTAAGAAGGAAAGATCTATATGCAAATAGGTTCAAAGGTGAGAAGTTGCAAGTGAATAGAATAAGCTTTGATTCTAGAGAAAGATGATGGAAAGTTTTCAATCCATTGGGCTATGGAGTCATAAGAGAATTTAATTGAAACATTCAGGTCCAAGAGTAATCTATGGGGCAAGTCATCTAGGCCTAAGGATCTCTTTGAAGTTTGATTTATGGAATGGGATGATACAAAAAGAAGGGAATTAACAGATGCAGAACAAAGAGCAGCCCAGGATCTGGTAAGTACTTTGAAACTAGCCAGCCTTTGACCATGCACTTAAGGAAAACATAGAAGCAAACTAGCATCTGGTAAGTACTTTGAAACTATCTAGCCTTTGATACACTTCTGATAGAACACAGATTAAAAACAAAGGGAAACTTGAAGGCAACCTTTGGAGCAGAGACTAGCGGGCAGGGCTCACCTTTCTCCTCATCTTAGTTCTTCTTTACTTAGTTGCTTCCAAGACAATCACCAAGATAACACAGAATGGCCCAAGATCTGATAAGTACTTTGAAACTAGTCAGCTTTTGACACATTCTAAGGGAAACAGACAAATAGTTGAGCAAACAAGAAAGGGACTCGGGGCTAACCTTTGATTTCCTCAATTCATTCCTTACACAACATATATGAAAGTAACATTTAAAAATAACATTCAGCAGTGACGAAAAGATGAGGGAACGCCAGCATCTCTGTACTTAGGCTGAATTAAATCATTTCTAAATAACACAATAAGAAGAAAACATTGGGATAAATATTTTTCAGCCAGAGAAGGTCACTGGTGTACAGCAAACTCTAACACTGTTTAAACTATTCTTTATAGTGGAAAATGAAACAAATTGAAAACAGAAATAAAATGACAAGTTACAGTGAGAATAACATCACCATCAGCATAGACCAGGATCCCATAAATCAGCTTGTATTGATTGCTTCAAACCGGTTACAATCTTTAAATCCAATGTTTTAATTCACCTCTCCTCACAACCTAACCTATCTGTTACAAGCAGAGCTCCAAGGGCCCATGAAACCACTATTTACAGTCAAGAGTTTTCCACTCAGAAACAGCTACAGCGCTTCAACAATTACATTGACAACCAAATAATCCAACCCCTCACTCATCTTCTTCTGGAGTATTTATAAAAGGATGAGGAGGTGAGATCTAATAAAAAGATCTCAAACACAATCAATGCAGAATTAATGTCTTCCTGACCCCATGAGGCTCGATGAAGAAATTCTACAGGTGTTACATTGCATTAATGCGTTTACACTGATGAAGTAAGCTCGAAAGGAGCTTGTGTTGACCTTTGAGGCTCTGCGTACTGTTAGGGTTATTCTGCAAACATTCTGTCATTACATCTGGTGTAGTAATAACTTCTTTGGTTGTTCCGAGGCATAATATCTGATCTTGTTCAATAAATTCATCCTCTGATTGAGCATTCTGAGGCAATAGGTGGCACTGCGGTGGTTGAGGAATCAATTTGCCTCAAAGTATGGCGGTGGAGGCAACGTCTGATGAACACTTTTAGGTTTTGCTTTAATCCGTGTTCTGAGCCGGGGATTAGGCTTTTGATAACCGTCTTAGCCGTAATCCCCGCCAATTTATTCATAAAACTGCTGCTCTGGTTCATTCTGTCTTCAAAATCTGATACTCTTTCTCTGCTCTGATATCGATGGCATTCTTCGAGCTTTACAGGGATGTGCGGCAACCAAAGCTCATGAAACTTTGTTGATATCATTGTTCTTCTCCGTATGATCGATTCCCTGGGTTAATCAGAAGGACTGGAGTCGTCACCCCCATCCTTTAGATCTTCATAGAACACGAAGAAAAAACCTTAAAAACCTGAAAAAAACAAGAAAAATGAGGAAATCCTGCGTTATATGGATAGACTGCATCGGAAGGCGTCCGGGAGAATTGAGCGATCAGAGCCGTTGATCATATTTCAATCAACGGTTGGGAGCATTTTGAACAGTCAATGGGGAAGAAGGTGGACTGTACCATGGAATCGGGAGAGTGAACGAGAGCCGTCGATCTACAGAGATTGACAGCGGGGATTGGCCTTTAAACGCGCCGGGGAAGATTTAACGGGCGGGCAGGAGAGGCGATTAATGACCGTCGGATGGGAGGGCCCAGATCCGACGGCAGGGGCGAATCCCGCTGCAGGGCCATAGGACAAATTTTAACGCGCGGGCAATAGACATGGCACGGCGGTTTCGAGGATGAGGTGGAGGACACGCGTCGGCCAGCGTGTGGGATCGCTGGCCGACGGTATAAAACCGCCCCTGGACGAAAGGTGGTGCGGGCTGAAACCGGTGGAAATGGAAAATAGCGCGGCGAAGGGGGGTCCACCAGATGAGGGGTACACTCTGCACCGTTGATCCGTGGGACAGATCGACGGCTGAGTTTCAATATGATTTTCTTTGGTGGAAAAAATAAAATAAACCTGACTTTGCATTTTACAAAGGTTTTCAATGTTTTCGGGTAATAAATAAATTCCAAGTGTTAAGCGCCCGTAGGACTTAGCACATGGTTCTGGCGTCGGGGCATATGGAGGAAGAAACGGAAAGGGGCTTAGCCTGAGGGGCTAACACCTAACGCATAGAAACGTATGTTTTTCTATGGTTTTTAACTGATTTTTGCAAAAGGAGAAAGGTTCCGATAGGTCAAAAAGTGAGTTTTTAACCTTAGGAAATGAGATTATTGGAGGGGTAAGGAATATAAAAGGGTTTGATGGGGTTTTTATGGATGAAAGAAGACTTGAAGAAATGAAGGAAAGATGGAAGAAGGGGAGAGGAAAAAGGAGGAGGATGCAGCAATATTTGATTAGGATTTTCATGGAACATCAGAGGCAGAGAGGAGGAAGAGTATGTAGAACCAACCAGTAGTTTAGAATCTTACCAACAGACTTCAAGTACCAACAATTTTAGGCCTGAATTTGTTTCTTGAAGGCTGCAAAGAAAATTTAGCCACCAGCTGATATGATTGAAAAATATAGGTGGCTAACAGTGGCTCCACTTGGGGATGGTGTCTTCTTGAAGACATCAAGAATTCAGACTTGATTTCTCTGGGATGTTTGACTGGTGTCTGACCCATCACTTGCTCTTGCTTTCCTTTTGGACAAAATAAGGTCAGTCATGAAAGAAAGATGAATTTCATCAATACAACTTCTACCTACCCCAATCCTACTGATCTAACATTTTTTCTTCATCAGAGTGCACTTGGATTGGCAAACTCTTAACACAACATTTTATTCTTTTGAAAGCAGGAAATCTAATCTACTTCTACTCCTTATTTCTCCCTGAACTCAGATTAAACAGTTGAGCTCAGATGTTTCTCTACCTATTCTATTGTTTGTTGGGATTAAACAGTCCAACAAACTTTCATTCTCTAAATTCTACAACAGAAATTTAAAAATAGCCAAGTCAAGATTGAGCTGTTTGACTTGCTATGATCTATGGCATAAAGGCAAGCTGCACATAGATCATTATTTGCAGAAAATTTTAAATCAAAACAGAAGGCTTAAGATCTGAAAATTTCTTATTATGGCCTTCTCTTATATTCTCAGCTCTGTTTTTTCTTTTCAGTGAGCTATCTTCATGTTTCCTCTGGTTCAAGTTTTGAGTGAATTAGAACCAGATCTTTTCTCTCTGACTCAGAAATTGGAATATTTTTGAGTCATTTCTTTGGAAACTTTGGTTCAGATTTTGAGTTTGTTTGAACCTTCATTTCTACCCTAATCTATCTACTGATAAGCCAAGATTAAACAGTTTGGAAAATCAAATTTGCTACCCTATCAGCAGAAAATTGAAAGCTAATTAGTCAAGATTAAACAGTTTGACCAATTAGAAGTGTTTTCCAAGGAGTGGCATTTAGGCTTGCACACTTTCAAATTCATTTCTCTTTTTGGCATGGGGCCTTGCCTTTCTTGTTTTTCATTCCTGCCCTCTTTTCTTTGTTTCTTTGTTTTTTTTTTTTTTTTTAATTTTTCACAACTTTAAATGCAATGGTGGATGAAATATTTACAATGGAAAAGGTAAAAAGGCTTCAAAACATAGAATAGCTTAAGAAAGGTAATGCTTAAGCATCCTGCCATTGACAGGACCCCCAAACAATTCTGTTCCATTCAGTCCTTGTAAGAAGAATGCGTTGTTTCCAGCAACTGAATGAATGGAGTAAGGGCCAAGCCACAGATTGTCAAATTTACCATGCTTTCCCTTGTCTTCCCTCTTGGAGTCCCACTTTAAGACTTTTTCCCCAATTTTGAAATTGCTGGCCTTTGTTCTTCTGTCAAATATCTTCTTGATATTGTCTTGCTTCTGTAATGCTTTGTTGTATACTTCCTCTCTGGTTTGCTGAAGATGAATGGTTTGATTTATTCTTCTGATTATGTCATCTTCTTCAGTCTGCAACTCTTGAATTAACTTCATAACTGGTACACCAAGGCTATTAGGAAAAATTTCATCTGTACCATACACAAGCTGGAAGGGTGACATTCCAATGGATTTCTTCAATGTTAATCTGTCAGCCCAAAGTGCATGAATCAGCTTCGTGTGCCAAGACTTCTTGTTGCCTTCCAACAGTTTCTTTATTATGTTCACTAAGCTTTTGTTGGAAGACTCTGCAAGTCCATTACCTTGAGGGTAATAGGCGGTGGAGTGCCCCAATGCTATCTGGTATTTATGACAGAATTCTACCATTCTCTTTGACCCAAATGCTGCCGCATTATCTGTAATGATTTTGGTAGGACAGCCAAATCTGGAAAGGATATTAGTTTCTATGAATTTAATGATAACTGAATCATTGGCCTGTCTACAAGGAATGGCTTCTATCCATTTAGTGAAATAGTCTGTGGCAGTAAGGATCCACCGGTGTTGAGCAGAAGATGATGGGTGGATTTCTCCTATGAAGTCAAGTCCCCACTGTTGAAAAGGGGCTTCAACAGTAATTGGATGCAGAGGAAGGGGTAGTAATTTTCTCTTGCCTTCGAACAATTGGCATTTATGGCAAGTGGTTGTAAGTTTGTGCACATCAGGAAAAAGAGTAGGCCAATAGAAACCAGCCCTCAAAATTTTGTTGGCTGTTGACTTCCAGTACAGATGGCCTCCACACTCTCCTTCGTGGAATTCCTGCTTAATATTTTCTGCATCAAACTCAGGCAAACATTTAAGCAATATACCACTAGCATTTTTCCAATAAAGACATTTATCAATAATGCAATAGTTTACAGCTTTTAACTTCAGGAATCTTGCCTTTGTTTTGGATAAACCAGGAGGTGTGTTTAAATTAAGCAAAACATAAACAATATCAGTATACCAAGGAGAATTCACAAAATGATCTTCAACAATGGGAGTTGAGAATTCTTCTTGGTCATCCAAAGCATTGATCATATTAATATCAAGAACTTCACAATTTGATTCGGCCATTAGCCTAGCTAGACCCTGACCTTTGATGAGCTTAGTGGGTTTAATCTCTAAATCATATTCAAGAATAACAACAATCCACTTACCTCTCTTACCATCTGGATCCTGGGTTAGAATGTCTTTTACAACCGAATTTGGGACAAAGGCAATGATGTGTGAGTGAAGGATGTATACTCTGAAGTCTTTCAAAGCCTTTACCAAAGCAAAATCCTGTTTTTTCATAATGTTTTACCTCAAAAGGGCATCCCTCAATGCCTTGCTAAAGAATGCAATGGGCTTCTCTTGTCCTTGTGGATTTTTCTGTAAAAGGATAGCAGCTATGGTATGTTATGATGCAAATGAGAAGATATAAAAATCTTTTGAAAAATCAGGACTTATGAGAACCGGTGTTTTGGTTAACGCTTGTTTCACCAGCTCAAAGGATGTCTTTGCTTCTGAGGTCCATTTTACCCCTTGCTCCTTTTTCAACATTTTTGTGATATTCCTAAGGAGCTCGGCCAAGTTGGGGATGAACCTTCTCAAAAAGTTTATCTTTCCAATGAAAGACTGCAACTCTTTGATATTTCGAGGATGGGAGATTTGCAATATGGCCTCAATCCTCATGGGATCTATCTTTATGCCCTGTTCTGAAATGATGTGTCCAAGAAGCTTACCTTCTTGGAGACCAAATAATGTCTTCTTGGGGTTCAAAGATATCCCAAACCTTCTGCACTTCTCGAAAACTTTCCTCAAATTTTCTAAGTGTTCTTCATCTGTTTTTGAAAACACAGTTACATCATCAAGATAGATAATGATGAAGAAGCCCAATTCTTCCGAGAATGCTATGTCCATGGCTCTCTGAAAGGTTGCTCCAGCATTCATTAAACCAAAAGGCATTTTCACATACATGAAAGTGCCCCAAGGTGTAGTAAAAGCTGTATTTAATTGATCATCAGGGTGGACTAGGAATTGATTATACCCTGAATAGCCATCCAGCAAAGAAATTCTTTTAGACCCCACCACCCTTTGCAAAATATGATCCATCTTGGGCAAAGGGTAGTTGTCTTTCAATGAAGCTTTGTTTAAATTCCTGAAGTCTATACAAAGCCTGATTTCTCCAGTCTTTTTCCTAACTGACACCAAATTAGATACCCACTCAGAATATCTAATAGGGACAATAATACCAACATCATGCATCTTCATAATTTCCTTCTTAACCAATGGCAACTGGACAGGGTTGATTCTGCGCAGTTTTTGTTTGAATGGTTTTTGGTTTTCTTTAAGAGGGATTTTGTGCTGTATTATTTCAGTGTCATAGGATTTAAGATCTTCGTAAATCCATGCAAAAACATCAGAAAATTCTTTAAACAACTCTAAGTATTTGAGTTTAATGTGAGCTGGTAGAGTTTTAGACAGTTTGATCAATCTCGGTTTTTCCTCACTGCCTATATTACATTCCTCCACTTCAGTTTCCACAGGTTCTAGTTTTGGTTTGTTGGCCACATCATCAAAATCAAACAGTTCTTCTAGTGGGGCCAAACCCTTGGGCAGACTATCATTATTAGAATGCAGAGTTTCCATTTCTTCTGTTTCAGGTTTTGGACTTAATTCTGTTTGGTGTGTGGATGTGATAGTCTGAAGGTTTATATCTACCAGCTGTGGAGATGGTTCTTCTTCACCAAGAAAATTTTCTTCACTGCAGTCTGTATCATAGTCTGAATCTGAACTATGAGGTTCAAACTCGTTTTTGAATTGCATGAAGTCTTCTATTTGTTTATCTCCATCAAATACCTGCCAATATTTCTTGTTATCTGGGATAGCTGGTCTAAATTTTATCTGAGAGGTGTTATCATACAGCATTGGGCAGGTTCTAGCAGCAAAGGCTAAATTGTGGGCTGCAATATTTCTTTTTCTTGGGACAAAAGACAAAGAGAAATCCTCAAATGTTTTCAAAAGATCAATGACATCATTCCTGTAGGCCCTAAGTCTTGGGTGATTTGCATTATACTCCCCATTAACTTGCCTAATGATTAATTCAGAATCTCCATAAACATCGATTCTCTTGGCACCTAGTTTTCTCAAAAGATGCAAGCCTAAGAGAAGGGATTCATATTCTGCTATGTTGTTGGAACACTGAAAGTTTAATTTGCATGAGATACATTCTGTATGATTATTTTCAGTGTTAGTGATCCAGACACCTGCACCAGCATTTGTTTTGGTGCATGACCCATCAAAATACATAGTCCAGAGAGGCAGATTTTCAGTTTGGTGAATGGACGTTGTATCATTTGATTCCTCAAGTTTCTCATCGGGTTGAGGACTGTCCTTCTGACTGCCAAATTTTAAGTTCAGAGGATTCATGACTTGCAGTTCGAGACCTGTGTTAAGTTTGCTAGGATCTTCAGACACAATAGACTGTTTCGGAAATTTAGCGTTGTGTTCCTCCTCTTTTATTTCAACCATGGATTCTATTGAAACAATTTGTTCTGTGAGTGTTTCATTATTGAACATGATAAAAGAATCAAGGCTCGTGTTTATAGCATAGAGAGGGGATTTTTGAGGCCGATCCTGACTTGTTACTGTGTACTGCATGTGGGATTCCCTATAAAGCCTCCTAGTTTGATTGAAGACAGGGATAGTTGCATAGGTCATGTCCATTTGCATGGTCCCCTGTAACTTAGCCCCCCAAGATCGTGATAAAAGCATTCCATACTTTGGGGGGACATCAGCCACAACAACATCCATGACTAAACACTTGGCTGGAATTTGGGCTAAGTTGACACAGAGATCTTTAATCAATCCTAGACACTTAACTCTGCTTGAGTCAAAGGAGTACAGGTCTTTGTAAGGTCTGGTAATTTCAAGACCCAGGCCTTCCATTACAGCTTTTGGCATTAAATTATGGGAAGCACCTGAGTCATGCATAGCATTATGTAGAATTTTGTCATGAATGTTTAGGCTTACATAAAAGGGAGGAACAGGACCTTCTTGGAACTTTCCTTCAATCTTTGGGCCAAAAATAAGCTTTGGTTGGTCGTCATTAAGATTGAGAGTATCTTCATTATCTTCTAAGTTTAAAGCCTTCAAAATTTTGGACCTATACACATGCTGGGCAGCTAACTCAGTTAAAGGAATAGAGATTTTGATCTTTGAGATTTCCTGTTCCAGGCTAAAAAGGTTTTGACTCTTCAAAGCATTGACCTCAACCTTGTTTGCTGCCATTTTATTAGCAATAACAGCTTGCTGATTTGGTTTATCTATAGTTGAAACAATTGTCTTTCCAGGAGTACTAACTGAGGTGCTGGTACTACTAACGTCGGCACTCTGTTTTTCAATGTTTTGAGTGTTTTTCTCTTTACCAATACCAGAATCAACAGCCACCGTTTCGTCCTTTTGTTTGATTGTTTTAGACTTGGTTGCAGCGCTGTTTTGAGAAGGTTTGTCAGAGGTTTTATTGTTGGGGGTTTGTTGATTAGATCTACTTCTGAGTTCATACTCCTTTAAAGGCTCTATGACAGCGTTTTCCATATTTTGATAGTAATTCTGATTATCATCTCTTCTGTCATCATAAGGTGTATAAATACCTTGTTTATTATCATAATGAACCTCAAAGTCATCATCATCTACCCCAAATAAGTTTATATCGTCTTCCTCTGTTATTTGATCTGTTTGTTCAACCTCACTTAAAAAGTTCTGATGAAAGGGAGGAATGACCTGTTGATCATCTTCCCTGGGTCTATTTGGAGGCTGATTTCTTCTAAGATTCTGATTCTAGTTTTGGTTCCTGTTTTGAGGAGCGTTTTGATTTAGACTTGCTTGTGCTCTCTCTAGAATGCTCATTTTCTTCATCATTTCTTCCAGCATTCTTTCCATCTTTGAGCTTGAAGTAGAAGGGGTGGATTCCTCTCTAAAAGATACTCTCTTTTCAGCTTTCATCCTTTCTCTTTTCTCCATGAGGTTCACCTCCACAGAAAGAGCACCTCTTTGCATATCTTCAAGGGTTGCAAAGACTCTTTCTCTGAGTGAATATGTCATGTCTGGATCAAACCCTTCAGGAAATTTGTTTAAGGCTGATCCCTGAGGAGGTTTCAGTTCAGGGGAAAGTGCATTATACACACTGTTAAATCTGGTACAATAAGCTTGTACACTTTCCCCATGGTTCCTATGGAGATTGTTATAGTCGGCAAGGACTTGGAGAGGGTTTTTCCTTACTTCCCATTTGTTTAAGAATGTTTGATGGAAGGCTTGAAGGTCGTTAATACTATGGGGGGTTAAACCTTTAAACCATTTTCTGACTTCTCCCCCCAAACTTTGAGCAAACAATCTGATTTTGACAGATTCATTATCAATTTCATTTCTGTCAAAGTAGTCATTCATCTTGTCCACACGCTGATATGTTGTTATAGTATTGTTAGCATCATATAATGGAATTTTGGACTGATAATCTTGTGGAAGATTGACTAATGGTACAGGAAGGACTAAGGGAGCATACCATGCTGCCATGATATGTGGTGGGGGTGGATTTACAAGAGGATGTGTGGGTTGAAGTGGAGTGGTTTGAACAGTGGATGAAGGATGAACAGAAGTGGATGGAACAGCAGTAGATCTCTGAGCTGATCTCGGATGAGGGACACCTAGATTATGTAAGAAATATAAATCAGGAGGTGTTGATTCTCTATTTTCAAGAGTTTCACCTGTTTCGGGAGACGAAAGTGTAAGCTTGGAATCTAACTGATCCAAATCACCAAATGACCTAGTTCTGAATGGGTTTAATAAGTCAATTTGTGATTCATGAAGAGCTGAAAGGTTTTCAGGGACTGAATTGGCTCTTAGGGGTGGTCTAAAGATAGTTGAGGATTGTATCCTAGGAGACTTCCTAAGAATTGCTTCTGGGTTATCAACTATTTCAGGAGGATCTGGGTCAGGATGGGCTCTAGTGTGAATCTTTTTAGGAGCCACAATTTTTATATGTTTAGACCCAACTAAACAAGAAAAGTTCAACCAGATATGACAATCTTTAGACGGTTAACTAATCTGTTTTCTCAATTTGAATCATGCAATCCTCTAACTGAGTTTGAATGATTTTATAATGATAAGGGTTCTTCCCAGTGGAGTCTTAAGGTCTGTTCAGGATGGTGGAGTCGCCAGGTGGAAGGTTCAGAGTGTTTTCAAAGGAGTACACTGTCCACCACAGTGTTTGTGAAACATTCCTTTTCAGAGATATCTCGAAACACAACAAACTCTAACCAGAGATTGACTGGGAGGGCATTCACCAGATATGTCACCCCTAAAAGAGGATGAGATCCAGAGGCTACCTGGCCCTTTCCAAACTCTGTCTAAGAGTATAGGGTAAAACACATCAAAGACGTATACAAGATATCAAAACTAGTGTTTTACTACCAATCTGAAATGTTTTTGGTATTTTCTGAATTGTTTATATTTGTGGTTTAAAAGAATGTCCTAACTTTGCCTCAAAACTTAGCTACGGGTATGAAACAAAGACAGTCTATCCTTCTGGCTAAGCTAGCTGATTTTCCAAGGTTAGATGAAAACTTAAAAGAATCCTAGGGTTGACCTAGTTTGTCACTGATTCAATTGATCTTTATCTTAATTACCATTTTCTTGGTAGTGCTTGAAAAGGCTGCTTTTGACTCTCAAAATGTTATGAAGATTCTGGGTAAGGGTCCCCAGTGTGAGTCACCAGAAATGCTAGTTTCTGATGGCTCAAGCTGGCTAATAAAGCAAGTGCTCTATGAATCCCAACGTGAGCTTCTTTATGAATAGATTTGAATTAGATTTGAATGTAAAAGACTCTAGGTTTTCCCCAGTGGAGTCGCCAGAAATGTTAGTTTCTGGTGGCTCAGCTGCAAAATAGAACAATTGTCATGGAACCAGAGATTTTGAGTTAAAGTACTCCCCAGTGGAGTCGCCAGAAATGTTAGGTCTCTGTAACAAGCAAGATTGGCAAAGTACGATTACAGAGTTAACATCATTTCAACCAACTTTGGGATTATAGGATCTAGCCCTCCTGAATCCGGAGAGGGATCTCTCCAATATGTACAAAGATGGATATTGTCTTTGAAGTTTAGGGTGATGATATTAGGCTAGTTATGAAGACCAAGGGTTTTGTTTGGTTTTCTCAGATGGTTGAACATAGTTGCTGTCTAAGACGGAAAGATCTATATGCAAATAGGTTCAAAGGTGAGAAGTTGCAAGTGAACAAAATAAGCTTTGATTCTAAAGAAAGATGATGGCAAGTTTTCAATCCATTGGGCTATGGAGTCATAAGAGAATTTAATTGAAACATTCAGGTTCAAGAGTAATCTATGGGGCAAGTCATCTATGCCTAAGGATCTCTTTAAAGTTTGATTTATGGAATGGGGTGATACAATAAGAAAGGGAAATAACAGATGCAGAACAAAGAGCAGCCCAAGATCTAGTAAGTACTTTGAAACTAGCCAGCCTTTGACCAGGCACTTAAGGAAAACATAGAAGCAAACTAGGATCTGGTAAGTACTTTGAAACTATCCAGCCTTTGATACACTTCTAATAGAACACAGATTAAAAACAAAGGGAAACTTGAAGGCAACCTTTGGAGCAGAGACTAGCGGGCAGGGCTCACCTTTCTCCTCATCTTAGTTCTTCTTTACTTAGTTGCTTCCAAGACAATCACCAAGATAACACAGAATGGCCCAAGATCTGATAAGTACTTTGAAACTAGTCAACTTTTGACACATCCTAAGGGAAACAGACAAATAGTTGAGCAAACAAGAAAGGGACTCAGGGCTAACCTTTGATTTCCTCAATTCATTCCTTACACAACATATATGAAAGTAACATTTAAAAACAACATTCAGCAGTGACGAAAAGATGAGGGAACGCCAGCATCTCTGTACTTAGACTGAATTAAATCATTTCTAAATAACACAACAAGAAGAAAACATTGGGATAAAGATTTTTCAGCCAGAGAAGGTCACTGGTGTACAGCAAACTCTAACACTGTTTAAACTGTTCTTTATAGTGGAAAATGAAACAAATTGAAAACAGAAATAAAATGACAAGTTACAGTGAGAATAACATCACCATTAGCATAGACCAGGATCCCATAAATCAGCTTGTATTGATTGCTTCAAACCGGTTACAATCTTCAAATCCAATGTTTTAATTCACCTCTCTTCACAACCTAACCTATCTGTTACAAGCAGAGCTTCAAGGGCCCATGAAACCACTATTTACAGTCAAGAGTTTTCCACTCAGAAATAGCTACGGCGCTTCAGCAATTACATTGACAACCAAATAATCCAACCCCTCACTCATCTTCTTCTGGAGTATTTATAGAAGGATGAGGAGGTGAGATCTGATAAAAAGATCTCAAATACAATCAATGCAGAATTAATGTCTTCCTGACCCCGTGAGGTTCGATGAAGAAATTCTACAGGTGTTACATTGCATTAATGTGTTTCTACTGATGAAGTAAGCTCAAAATGAGCTTGTGTTGACCTTTGAGGCTCTGCGTACTATTAGGGTTACTCTTCAAACATTCTGTCGTTGAAATCTGGTGTAGTAATAACTTCTTTGGTTGTTCCGAGGCATAATATCTGATCTTGTTCAATAAATTCATCCTCTAATTGAGCATTCTGAGGCAATAGGTGGCACTGTGGTGGTTGAGGAATCAATTCGCCTCAAAGTATGGCGGTGGAGGCGATCTGTATGATGAACACTTTTAGGTTTTACTTTAATCCGTGTTCTGAGCCGGGGATTAGGCTTTTGATAACCGTCTTAGCCGTAATCCCCGCCAATTTATTCATAAAACTGCTGCTCTGGTTCATTCTGTCTTCAAAATATGATACTCTTTCTCTGCTCTGATATCGATGGCATTCTTTGAGCTTTACAGGGATGTGCGGCAACCAAAGCTCATGAAACTTTGTTGATATCATTGTTCTTCTCCGTATGATCGGTTCCCTGGATTAATCGGAAGGACTGGAGTCGTCACCCCCATCCTTTTAGGTCTTCATAGAACACGAAGAAAAAACCTTAAAAACCTGCAAAAAACAAGAAAAATGAGGAAATCCTGCGTTATATGGATAGACTGCATCGGAGGGCGTGTGGGAAAAAGGAGCGATCAGAGCCGTTGATCATATGGCGATCAACGGTTGGGAGCAAACTGAACATTCAACGGGGAAAAAGGTGGACTGTACAATGGAATCGGGAGAGTGAATGTAAACCGTCGATCTACAGAGATCGACGGCGGGGATTGGCCTTTAAACGCGCCGGGGAAGATTTAACGGGCAGGCGAATTCGTTAAAGGGTGAGCGGAAAAGGCGATCAGGGACCGTCGGATGGGAGGGCCCAGATCCGACGGCGGGGATGAATCTCGCTGCATGGCCATAGGATGAGGTTTAACGCGCGGGCAATAGACATGGCACAGCGGTTTTGGGATGAAGTGGCGAACACGTGTCGGCCAGCGTGTGGGATCGCTGGCCGACGGTATAAAACCGCCCCCGGACGAAAGGTGGTGCGGGCACGAAACCGGTGGAAATGGAAAATAGCGCAGTGAAGGGGGGTCCACCAGATGAGGGGTACACTCCACACCGTTGATCCGTGGGACAGATCGACGGCTGAGTTTCAATATGATTTTCTTTGGTGGAAAAATAAAATAAACCCGACTTTGCGTTTTACAAAGGTTTTCAATGTTTTCGGGTAATAAATTATTTCTGAGGGTTAAGCGCCTGGAGGTCTTAGCACACGGTTCTGGCGTGGGGACATATGGATGGAGGGAAAGCAGGAGCTTAGCCTGAGGGGCTAAAGCCTAACGCATAGAAACGTATGTTTTTCTATGGTTTTTGAATGATTTTTGCGAAAGGAGAAAGGTTCCGATAGGTCAAAAAGTGAGTTTTTAACCTTAGGATATGAGATTATTGGAGGGGTAAGGACTATAAAAGGGTTTGATGGGGTTTTTATGGATGAAAGGAGACTTGAAGAAATGAAGGAAAGATGGAAGAAGGGGAGAGGAAAAAGGAGGAGGATGCAGCAATATTCGATTAGGATTTTCATGGAACATCAGAGGCAGAGAGGAGGAAGAGTATGTAGAACCAACTAGTAGTTTAGAATCTTACCAACAGACTTCAAGTACCAACAATTTTAGGCCTGAATTTGTTTCTTGAAGGCTGCCAAGAATATTTAGTCACCAGCAGATATAATTGAAATATATAGGTGGCTAACAGGTGGTCACAACTTAGCATTTTTTATACGACCTCCCTCACACGATTTGACCCGAATGAGTTTCCTGTGGCACCCTCACATAACACGACCCAACCCTCCTGAACAAAGGGCACATGAGGGATAAAATAGAAAAAGGATCACACAAACGTGTACAAGAAACATAGATAGTCACAACTTAGCATTTTTTATACGACCACCCTCACACGACCCCACTCAACCTAACCTGACCCGCCTGAATGTGTTTCCTTGGGTGGCATCATGACACGACATGACCTGAACATGAGACTAGAGCCGACCCGACTCGCCTGAATGTGTTTCCTTAGGCACCCTCACAATATGGCATGACCCTACTTGACCCGACCCGAACTCGTTTCCTTGGGCGGCATCACATGACTCGACCTGACCCACCTGAACGCATTTTCGTGGGCGCCGTCATGACATGGCCCGACAAAACCCAACCCGGTCGGACATGTACTTCCTTGGGCACCCTCACATTACCCGAGCTGACCCGAATCTCTCGAACATGCTTTCTTGGGTGCCCTCATGGTACGACCCGAACTTACCTGACCCGACCCGAATGTGTTTCCTTAGGCAGCATCACACGACTTGACCCGACCACCCAAATGCATTTCCCTAGACACCCTCATGACACGACCTGACCTGCTCATACATGTTCCTTGGGCACCCTCACATGACCCGACCTCATGACCCGACCCTCTCGAACATGTTTCCTTGGGCACCCTCACGGTACGACATGACCCGACCTGACTCGACCCAAACACACTTCCTTGGGCGACATCACACAACCCAACCTGGCCCAACCTGCCTGAACGTTAAAGGCACGAGGGAGAAAATGACAAATGGATCGCATGAACGTGCACAAGGTACACGAGCAGTCACAACATAGCATTTTTTATACAACCTCCCTCACATGATTTGACCCGAAGGAGTTTCTTGTGGCACCCTCACATGGCATGACCCAACCCGCCTGAACAAAGGGCGCACGAGGGAGGAAACGGAAAAGGGATTGCACAAAAATGCACAAGCAACATGGGTGGTCACAACGTTAAATTTTTGATACGACCACCCTCATACGGCCCAACTTGACCTGACCCGACCTGACCCAACCCGACCCGACCCACCCGAACGTGTTTCCATGGACGCAATTACAATATGGCATGAACCGACCTAACCTAACCATAACTCGTTTCCAGCTAATTGGATTCCATCACACGACTTGACCCGACCCGTACAAATGTATTTCCTTGGGCAGCCTCACACGACATGACCCGACCAGACCCAACCCGACTGGCTCGAATGTGTTTCCTTGAGCGCCATCACATGACTCAACCCAACCCGTACGAACGTGTTTCTTTGGGTGGCCTCACACGACACGACTCGACCAAACCCAACTCGACCCGCCCGAATGCGTTTCCGTGGGCGCCCTCATACGACCGGAAACATTGTTCCTAAACCATAAACCCGATCACATGAGCTGACACATTGTTCCTAAATCCTAAAATATAACTCCCAAACATGGTTCCTAAACTCCAAACCGTAAGATGATTGTTCCTAAACACTAACACTTGCCTCCTAACCATCGCAATACCGACACAACTTTTTACAAACATTGTAATACTGACAATGTTTCGGGAAAAAAACACCCTAGAGGTTTGTTGGGTCAAAACCTCCACAGATCAGGCATGCTATTCAAGAAGGACTCACACAACCACACTTGTATGCTAAAAACTAGATAACATCGATAGTATAACTCACCTGTAACCCTACGTTTGATGTAGATCCTGCGGGGTCCAAACCCCCAGCAACCCTTCTTCCTACTTAACCTGAAAACCAAGAAGAAACGTGCACAGAAATCTAGTTGTACAGCATATAATTACCCTAAATGTCAGTGAAAACCATGTGAACATCATATAAACAATAATAAATGCTTAAATAATAATATTTTCACATATACAAGCAGATGTTAATACGTGACTTCAGGAACAAGATGGTTCTTCTTCATTATGAACAGCATGTACAGTAATAAAATGTGGAGAGATCACCTGAATCCTTCCACAATATTTGAACAGACCGTCATCTAGATCCGTCCCGCCCTTGCCTTGCTAAGATACTTTCAAGACTTGTGCACTCGAGATGGCATATAAACTGATGAACATCTCCAGGAAACAAGGGTTTCCTGTAAAAATCTAGGAAAGTGCAGGAGGCACGAGAATTCAGACTTGAATTGGGATTCCAACAGAGGATAATATCTATAAAATTTCTCTCTCCCTTAGGCCATGCACATGAGGGGCTTTTATACTCCCTCAAAGTAGTTTCAATCAGTTGGAAACAGTTGGCCACGTGCTGGGGTGGTTGAACTACCGGAGTAACCATCAACCCAGCCCGAAAATAGGGAATTTTTATATATATTTTTAATGATTTTAATGGCATACGCGGAAAAGTACATGTGGACTCGCGTATACACGCGGAAAAGTCTGGGCATACCCGCGTATGGGAATTTTAACACTGTTTTTTAATGAATTTTGTTCAAGTCTATGGGAATGGGTGCCCAAAGCCATAAAGACAATCATGAATCACCTGAGGGTGAAAAATGATGCTATAATAGATTCCCCCTAATATATGAGGTCAGAAGGGGTACATGATGGCCGAAATGTATTATGCACATAGAAAGAACTTCGCAAGGACAAGAGAGGACTTCACCAGATTTCAGCCTATCAAAAACCAATGAAAGAAAACAGAGAGTCAACTCATGCTGAGGCAAGCATACCCATGCTTAGTCAAAAATACATCATATAGAAAGTACAGAATGGATCCAAAATGTATACAAGTATAGCTGAACTGAAAGTACACAATGAGTCATCTGAGCATGGCCTAGAAGTACAAGTCAGAATCAATGTCTAAGTATCACATATAGAAATCTGATCAATGATGCTGAAACTGGATGTCTGATCATAAAAGTAACTGAATCTCCAAGTACCAAATCATAAGGGGTGGAACACATGTTACAATCACGCAACTCGGGAGCCAACATATAAGATGCTGCTGTAATGAAATGCAACATATAAGGGTGTACGACATCACTGGCAGAAACTGAAAGGATGGTCAAAAGTGAACCGAAAAAATGCTGATGAAACTTGAGGTCTTCCCCGATCTCGATAGCACAATTCTACACAATGGGAATAAATGAGCTGAAGTCGACCATGTGAGAAATCATTGGATTACCGGTCAATAATGTAAACCGTTAACCAACACGAGACAACCCACCAATAATGAAAATGAGTGTCAAGGTTCCCCAGTACAATCTCACAAGTGCGAATGAATGAGTTGAAGTCGAACACTTGAAAGAATCTACCGATCAGGAGGCAATGATGAGTCCCCACTGTCGATAGCGAAGAGTCTGCCACTAATGACTACAAACCCTAAGGTACTGACAAAAAGACTCTAGACCTTATTCTCAGAGTAATGAGTCGGAGTTGATGGGAAAAGATTTGCTGGAAGGAAGGCATTAAGGAATCCCACATCAGTCCAGCACGAGTGTAACCCGCAGGCCAATATTTGGAAGGAATCGGACGAAGTAGAGTGACGGAACCAAACCAAAGTATGTTTCCGACATGAAAAATATGAAGCTAGCGCACGGAAGAAACCCTCTGAACCAACCAATAATGAAAGCTGACACAGAGGCGAGATATCCACCAATAGGGTCAAATGGAAATCAAGGTACTGCACGAATCCCAAGTGTGATAATGTATGCTGACGTCGAACATAGGGGAAACCACTCAGTCAAAGACCCATAATGATGATCAAATGTTGAGCACAAGGTCACCTATCAATGATGGAAATAGGGCCAGGGTGCGGCTCTAGGTTTGCTCTCAGAGCAATGTGTCGTAGTCGATAAGAGACAAACCCGCCAGCAAGAAGTCAATGGAGACCTTCTTAAACCAGCACGAGCAGAAGACCAAAACATCTGATGTGATAGAACAAGATACTGACAAGACCAGGAACGCCGACTGAATAATGAGTCAAGAGACACCGCAGAATGGCCGACTCTGGTTAGACTTCCCTTGAAAAAAATCATGACTCGTGATGACCATGGCAGTAAGAAGTGACACTGTATAAGTCTGTTATGGAGGAGGCAAAACAAACTCTCCATATGATTGGAAGAGATAACCAACCGGGGGAGGATTGACCAGTGAAACAAGGCAAAGGCTGAACTTAGGGAAAAACTAAAACCATCCCAAATGAAGGAAATATATAAGTGTATGTGCTTTGTTCAAGGGCGACAAACTGACACTGTACTACCATCAAATTACGAAGTTACATCCCGTTCCCGCTCTTTTTGTTATATTTGATTTTTTTTTGTCTTTTTCATATAATAAGCCTGAAAAAGAATAAAAGAATGCTATGGTACAATGGATAGAACGAGTATCAAAGAATCAGATGCACTAGTTCCTGGGACTGGAACAATCCTATGCTCAATGAAAGGTGGCGGAAACTGGTAAGTGATACTCAAAGGAACATTCCATCCATGGGTAAAAAGGGTGTCAAGTCGCAATAGCTAAGTGCATGCAATGGTTAACTTGTACAAATAGTCAAGGTCAAAAGTTGGCTTAAACACTGAGTCCAAATGAAGCCGGCTAAAGGCCAAGATAAACAAGTAGCCAATATGCAATGCAGTAATACAACTTAACGACACACCGTGGAGCCTCTAGGGTAATAGCCAGAAAATGATAGTGAGGAAGAAGAAGAATGAAGCTTCAACACATAAGTCATGAAGTGACTAAAGAGACTACCAGCCTAGGGTTTTCCCCAGATAAGCAAACATCGTGATTTCTATGAACCAATCAGGGAAGCCCATGTAAGAAGGCTCACACCGGCGCCATGATTAAATAATCGCTAGTGACATGGGTGTAATACTCATGGCCTGATGGGATCGACCGTATGGCAAGTGATCAGAATGGAGGCTAGTATGAAAAATGCAACAGAAAGTGGATTCCCTAACCTATATGCCAGTGAAGATCATATACCTTCCATGACGGGTCAGTAGTCATGGATCAAAAACTGGGAAAAATCTCAAATTCATCAAAATGTACCTGAAAACATACCAATATGGGCAATTCCAAGCATCTGGGTTATGCAGCTTAAGATAGATTGAAAAAATAAGCATAACAAATTTTTGCAAAAAATTTTCAATTTTGGGCATAAATACACAAGTTACCTCATATTTGATTCATTGTTACATTGCTGATTTGGGAAAAAGTGCTCTGGAGAAAAAGCCTCTTTCGTCAAAATAGGAGAAATCAACCATCAAACTTCACCGAATTTGTTAGGTAAGCTCTTAATTCATCCTTGTTATTCATTTTGTCCCTTCATAAGTTAAAAATTAGGAATTTTCACCGTAGAACCATTTGTTTAAAATCACGGGTTTGCGCATACGCGGGTTTATAATGACCAAGTCGCGTATATACGCGACTGTGCACAAAGAAAGTCGCGTATGCGCAACCCAAAATGAAAAAAACGCGCATCTAATGAACAAATTATTGAATTTTTGCAGGATGACTATATCTTGGAGAGAGCGTGAGCACAGTGCCATTGACAATGAAGTCATGCAGGACCAAGTATCACTAAATATTCTCCGAAATTGTGGATTGCTCAAGTTTTTCAAAATGCCAAATATGAAGAGTAATGTCCGGTTTCTCGAAATGCTTGTGAATTATTAGGAACCGGAAGAAGACTGCTTCATAATAGATCAAATGCCCATACGCATCGAGGTGGAAGATATCTATTTTATTACTGGACTCTCTCGGAGGGGGGAGCCAGTAGATCTGCATGGTAAGCCTTTGGGAGGGCTAACCGTGGAAGATTACGTCCACGTCTACTGCGTAGAGGGTTCCAAGAAATTTGGAACTCAAATTGCTGTCAAAGATTTAAGAGACTTGCACATGAAAATCCTCCTTTTTACCATTGGCAGGGTAGCGGGATCTGCTTCCCTACACCAGGCATCTAGGACTAAAATGAGTATAGCAGTGGAATGCTTAACTCATTTATATGATTGGTGCACGGCTCTACTGATGAACATGAAGCAACAATTGACTTCTATCCGAAAATCAAAGACAAAACATTTTGGATATGGTACAATTTTGATGACATTCTTCTTCGAGAAGATTCCTGGGCTGAGACCCAAAGTGATCGCCTCTATCAGCAGCCCGAGAGATCCAAGAATTTCCCGATGGGCTGACTTGATGAAGAGATTGGGGAGAAGTGAAGTTCCCCGAACCACTTGGGATGATACGTTCTTCCAATGGTGGGGAGAACAAATCATCACTGTGGAGGACTATCCCTATGCTGGGATGGATTTTCGTGGCGATCCAGACCTTGTCCTTCCACCAGGCGCGGCATGGGGCACAGTCGGTAAGTTTACAATTTTTTGACTTATATAATATTTTTTTGGATTTTTTTCAATATATGTGAAAAAATGGAAAACAAACATGTTTTTGATTGGATTCAAAATGACTTACAATTTTAAAATGATCATGATATAGATATTGGACCAGTTCGACCTGAGGGTTACCCACGACATAAGCGTCGTAGAGGCGAGGCGGATACAGTAGATCCAGACAGGACCCTCCAGGCTATACAGAGGAACTTGGAGGGGTTAACCCGCCAAGTACCTATGGCTGCAGTGGAAGATCTACCTGAAGCCATCCAGAGACGGGTGCTAGGAGTACCCCGTGACTGGGTACGGTTATTCCGCCGAGTTGCCACCGCGATCGTGTTCTATAGGAACACAACTTCTAGGCAGGGACCTCAGGAGTAGATAGATATGACATACCAGATGACTGTATATTTTTTAGACTGAACATAATCGAGCATAAGCTCAATTTTTGTATGACTTATGAATCCAAATTTTGTATAGTTTTTTGAACACTCTGATGATATATATACAGTGATTATTTGATGTGATGTGACAAATGTATAAAATGTATGATGCTTTTGATGATTAAATTTTATTGTATGGAATGATTAATATGCCAATTAATTGCTTGATTAGCTAATGAGTCTTCCATCCAATTGTCAGCTCGAGGAATATGAATGAAAGTTAAAAATTGAAATTATCTTTGTAACAAACGTACCCTCAAGAACAACCGGATTAAAAATGGATCTCGAAGCCGATAAGTATTGTTCAACTGCGACACCACTAACTGGGAGTCCAAGAAAACTACCAATGAATCAACACCCAAAGATATTGCCTCCAAGAGTAGATAAATAACTACAGTGTACTCTGCTATATTATTGGTAGCAGAACCAATGCAAACTCCTCTTGATACTAACAGCTGACCGGATGGATGATGGAGCACCCAAGCCGCGGAAGCCAAGTTCCGGGTGTGTCTACTAGCACCATCGGCGAAACCAAAATGACTCATGACATCCGACACAACCTGCCAAAGCAGATCACAAACATCACCATCCCATCAAAGATCGAAAAACCAGATATGTACAAAGTAAAACTACTATATACAAAAGCAAAATGTCAGGCCAAAGCCTAGGCATAATACTTTTTCAAATAGAGCCCATTTCTGGGCTCCGGCAACTCGTTTCCTTCAAAATCAACCAAGGTATATGCTCCTTTTTTAAGGACTTTTTTAACGATAAAGGGGCCATACCACATAGACTTAAACTTTCCTGCCCCCAGGGCATATTTTTCTTGGGCATATACCAAAACAAGGTCACCTTCAGAAAAAACCCTAGGCTTGACCGTCTTATCATACTGAACTTTAACTCGGTTTTTATGCGCTTCATTCATCATGGCGGCATCCCGACGCTGCTCATCGAGATGTTCCAGATGAAGGAGACGTTCTTCAAGACTATAAGTGTCAAGAAGAAGTTCAACAGCTAACTTAAGAGAAGGAATCTCACATTCAATAGGAAATACGGATTCCAACCCGTAAACTAGCTGAAACGGAGTAAAGCTAGTTGCAGTTTTCACTGACGTCCTGTATGCCCAAAGTGTAGGATATAGCATGATATGCCAGTTGGATCGAGCTTTATTGATTGTCCTTTGAAGAATTTTCTTCAAGGATTTATTCATGGCTTCCACTTGCCCATTGACCTGAGGATAATACGGAGATGAATGCTCCTGCCAGAAACCTATTTTTAGAGCCAACTCAGTCATCATGCTATTCTGAAAATGACTGCCATGATCAGTGACAATCTCTATAGGAATACCAAAACGAGCAATAACCTGGGTGAAAAGAAAAAGAGCTGCAGTCTCACCATCATTCCCAAAAGTAGGCATAGCCTCGACCCACTTCGTAAAGTAGTCTACTGCTACAATAATGTACTTGTGACCTTTAGCCGAAGGCCGGTTACAAGTAGTATAATCAATACCCCACTTTGTAAAGGGACCGATAGTAATGACTGGAAAAAGCGGAGCTGGATGAGCACGCATTTTTCGAGTATAAACTTGACACGGATGACACTTTTTGACCGACTCCATACAATCTTTGAAAATCGAAGGCCAAAAGTACCCAGCACGCCAGATCTTTTGGGCTATAGCAAGCCCAGATAAATGACCACCACAAGCTCCACTGTGGCAATCATTTAGCACAACCTCAGCTTCTTCGAGAGTAAAGCAGCATCTCAGGATTGAATCAACCCCTCGACGGTATAAAGCATCACCAATGATCAAGTAATTCTTAGCCAAGTGACGCAACTTACGACGTTTATTTTTCAAAAAAGTAGAGGGAAACTTCGCAGTCTGAAGATACACAATGATATCTCCATACCAAGGATCCTGTGGAGAGATAAGAAACAAATGTTCATCCGGGAAGGATTCATCATAGACTATCTCTTCCCCACAGGGCAACTCGGAGATCAATTCCGCGAAAACCAATGATTTCTTGGACTTGGAAGACATAAACTCAAGATCAAATTCCTGCAAAATCACAATCCATCTATTGTATTTGCCCCCAATCACTCGCCTACTGAGGACAAACTAAAATGGATTGGCTGCTGCCAAAACATAAGTTTTTCGTAGAAGAATGTAATGTCGGAGTCGCTGCACAACATGAACTGCTGCTAAAGCTAACTTTTCTATCGGAGTATACCGGAGCTCGGGACCTACCAATCCTCGACTAAGATAGTATATAACATGCTTTGCAAGAGCATCATCTTCTTGAACCAGAACCATACCAATAGTAGATCCTGCTGCTGCTAGATACAAAAGGAAATCCCTGCTATAATCAGGTGGACTCAATAAAGGAGCAGAGGTCAATGCTTTTTTCAAAGCATCGAATGAGCGTTGAGCGAAGTCATCCCAAAAAAATGGAACTCCCTTCTTCAACAATCTCATAAATCCCTTGCTAACGTCAACATAATTTACGATAAATCTCCGAAGAAAATTAGTCTTTCCTTGTAGACTTTGAAGTTGACGAATAGAGGACGGGGGAGGCATCCGAAGTATTGCCTCAACCTTGAAGGGATCTACCCTAATCCCTTCCCTAGACATAATGAATCCCAATAACCGACCGGATGTAACCGCGAAAACGCACTTGTTCGGATTCAACCTAATCTTGTAGAAACGACATCGTTCAAATACTTGACGGAGGTGAGCAGGATGATCCATTCTCTTTCGAGAATGAGCAGCTAAAGCATCCAAATATGCCTCGATAATTTGTTTTATGTCGTGGAAGGCGTATGACATGGCCTGCTGAAACGTAGCCCCACCATTTTTCAGACCAAAAGGCATCTTCTTGTAAGAAAAAGTACCCCGGGGACAAATAAAGTCAGTGTTATGCTGATCTTCAGGACGGATAGTAATCTGATTATATCCGGAGAAACCGTCCATGAAGGAGAAAATTTTGTTACCGGCACACTCATCGATGATTTGATCTATAAATGGTGTGGGGTAATTATCTTTAGGACATGCTTTATTAAGGTCTCTGAAATCAATGCAAACTCGAATTGTTCCTTGTTTTTTATCTACAGGAACAGGGTTTGAAACCCATTCAGTCAAAGGAACAGGGAAAATGAATCCCGCCTTGAGCAGCTTCTCCACCTTGGCTTTGATAGCTGCTACCTTCCTAGGATTGACCGGACGAATTTTTTGCCTCACCGGCTTAGCGTTTTCGTAAGTCTTGATCTCATGCAGGACAATAGATGAATCTATACCAGGCATTTCCTCATAAGACCAAGCGAATACATCCCTATACTCTTTAAAGAGATCGGTGTAAATATGAATCTCTTCAGGGGAACATTCAGCTCCGATGAAGACATTCTAAATAACATTGGGATCCCTGGAAATGTTCACCGGGATATTTGGATAAATCACAGCCATGTTCCCTTCAGCATATACCTGTGTTGGTGCTAAAGGGTTCAGGACTGGGTGAACAGGACAAGGACACACAGGACTTGGAAAACTTGATTCAACTTTGCTCAAATCAGGTAAAAAGTAAGACCGATGATGCAAATCATCCCACGGTCTATCTATACCAGTCATAGCTTCCAGGATGGCCTCTTCAGATGGAAGAGTGTTATCAAGGCAATCCTGGGCAGAAGAAGAACTAAGTCTCCAAGTCTAAGTCACACTTCCATCCAACCTTCCCAGTGGAAAGAGAGCTGGGATGGACTCTCAAGTAGAAGCCATCAATGATCGATAAGAATCACCAAGCAGACATAATTCCCTCTCTTCCACCCACTTGACCTTCCGCTAATGTGGCGGTAGGGGAAGGTAAGGTCCAAGGGTCCGAAAAATAATGAGTTCTGAAGAACTCTCTTCGAAGAGGAGCCCTGGAGGATGAAATTTCATTTATATGAACAGTAGGAGGAGGAATATCAAAGGTACCCATCAAGGAAGAATACATTCCAACCCCTAAATTCTCAACAGGCGCCTTGGTATTATACAACTTTGGAATAGTTGATTCAGTAGATGCATTCGGGTCTACAGGAGGACAGTCCAGTTGATCCACTGTAACAATCCTCCCTTCGTGAGGGAAACAAATAATCCGAAATAATGAAGATGCAATGGCATCCATCTCATAAATCCAATTTCTCCCCAACAGAAGGTTGTAGTCCAAGCTTGTATCAACTATCTCAACCTCTATATTTACAGTTTTGCCCCCAACACAGATAGGCAAAGCTGGGACAATACCATGCGGTCTGTGAGAATGACTGTCAAACGCAGTCAGAAGAGTAGCATATGGAACAGCTTTGGGAGATTCAATTCCTTTCCAGCATGTGAGAGACATCACACATGTGGAAGCACCCTCATCAACGACTGTTTGGAAAATATTGCATTTCTGGTATGATGATTTAATATGAAAAGCCATATGATGAGGGAGTCTCTTTTTAAAATTAGTCATATCAAAAGTAATCATAAGAGAGTTCTTTGGATCAACAGCCCCAATGGCAGTGAGCAGAGCGCTGCGCTGAGAAGGACAAGACTAGAGCACCTCAAGAGTCGACATGGCACAAGGACTCTGCGCCAGATCTTCCACAATAGAGTAGTTCTGGGCAGCCCTAGCATTTGGATTAATCGTCGTACGCTTAGTAGATGCTTTTGGCATCCGAGGTATAGGCTCAACAATAGGCCTAGTAATATGAAGCGGCTCAGTAGCATCGAAAGCACCCTTAGCTTTCGAAGACTCTTCTTCGCCATAGTCACGGGATCTCGTGGCGACATCCACGTGAGCACTCATCATGTATATGTTTGAAAGAATTTCCCCTTCCTGGGTGACCCCAGAGGAAGCCCCAGTATTTTGATTCGAGCTAACAACTAGTTGTTGCCCTTGGGGAAAAGGGTTTGTCAACACAGCCTGGGAACTAGAAGAACCCTGCTGAGCTAACAAGCACTGCGCATCTTGAATTTTCGGGCAAAGGTGAGTAAGATGGTCTCCAGCACATAACTTACATGGAAACTTCACTTTCTTTTTATCCTTTGGACCCTCACCAACATGCTCGTTGCTTTTATTTGCATTACCCTTCCCATTCTTGCCCTTTTTCTTATTATTTCGTCCCTTCTTCTTCCCTTCGGATTGTTGATTTCCTTTGGGATCGGAAGTTTGGACGGCATTTACTGACAAAGACTGGGAAGGTGATGACTCAGCAGGCATAGCCTGACCAGAAGGAGTAGATTGTATAGACAACTGCTGCAATTGAGTAAGCAGGTTAGCTGCACCACTATTGATCGACCCAATAAGTCCATCACCATGAGGACCAGGCTTAGTCTTGGATAAATCTAATTTGGAGCGAGGAGCATTGGGCAAATATTTATGAAGGACTCCAGACTGAGAATATATCAGTTCCAGCTGTTGGGCCCTAGAAATAGCTTGTTCCTCCGAAAATACCCCAGACAGGGATACATCTTTAGAAATATCTGACTGCAGGGATTTCAAAAACCATTCCAAAAGGAATTCTCCTGGAATATGAGCTTTAATAAGCCTCTTCCTTCTTCGCCATTCCTGAATATGGTCAGAAATGTGGGTTGTGTCGTCCTGCTTAAAATTAGCTAGGAGTTCAGTCCCGGCGTCATAACAGACAGGCAACTGGAAATGATTTAGAAATGTAATAGAAAGATCTCCAAATGTAGCAAAACTGCCCCCAGTTAACTCAATATACCACTTGGCAGCGTTTCCAGTTAAAGTGCGTTGAAACAATCTCAACCTAATCGAATCATCGATCAGGGATTTAGATGAACACCATAAATGGAAAGTGGTGATGTGATCAGCCGGATCCTCTCCATTCTTGCCTTCAAACTTTGGAATGTCTGAAGGTAGTTTGGTCGGGACCGGAGGCCACCCAGGACTATACCGGATCGGATCATTCGTCAATTTCGACAGATCTGGCAAGTTTAACGTTACCAGAAAAGGTAAACGAGGCGGAGCCTGAGGATTCCATCATTGATGGGATGAATTCCCTACATTCTGAAAATAATACCCTGGATTTGATAAGGCACCAGGTTACCAGAAAGAACTCGTAGAAAAAGGAGAAGAACCTCCTCCCAACGCAGAGTTACCAAAGACCGGACCAGTTCCCCCTCCTGAAGTATTGAATGAAGAGGAAAGCCCCTGATAGGGGTTCGAGGCATTAGAAAGAGGGGAAAAAGTCTGATAAGCCCTCGACGAAGGGAAAGAAGCATTCCCTTGGTGACCAGCATAAAACTGATTCCCTACCCCCGCTGTAGTGAATACAGGGTTCCAACCTGTAAAAGTAGTCGAATTCTGACCTCCAGACCAAGGGTTGAAACTCTGAGTCTGAGAAGTAAATGGAAAGGACCCTAAAGAAGGATTCGAACTAGGAATATGCCCAGTTCCGAAGGGGAACCCTTGAAAAAAAGTTGATCCACTAGCCATGGAAGACATGGGTGTAGATCCAGCTGCAGCAGCGGAAAAGGAAAATGAAGGAATCCCACTAGTGGGAATTCCAAACCAAAAGGGACCAGATTGAGAAGCATGTTCTTGGGGGAAACCAGAGCCAAACACAGCAGTACTAGAAGCAATCGAAGATATAGCAATAGTGCCTCCTCCTTCTACAGAAGCAGGAGTCTGAATGCCTGCAGCACTCACAGCTGAAGCCGCGTTCCCAGTCGTGGCCATCGAAAGGTATGAATAATATGGAGGATATTCTGGTCTTGCAGACTCAGGTCCAATGTACTCAACAACAAACGGATAATCAGGAGGAAGAGGAGATGGAAGTAACTCAGAGGGTTGAGGTACTTCCTCTACTTGTACTTCTTCTTCCTGTGGAAATAAGACTCTCGAGGTGAGCGGAACGCTCCTCTCGAAACCAACACCAGAGCCAATTACAAAACCTTCAATCCCTTGTGGAGGATCTCTCTCCACTGCGTCAGATGCCACAGGGTGATATTCACCTGCTAAATTACTCCTACGCCTTCTTCAAGAAGGCTCTGGACTCTCGGGAGATAACCCCTGGATTCTCCTCGATCGACGAGGCGCTTGATCAGCCACTTTAACAAATTTTAATTAGACTCAAAAATTATAAAGCTAGGCAAGCTAGGAGCAAAGAGCACTCACTACAAAAAATCCCTGAGATACAATCAAGCAAACAGCCTTCAGGTATTTCCGCTCTGGGTGATTAGGACCGGACACCAAAATACAAGAAAGCGAAGAATAGGACCTCCCGAAAGTAGTCTGGGATAATTACGGCCCAGGCCTACTAGCGAAGGTAACAGAAATAGTTACGCCGACCTCCTAACAACAGCCTTTGCCGGCACAAGTATCCAAGCTTCGCAAGGGCACCCCCCAGAAGTACTGCTGGAAGTGATACGACGTCTGCCTCAGGTACCACGGGTATTCCCCCCCGCAGTCACCTATGTGGAACCTAGGAATGGAAACTATGGGCACCAATCCGTGTCAGAAGCCAGGCGGAACGGTCTTGAGGTCAGATCCAACAAATCAGAGAGGGGGTATCTCTCTTCTCGGCCTTCACTTCCCCTCGCGCTTGACTCTCTGGAGGAGAGCTTTCCCGGTCCACCTAACGGAGTTGGATTTTGCTCAATTAATCAACTTCTATGTTTTTGTTTGAGCGGCCTTGGAGAGTTAACTCTCCACTCACCTAATCCAAGGCCCTACAACCTAGCTAGTTGGTGTATGACACTTAATAAAAAACTTGCTAGTTGTTTTTAAATTATAGCGCTTATTTTAATCGGCTGTTATATTAATTCAAAGGGATACGGAAATGAAACTCGTGGTGTTTTGTGACGCAGAAAAGAAATTAATAAAAACCAAACTACATGCACATGCAGTAATTGCCTTTCGATGAAAAGAAATTTCTACACAGGTTCTACGAGATTATATATTTTTTCTTTTCAAATATCAAACTCACACTCGCAAAATCTATGAAAAAGACTACAAATGCTTAAGTGCACCTAATGAAAATAACTAAGAGCATGCAAATTCTAAGATGCAAATCCTAACCAAGCAAAGAGAAATTTCCCAACAATCCTTCAGTTTTTATCACTTTTTGATCATCCACAAAACTAGTTCCCAAAAGTAGAAACTCTCAATATGAAGACATCAAAATATGCTTGAAAACAAGAGGAAGAAACCAATGACAATTCCTTTCCAAAATCAAGTCAAAAACCAAAGGCAAGAAATCTCAACAAAGCTTCAAAATATGTAACAAAACGAAAAAAAAAATGCAAAACAAAAGAAAATGACAAAACAAAATGTTTTTTGAGCTTTTGAATTTTATAAAAAGAAGAGCTCGAAGAGACCAAGAACACTATCCAATTACCAAGCCAAACAACTTTGAATTTCAAGCAAAACTCCAAAAATGCTCCAAACCTTATAGGGCTACTTAGTAGCAAGATTTATATGAGCAAAGAAGACAAGAAACTCAGTAACTCAGCCCAGAAGAATAGTACAACCTTTCAGCAAACAAAAATTTCAAAGAACCAAGAAAGACTCTTCAACAATTGCAACAAGACCTAGTCAAATGAACTCAAGAAAACTAACCAAAAGCAGGCAAAAATCCAAGCGCAAAGCAAAACATAAAATGAGGAAAGAGTATATGAGCAAAAGCTCTCTATTCTGATTAAGCAGAACAGCCAAGAATCCCCAGAAAGAGATATTGGTACTCGAACCAGAAATGCAAGCACTAAAAACAATATTTGCCAGATAAGCTAGTCTTCAACCAAACAAGAGAGAAAAAAGACCAATTACCACTTTCAACACAATCCAGGGGATATAAAGACACTGCAGGCACAGGTCTCCACAGGCAGACAAGACTAAAAATTCAAGAAATCAAAATTTTCAAAATTTGCCCAGGCATACGCTACTTGACAGTTTTAAAACAAGCGTGCATACGCGACTATGTCAAAGGAAACCCGTGTATACGCGACTTCCTTTGAAGCAAACTGCGTGTATATGCGTCTGTGTATAGACAAACTCGCGTATGAAAAGGTAAATAATGAAAAATAAAAAAGATCAAGCCTGGATAAAGAACCAGGTCTTCAGTCTGACTGAGAAAAAGTTAACTGGATTGGTAATAATGATTCAAACTGTTGGAAACCTTTAAAACAGCTGTAACCACCCAACAGGGGAATCACAAAAGTGTGATCCCCAGCGGAGTCGCCAGTTCTATTTTGGGAAAAAAACACCCTAGAGGTTTGTTGGGTTAAAACCTCCACAGATCAGGGCATGCTATTCAGAAGGACTCACACACAACCACACTTAAATGTTAAAAACTAGATAACAACGATAGTAGAACTCACCCGTAGTCCTACATTCGATGTAGATCCCGTAGGGTCCAAACCCCCAGCAACCCTTCTTCCTCTTCAACCTGGAAAACAAGAAAGAACATGCACGGAAACCTAGTTGTACAGCATATATTTCTCCTAAATGTTAGTGTAATCCATGTGAAACATTATATAAACAATAATAAATGCTTAATAATCAATCCTTTCACATATGCAAATAGATATTAACACATAAGTTAAGGAACAAGATGGTTCTTCATTATTGCGAACAGCATGTACAAAAATAAAAAGTGGAGAGATCACCTGAATCCTTCCACGATCTTCAAACATACTGTCGTCTGGATCCGTCCCGCCCTTGCCTCGCTAAGATACCTTCAAGACTTGTGCACACGAGATGTCATATAAACTGATGAACATCTCTAGGAAACAAGGGTTTCCTGTATAAATCTAGGAAAGTGCAGGAGGCACGGGAAATCAGACTTGAATTAGGGATTCCAACAGAGTATAATATCTATAAAATTTCTCTCTCCCTTAGGCCATACACATGAAGGGCTTTTATACTCCCTCAAAGTAGTTTCAATCAGTTGGAAATAGTTGGCCACGTGCTGGGGTGGTTGAACTACTAGAGTAACCATCAACCCAGCCCGAAAATAGGGAATTTTTATATATTTTTTAATGATTTTAATGGCATACGTGGAAAAGTACATGTGGACTCGCGTATACACGCGGAAAAGTCTGGGCATACCCGCGTATGGGAATTTTAACACTGTTTTTTATGAATTTGTTCAAGTCTGTGGGAATGGGTGCCCAAAGCCATAAAGACAATCATGAATCACATGAGGGTGAAAAATGATGCTATAACAGATGCCCCCTAATATATGAGGTCAGAAGGGGTACATGATGGCCGAAATGTATTATGCACATAGAAAGAACTGCGCAAGGACAAGAGAGGACTTCACCAGATTTCAGCCTGCCAAAAACCAATGAAAGAAAACAGAGAGTCAACTCATGCTGAGGCGGGCATACCCATGCTCCGTAAAAAATACATCATATAGAAAGTACAGAATAGATCCAACATGTATACAAGTATAGCTGAACTGAAAGTACACAATGAATCATCTGAGCATGGCCCAGAAGTACAAGTCAGAATCAATGTCTAAGTATCACATATAGAAAGCTGATCAATGATGCTGAAACTAGATGTCTGATCATATAAGTAACTAAATCTCCAAGTACCAAATCATAAGAGGTGGAATAAACGGTACAATCATGCAACTCGGGAGCCAACATATATGATGTTGTTGTACTGACACTGCAACACATAAGGGTGAACAGCATCACTGGCAGAAACTGGATGGACTGTCAAAAGTGAACCGAGAAATGCTGATGCAACCCGAGGTCTTCACCGATCACTATGGCACAATTCTACACAATGGGAATAAATGAGATGAAGTCGACCATGTGAGAAATCGTTGGATTACCGGTCAATAATGTAAACCGTTAACCAACGCGAGACAACCCACCAATAATGAAAATGAGTGTCAAGGTGCCCCAGTACAAACTAACAAGTGCGAATGAATGAGTTGAAGTCAAACACTTGAAAGAATCTACCGATCAGGAGGCAATGATGAGTCCCCACTGTCGATAGCGAAGAGTCTGCCACTGATGACTGCAAACCCTAAGGTACTGACAAAAAGACTCTAGACCTTATTCCCAGAGCAATGAGTCGAAGTCGATGGGAAAAGATCTGTTGGAAGGAAGGCATTAAGGCATCCCACATCAGTCCAGCACGAGTGTAACCCGCAGGCCAAGATTTGGAAGGAATCGGACGAAGTAGAGTGACGGAACCAAAACTGAAGTACGTTTCCGACATGCACAAGATGAAGCTAGCGCATGGAAGAAACCCTCTGAACCAACCAATAATGAAAGCTGACACAGAGGCGAGAAATCCACCGATAAGGTCAAATGGAAATCAAGGTACTGCACGAATCCCAAGTGTGATAATGTGTTCTGACGTCGAACACAGGGGAAACCACTCAGTCAAAGACCCATAATGATGATCAAATGTTGAGCACAAGGTCACCTATCAATGATGGAAATAGGCCCAGGGTGCGGCTCTAGGTTTTCTCTCAGAGCAATGTGTCGTAGTCAATAAGAGAAAAACCCGCCAGCAAGAAGTCAATGGGGACCTTCTCAAACCAGCACGAGCAGAAGACCAAAACATCTGATGTGATAGAACAAGATACTGACAAGACCGGGAAGGCCGACTGAATAATGAGTCAAGAGACACCGCAGAATGGCCAACTTTGGTTAGACTTCCCTTGAACAAAAGCACGACTCGTGATGACCATGGCAGTAAAAAGTGACACTGTATAAGTCTGTTATGCAGGAGGCAAAACAAACTCTCCATATGATTGGAAGAGATAACCAACCGGGGGAGGACTGACCAGTGAAACAAGGCAAAGGCTGAACCTAGGTCAAAAAATAAACCATCCCAAATGGAGGAAATATATAAGTGTATGTGCTTTGTTCAAGGGCGACAAACTGACACTGTACTGCCATCAAATTACGAAGTTATATCCTATTCCCGCTCTTTTTGTTATATTTTATTTTTTTGTCTTTTTCATATAATAAGCCTGAAAAAGAATAAAAGAATGCTATGGTACAATGGATAGAATGAGTATCAAGAAACAGATGCACTAGTTCTTGGGATTAGAACGATCCTATGCTCAATGCAAGGTCGCGGAAACTGGTAAGCGATACTCAGAGGAATGTTCCATCCATGAGTAAAAGGGTGTCAAGTCGCGATAGCCAAGTGCATGCAATGGTTAACTTGTACAGATAGGCAAGGTCAAAAGTTGGTGGCTTAAACATTGAGTCCAAATGAAGCCAGCTAAAGGCCAGGATAAACAAGTAGCCAATATGCAATGCAGTAATACAACTCAACAACACTAGGGAGCCTCTAGGGTAATAGCCAGAAAAATGATAGTGAGGAAGAAGAAGAATGAAGCTTCAACATATAAGTCATGGCGAGACTAAAGAGGACTCCTGAGCCTACATAAAACGCAGCATGGGCCACAAGTGATAGCGAGGAACTAACTAGGAAGCCCATGTAAACGAAGGCTCTACCACCAAGTCATGATTAAATAATTGGCGAGTGAAATGGGTGTAATACTCATGACCTGATGGGATCGACCCTATGGCAAGTGATCAGAATGGAGGCTAGTATGCAAAATGCAACGGAAAGTGGATTCCCTAACCTATATGCCAGTGAAGATCATATACCTGCCATGACGGGTCAGCAGTCATGGATCAAAAACCGGAAAAAATCTCGAGTTCATCAAAATGTACCTGAAAATATACCAATCTGGGCACTTCCAAGCATCCGGGTTATGCAACTTAAGATAGATTGAAAAAATAAGCATAACAAATTTTTGCAAAAAATTTTCAATTTTGGGCATAAATACACAAGTTACCTCATATTTGGTTCATTGTTACATTTCTGATTTGGGAAAAAGTGCTATGGAGAAAAGGCCTCTTTCGTTAAAATAGGAGCAATCGACCGTCAAACTTCACCGAATTTGTTAGGTAAGCTCTTAATTCATCCTTGTTATTCATTTTGTCCGTTCATAAGTTAAAAATTAGGAATTTTCACCGTAGAACCATTTGTTTAAAATCACGGGTTTGCGCATACGCAGGTTTATAATGACCAAGTCACGTATATACGCGACTGTGCACAAATTAAGTCGCGTATGCGCAACCCAAAATGAAAAAACGCGTATCTAATGAACAAATTATTGAATCTTTGCAGGATGACTCTATCTTGGAGAGAGCGTGAGCACAGTGCCATTGACAATGAAGTCATGCAGGACCAAGTATCACTAAATATTCTCTGAAATTGTGGATTGCTCAAGTTTTTCAAAATGCCAAATATGAAGAGTAATGTCCGGTTGCTCGAAATGCTTGTGAATTATTGGGAACCGGAAGAAGACTGCTTCATAATAGATCAAATGCCCATACGCATTGATGTGGAAGATATCTATTTTATTACTGGACTCTCCCAGAGGGGGGAGCCAATGGATCTACATGGCAAGCCTTTGGGAGGGCTTACCGTGGAAGATTACGTCCATGTCTACTGCGTAGAGGGTTCCAAGAAAGTTGGAACTCAAATTGCTATCAAATATTTAAGAGACTTGCACATGAAAATCCTCCTTTTTACCATTGGCAGGGTAGTGGGATCTGCTTCCCTACACCAGGCATCCAGGACTCAAATGAGTATAGCAGTAGAATGCTTAACTCATTTATATGATTGGTGCACAGCTCTACTGATGAACATGAAGCAACAATTGACTTCTATCCGAAAAGCAAAGACAAAACATTTTGGATATGGTACAAGTTTGATGACATTCTTCTTCGAGAAGATTCCTGGGCTGAGACCCAAAGTGATCGCTTCTATCAGCAGCTCGAGAGATCCAAGAATTGCCCGATGGGCTGACTTGATGAAGAGATTGGGGGGAAGTGAAGTTCCCCGAACCACTTGGGATGATGAGTTCTTCCAATGGTGGGGAGAAAAAATCATTGCTGTGGAGGACTATCCCTATGCCGGGATAGATTTTTGTGGCGATCCAGACCTTGTCCTTCCACGAGGCGCGGCATGTGGCATGGTCGGTAAGTTTGCAATTTTTTGACTTATATAATTTTTTTTTGTATTTTTTTCAATATATGTGAAAAAATGGAAAACAAACATGTTTTTGATTGGATTCAAAATGACTTACAATTTTAAAATGATCATGATACAGATATTGGACCAGTTCAACCTGAGGGTTACCCACGACATAAGCGTCGTAGAGGCGAGGCGGATACAGTAGATCCAGATAGGACCCTCCAGGCTTTACAGAGGAACTTGGAGGGGTTAACCCACCAAGTACCTATGGCTGCAGTGGAAGATCTGCCTGAAGCCATCCAGAGACGGGTGGTAGGAGTACCCCGTGACTGGGTACGGTTATTCCGCCGAGTTGCCACCGCGATCGTGTTCTATAGGAACACAACTTCTGGGCAGGGACCACAGGAGTAGATAGATATGATATACCAGATGACTGTATATTTTTTGAGACTGAACATGATCGGGCATAAGCCCAATTTTTTGTATGACTTATGAATCCAAATTTTGTATAGTTTTTTGAACATTCTGATGATATATATACAACGATGTTTGATGTGATGTGACAAATGTATAAAATTGTATGATGTTTTTGATGATTAAATTTTATTGTATGGAATGATTAATATGCCAATCAATTTCTTGATTAGCTAATGAGTCTGCCATCCAATTGTCAACTCGAGGAATATGAATGAAAGTTAAAAATTGAAATGATATTTGTAAAAAATGTACCCTCAAGAACAACTGGAGTAAAAATGGATCTTGAGCCCGATAAGTATTGTTCAACTGCGACACCACCAGCTGGGAGTCCAAGAAAACTACCAACGAATCAACACCCAAAGATATTGCCTCCGAGAGTAGATAAATAACTGCAGTGTATTCTACTATATTATTGGTAGCAGGACCAATGCAGACTCCTCTTGATACTAACAGCTGACCGGATGGATGATGAAGCACCCAAGCCGCGGAAGCCAAGTTCCGGGTGTGTCTACTAGCACCATCGGCGAAACCAAAATGACTCATAATATTCGACACAACCTGCCAAAGTAGATCAAAAACATCACCATCCCATCAAAGATCGAAAAACAACCAGATATGTACAAAGTAAAACTACTATATACAAAAGCAAAATGTCAGGCCGAAGCCTAGGCATAATACTTTTTCAAATAGAGCCCATTTCTGGGCTCCGGCAACTCGTTTCCTTCAAAATCAACCAAGGTATATGCTCCTTTTTTAAGGAATTTTTTAACGATGAAGGGGCCATACCACATAGACTTAAAATTTCCTGCCCCCAGGGCATATTTTTCTTGGGCATAGACCAAAACAAGGTCACCTTCTGAAAAAACCCTAGGTTTGACCGCTTTATCGTACTGAACTTTAACTCGGTTTTTATGCGCTTCATTCATCGTGGCGGCATCCCGACGCTGCTCATCGAGATGTTCCAGATGAAGGAGACGTTCTTCAAGACTAGAAGTGTCAGGAAGAAGTTCAACAGCTAACTTAAGAGAAGGAATCTCACATTCAATGGGAAATACCGATTCCAACCCGTAAACTAGCTGAAATGGAGTAAAGCCAGTTGCAGTTTTCACTGACGTCCTGTATGCCCAAAGTGCAGGATATAGCATGATATGCCAGTTGGATCGAGCTTTATCGATTGTCCTTTGAAGAATTGTCTTCAAGGATTTATTCATGGCTTCCACTTGCCCATTGGCTTGAGGATAATACGGAGATGAATGCTCCTGCCGGAAACCTAATTTTAGAGCCAACTCATCCATCATGCTATTCTGAAAATGACTGCCATGATCAGTGACAATCTCTCTAGGAATACCAAAACGAGCAATAACCTGGTTGAAAAGAAAAAGAGTTGCAGTCTCACCATCATTCCCAAAATTAGGCATAGCCTCGACCCACTTCGTAAAGTAGTCTACTGCTACAATAATGTACTTGTGACCTTTAGCCGAAGGCGGGTTACAAGTAGTATAATCAATACCCCACTTTGTAAAGGGACCGACAGTAATGACTGGAAAAAGCGGAGCTGGATGAGAGCGCATTTTTCGAGTATAAACTTGACACGGATGACACTTTTTGACCGACTCCATACAATCTTTGAAAATCGAAGGCCAAAAGTATCCAGCACGCAAGATTTTTTGGGCTGTAGCAAGCCCAGATAAATGACCACCACAAGCTCCACTGTGGCAATCATTCAGCACAGCCTCAGCTTCTTCGAGAGTTAAGCAACGTCTCAAGATTGAATCAACCCCTCGACGGTATAAAGCATCACCAATAATCAAGTAATTCTTAGCCAAGTGACGCAACTTACGACGCTCATCTTTCGAAAAAGTAGAGGGAAACTTCGTAGTCTGAAGATACACAATGATATCTCCATACCAAGGATCCTGTGGAGAGATAAGAAACAAATGTTCATCCGGGAAGGATTCATCATAGACTATCTCTTCCCCACAGGGCACTCGGAGATCAATTCCACGAAAACCAATGATTTCTTGGACTTGGCAGACATAAACTCAAGATCAAATTCCTGCAAAATCACAATCCATCTATTGTATTTTCCCCCAATCACTCGCCTACTGAGGACAAACTGAAATGGATTGGCTGCTGCCAAAACATAAGTTTTTCGTAGAAGAATGTAATGCCAAAGTCACTGCACAGCATGAACTGCTGCTAAAGCTAACTTTTCTATCAGAGTATACCAGAGCTCAGGACCTACCAATCCTCGACTAAGATAGTATATAACATGCTCTGCAAGAGCATCATCTTCCTGAACCAGAACCATACCAATAGTAGATTCTGCTGCTGCTAGATACAAAAGGAAATCCCTGCTATAATCAGGTGGACTCAATAAAGGAGCAGAGGTCAATGCTTTTTTCAAAGCATCGAATGAGCATTGAGTGAAGTCATCCCAAAGAAATGGAACTCCCTTCTTCAACAATCTCATAAATCCCTTGGTAACTTCAGCATAATTTACAATAAATCTCCGAAGAAAATTAGCCTTTCCTTGTAGACTTTGAAGTTGACGAATAGAGGACGAGGGAGGCAACCGAAGTATTTCCTCAACCTTGAAGGGATCTACCCTAATCCCTTCCCTAGACACAATGAATCCCAATACCCGACCGGATGTAACCGCAAAAACGCACTTGTTCAGATTCAACCTAATCTTGTAGAAACGACATCGTTCAAATATTTGACGGAGGTGAGCAGGATGATCCATTCTCTTTCGAGAATGAGCAGCTAAATCATCCAAATATGCCTCGATAATCTGTTTGATGTCGTGGAAGGCGTATGACATGGCCCGCTGAAACGTAGCCCCAACATTTTTAAGACCAAAAGGCATCTTCTTGTAAGAAAAAGTACCCCAGGGACAAATAAAGGCAGTCTTATGCTAATCTTCAGGACGGATAGTAATCTGATTATATCCGGAGAAACCGTCCATGAAGGAGAAAATTTCGTTACCGGCACACTCATCGATGATCTGATCTATAAATGGTGTGGGGTAATTATCTTTAGGACATGCTTTATTAAGGTCTCTGAAATCAATGCAAACTCGAATTTTTCCTTGTTTTTTATCTACGGGAACAGGGTTTGAAACCCATTCAGTCAAAGGAACAGGGAAAATGAGTCTCGCCTTAAGCAGCTTCTCCACCTCAGCTTTGATAGCTGCTGCCTTCCTAGGATTGACCGGACGAAGTTTTTGCCTCACAGGCTTAGCGTTTTCATAAGTCTTGATCTCATGCTGGACAATAGATGGATCTATACCAGGCATTTCCTCATAAGACCAAGCGAATACATCCCTAAACTCTTTAAAGAGATCGGTGTAAATCTGAATCTCTTCAGGGGAACATTCAGCTTCGATGAAGACATTCTCTATAACATTGGGATCCCTGGAAATGTTCACCGGGATAGTTGGAGAAATCACAGCCATGTTCCCTTCAGCATATACCTGTGTTGGTGCTAAAGGGTTCAGGACTGGGCGAACAGGACCAGGAGACGGAGGACTTGGAAAACTTGATTCGACTTCGCTCAAATCAGGTAAAAAGTAAGACCGATGATGCAAATCATCCCATGGTCTATCTATACCAGTCATAGCTTCCAGGATGGCCTCTTCAGATGGAAGAGTGGTATCAAGGCAATCCTGGGCAGAAGAAGAACTAAGTGTCCAAGCTGGAGCCACATCTCCATCCAACTCATCCGGAGAAAGAGGAGCTGGAATGGATTCTGCAGAGTCAACAATAGACTGATAAGCAATCTCAGCTGCAGACATGGGAAACGCCATTCCACCCACTTGACCTTCCGCTAATGTGGCGGTAGGGGAAGGCAAGGTCCAAGGGTCCGAAAAATAATGAGTTCTAAAGAACTCTCTTCGAAGAGGAGCCCTGGAGGATGAAATTGCATTTATATGAACCGTAGGAGGTGGAATATCAAAAGTACCCATCAAGGAAGAATACATTCCAACCCCTAAATTCTCAACAGGTGCCTTGGTATTATCCAACTTTGGAATAGTTGAGTCATTAGTTGCATTCGAGTCTACAGGAGGACAGTCCAGTTGATCCACCGTAACAATCCTCCCTTCGTGAGGGAAACAAATAATCCGAAATAATGAAGATGCAATGGCATCCATCTCATAAATCCAGTTTCTCCCCAACATAAGGTTGTAGTCCAAGCTTGCATCAACTATCTCAACCTCTATATTTACAGTTTTTCCCCCAACACAGATGGGAAAAGCTGGGACAATACCATGCGGTCTATGAGAATGACCATCAAACGCAGTCAGAAGAGTAGCAGATGGAACAGCTGTGGGAGATCCAATTCCCTTCCAACATGTGAGAGACATCACACATGTGGAAGCACCCTCATCAACGACCGTCCAGAAAATATTGCATTTCCGGTACGATGATTTAATATGAAAATCCATATGATGGGGGAGTCTCTTTTTAAAATTAGACATATCAAATGTAATCATAAGAGAGTTCTTTGGATCAACAGCCCCAATGGCAGTGAGCAGAGTGCTGCGCTGAGAAGGACAAGACTAGAGCACCTCAATAGCCGACATGGCATAAGGACTCTGCACTAGATCTTCCACAATAGAGTAGTTCTGGGCAGCCCTAGCATTTGGATTAATCGTTGTACGCTTAGTAGATGCTTTTGGAATCTGAGGTATAGGCTCAACAGTAGGCCTCGTAATATGAAGCGGCTCAGTAGCATCGGGAGCACCCTTAGCTTTCGAAGACTCTTCTTCGCCATAGTTACGGGATCTCGTGGCAACATCCACATGAGCACTCATCATGTATATGTTTGACGGGATTTCCCCTTCCTGGGTGCCCCTAGAGGAAGCCCTAGTATTTTGATTCATGCCAACAACTAGTTGTTTCCCTTGGGGAAAAGGGTTTGTCAACACAGCCTGGGAACTGGAAGAACCCTGTTGAGCTAACAAGCACTGCGCATCCTAAATTTTAGGGCAAAGGTGTGTAAGATGGTCTCCAGCACACAACTTGCATGGAAACTTCACTTTCTTTTTATCCTTTGGACCCTCACCAACATGCTCGTTGGTTTTATTTTCATTACCCTTCCCATTCTTGCCATTTTTCTTATTATTATGTCCCTTCTTCTTCCCTTCAGATTGTTGATTTCCTTTGGGATCGGAAGTTTGGACAGCATTTACCGACAAATATTGGGAAGGCGATGACTCAGCAGGCATAGCCTGACCAGAAGGAGCAGATTGTATAGACAACTGCTGCAATTGAGTAAGCAGGTTAGCTGCACCACTATTGATCGACCCAATAAGTCCATCACCATGAGGACCAGGCTTAGTCTTGGATAAATCTAATTTGGAGCGAGGAGCATTGGGCAAATATTTATGAAGGACTCCAGACTGAGAATATATTAGCTCCAGCTACTGGGCCCTAAAAATAGCCTGTTCCTCAGAAAATACCCTAGACAGGGATACATCTTTAGAAATATCTGACTGAAGAGATTTCAAAAACCATTCCAAAAGGAATTCTCCTGGAATATGAGCTTTAATAAGCCTCTTCCTTCTCCGCCATTCCTGAATATGGTCAGAAATGTGGGTTGCGTCGTCCTGTTTAAAATTAGCTAGGAGTTCAGTCCCGGCGTCATAACGGACGGGCAACTGGAAATGATTTAGAAATGTAACAGCCAGATCTCCAAATGTAGCAAAACTGCCCCCAGTTAACTCAATATACCACTTGGCAGCGTTTCCAGTTAAGGTGCGTTGAAACAATCTCAACCTAATCGAATCATCGATCAGGGAGTTAGAAGAGCACCATAAATGGAAGGTGGTGATATGGTCGGCCGGGTCCTCTCCATTCTTGCCTTCAAACTTTGGAATGTCTGAAGGTAGTTTGATGGGAACCGGAGGCCACCCCGGACTATACCGGATCGGATCATTCATCAATTTCGACAGATCTGGCAAGTTTAACGTTGCCAGAAAAGGTAAACGAGGCGGAGCCTGAGGATTCCATCCTTGATGGGATGAATTCCCTACATTCTGAAAAGAATACCCTGGATTTGATAAGGCACCAGGTTGCCAGAAAGAACTCATAGAAAAAGGAGAAGAACCTCCTCCCAACGCAGAGTTACCAAAGACCGGACTAGTTCCCCCACCTGAAGTATTGAATGAAGAGGAAAGCCCTTGATAGGGGTTCCAGGCTTTAGAAAGAGGGGAAAAAGTCTGATAAGCACTTGACGAAGGGAAAGAAGCATTCCCTTGGTGACCAGCATAAAACTGATTGCCTGCCCCCACTGTAGTGAATACAGGGTTCCAACCTGTAAAAGTAGTCGAATTCTGACCTCCAGACCAAGGGTTGAAACTCTGAGTCTGAGAAGTAAACGGAAAGGACCCTAAAGAAGGATTCGAACTAGGAATATGCCTAGTTCTGAAGGGGAACCCTTGAAAAGAAGCTGATCCACTAGCCATGGAAGACATGGGTGTAGATCTAGCTGCAGCAGCGGAAAAGGAAAATGAAGGAATCCCACTAGTGGGCATTCCAAAACAAAAGGGACCAGATTGAGAAGCATGTGCTTGGGTGAAACCAGAGCCAAACACAACAGTACTAGAAGCAATCGAAGATATAGCAATAGTGCCTCCTCCTTCAACAGAAGCAGGAGTCTGAATGCCTGCAGCACTCACAGCAGAAGCCGCGTTCCCAATCGTGGCCATCGAAAGGTATGAATAATATGGAGGATCTTCCGGTCTCTCTGACTCAGGTCCGATGTATTCAATAATGAATGGATAATCAGGAGGAAGGGGAGATGGAAGTGACTCAGAGGGTTGAGACACTTCCTCTACTTGTACTTCTTCTTCTTGCGGAAATAAGACTCTCGAGGTGAGCAGAGCGCTCCTCTTGGAACCAACACTAGAACCAGCTACGAAACCTTCAAACCCTTGTGGAGGATCTCTCTCCACTGTGTCAGACGCCACAGGGTGATACTCACCTGCTAAATTACTCCTACGCCTTCTTGAAGAAGGCTCTGGACTCTCGGGAGATAACCCCCGGATTCTCCTCGATCGACGAGGCACTTGATCAGCCACTTTAACAAATTTTAATTAGACTCAAAAAGTATAAAGCTAGGCAAGCTAGGAGCAAAGAGCACTCACTACAAAAATAAATCCCTGAGATACAATCAAGCAAACAACCTTCAGGTATTTCCGCTCCGGGTGATTAGGACCAGACACCAAAATACAAGAAAGCGAAATATAGGACCTCCCGAAAGTAGTCTGGGATAATTACGGCCCAGGCCTACTAGCGAAGGTAACAGAAACAGTTACGCCGACCTCCTAACAACAACCTTTGCCGGCACAAGTACCCAAGCTTCGCAAGGGCACCCCCCAGAAGTACTGCTGGAAGTGATACGACGTCTGCCTCAGGTACCACGGGTATTCCCCCCTGCAGTCACCTATGTGGAACCTAGGAATGGCAACTATGGGCACCAATCCGTGTCAGAAGCCGGGTGGAACGGTCTTGAGGTCAGATCCAGCAAATCAGAGAGGGGGTATCTCTCTTCTCGGCCTTCACTTCCCCTCGCGCTTGACTCTCTGGAGGAGAGCTTTCTTGGTCCACCTAACGGAGTTGGATTTCGCTCAATTAATAAACTTCTATGTTTTTGTTTGAGCGGCCTTGGAGATTTAACTATCCACTCACCTAATCCAAGGCCCTACAACCTAGCTAGTTGGTGTATGACACTTAATAAAAAAATTGCTAGTTGTTTTTAAATTATAGCGCTTATTTTAATCGGCTGTTATATTAAGTCAAAGGGATACGGAAATGAAACTCGTGGTGTTTTGTGACGCAGAAAAGAAATTAATGAAAACCAAACTACATGCAAATGCAGTAATTGCCTTTCGATGAAAAGAAATTTCTACACGGGTTCTACGAGATTATATATTTTTCTTTTCAAATATCAAACTCACACTCGCAAAATCTATGAAAATGACTACAAATGCTTAAGTGCACCTAATGCAAATAACTAAGAGCATGCAAATTCTAAGATGCAAATCCTAACAAAGCAAAGAGAAATTTCCCAACAATCCTTCAGTTCTATCACTTTTTTATTGTCCACAAAACTAGTTCCCAAAAGTAGAAACTCTCAATATGAAGACATCAAAATATGCTTGAAAACAAGAGGAAGAAACCAATGACAATTCCTTTCCAAAATCAAGTCAAAAACCAAAGGCAAGAAATCTCAACAAAGCTTCAAAAGATGTAACAAAACGAAAACAAAAATGCAAAACAAAAGCAAATGACAAAACAAAATGTCTTTTGAGCTTTTGAATTTTATAAAAAGAAGAGCTCAAAGAGACCAATAAAACTATCAAATCCCAAGCCAAACAACTCTGAATTTCAAGCAAAACTTCAAAAACGCTCCAAATCTTATAGGGCTACTTAGTAGCAAGATTTATATGAGCAAAAGAAGACAAGAAACTCAGTAACTTAGCCCAGAAGAATAGTACAACCTTGCAGCAAACAAAAACTTCAAAGAACCAAGAAAGACTCTTCAAAAATTGCAACAAGACCTAGTCAACTGAACTCAAGAAAACCAACCAAAAAATGGGCAAAAATCGAAGTGCAAAGCAAGACACAAGGCTAGGAAAGAGTATATGAGAAAAAGCTCTCTGTCCTGATGAAGCAGAACAACCAAGAATCCCCAGAAAGAGATCTTGGTACTCGAACCAGAAATGCAAGCACTAAATACAAGATTTTCTAGATAAGCTAGTCTTCAACCAAACAAGAGAGAAAAAAGACCAATGACCAATTTCAACACAATCCAGAGGATATAAAGACACTGCAGGAACAAGTCTCCACAGGCAGACAAGACTAAAAATTCAAGAAATCAAAAATTTCAAAATCTACCCAGGCATACGCTACTTGACAGTTTTGAAACAAGCGTGCATACGCGACTGTGTCAAAGGAAACCCGCATATACGCGACTTCCTTTGAATAAAACTGCGTGTATACGCGTCTGTGTATAAAAAAACTTGCGTATCAAAAGGTAAATAATGAAAAATAAAAAAGATCAAGCCTAGATAAAGAACCAGGTCTTCAGTCTAACTGAGAAAAAGTTAACTGGACTGGTAATAATGATTCAAACTGTTGGAAACCTTTAAAACAGCTGAAACCACCCAACAGGGGAATCACAAAAATTCGATCCCCAGTGGAGTCACCAGTTCTGTTTCAGGGAAAAACACCCTAGAGGTTTGTTGGGTCAAAACCTCCACAGATCAGGGCAGGCTATTCAAGAAGGACTCACACAACCACACTTGTATGCTAAAAACTAGATAACATCGATAGTAGAACTCACCCGTAATCCTACGTTTGATGTAGATCCCACGGGGTCCAAACCCCCAGCAACCCTTCTTCCTCCTTAACCTGAAAACCAAGAAGAAACGTGCACGGAAATCTAGTTGTACAGCATATAATTACCCTAAATGTTAGTGAAAACCATGTGAAACATCATGTAAACAATAATAAATGCTTAAATAATAATCTTTTCACATATACAAGTAGATGTTAACACGTGACTTCAGGAACAAGATGGTTCTTCTTCATTATGAACAACATGTACAGTAATAAAAAGTGGAGAGATCACCTGAATCCTTCCATGATCTTCGAACAGACCGTCGTCCAGATCCGTCCCGCCCTTGCCTCGCTAAGATACTTTCAAGACTTGTGCACTCAAGATGGCATATAAACTGATGAACATCTCCAGGAAACAAGGGTTTCCTGTAAAAATCTGGGAAAGTGCAGGAGGCACGGGAATTCAGACTTGAATTGGGATTCCAACAGAGTATAATATCTATAAAATTTCTCTCCCCCTTAGGCCATGCACATGAGGGGCTTTTATACTCCCTCAAAGTAGTTTCAATCAGTTGGAAACAGTTGGCCACGTGCTGGGGTGGTTGAACTACTGGAGTAACCATCAACCCAGCCCAAAAATAGGGAATTTTTATATATTTTTTAATGATTTTAATGGCATACACAGAAAAGTACATGTGGACTCGCGTATACACGCGGAAAATTCTGGGCATACCCGCATATGGGATTTTTAACACTATTTTTTATGAATTTTGTTCAAGTCTATCGGAATGGGTGCCCAAGGCCATAGAGACAATCATGAATCACATGAGGGGTGAAAAAAATTATAGCTATAACAATAGGGTCAACCTTCACATGAAAAAATGCATTATGTAATCGATTGGTTATATGATTGAAATTCGGAGAGTAAGATACCTTATGCATTATATCAGTATAATAACCCAGAGTGTGCAACATAGGTATCCACTTACTTCAAAGAAACCATTTGGAGAGATAAATATTTCAAAGTGAATCCTCTTCAAATATTCTTGAATTCTTGCAACTTTCTCTCAAAATGTGTTTTCATCAAAGACAACAACTTCTCATGTGAAGAATTACTTGTCAATAATTTGGTTGTAAGGTAGAGAATTATATCTACTCATTGGCATTATTATTTTCATTGGATTCAAATTCATCCTTCCTACCTTATAAAATGAAATTATATTGAAAATAAAACATTTATGACAAAAAAGTAAGATGATCTCAACTACCTTAAGGATGCCCTGCAAAGCGAAATCTTTTTTTAAAGGAATCAAAAAGTTCTTTATAAGTCAAGTTTGCAATTGATGTATAGCCTGAGTCCTCTCCGTGTTCTCCCCTGGAGATGAATGACCCAAGATATCCCCCATACTCCCTCTTGTTTTAGGAATTACATGCGTACTAAAGACTTTCTTTTCGCATATTCGAAAAACCGAATGAGAAATTTTCCACGAACATCTCTCACCATCCTATCATAATAGATCATTAGATCAAGTACAAAGGCCATTAGATTCTTAAAAGATGTTCCTGGGTTCTTCTCATTCTCTCTTACCAAACAAAATACCTTCCCCTAGAAGAGATATAATAATGAAATGGCCCTCTCATCATGCAGTTTTAGTGACTACCGGTTCAAACAAAGTGTCTAGATAAGTCCACTATTGATATATGATTCGTTGTGGTTTTATCCAAAGCATATATTTTCATGGATAAAAGATTGGCATACAATAATGTATTTCACGTATCAACACTTAGTGCTATTCTTCCCTCTCGAAAAATGGGAACTAAAACATTTGTTGATCCACACTTAGAAGTTGAGAAAGCTTAGCTTTGAGATCCTAAATTTTGGGGATAAAAAACATCAATGAAATCCCCCCACTGTCAAAATCGCACCAAGTGGCCACCATATTAGAGGGTTCATAACTCATTGTAATGCCCGTATGTACGCATTATTATAGTCCATGTAATGAATGTTTGTGAACACTCGCAGGACCATTAATTAAAAAAAAATCCTTATCATGAAAATCTATTTAAGCTAGATCTATAGGGAAAAATTTTCCTCCTTTGAAAAAATTTGAAGCCCTAAGAAGGTAAGTTGTTGATTTCTTTTTTACTTCAGCATCTTGCATTTCCACTATCAAAAGAATAAGAAAAAAGTGAAACTTGAAGAAGAAATAGCCTTGGCAACATTTTCTTCTCGCACTCTAAGTAGATGCTTCTCCACTCTGGGAAATGATGGAACAATCATATCTTCCTCCCTCACATGCTTCTATAAGCCCATATAAATTTCAATAAGTTCTATCTACATCAACTTAGTGTTCCCTAAATTGATGTCATAAATTGTCAACCAGTAGCTAGTAAAACTCATTGAAGTTAAAGTGCGAACATATATGTGCCTAGGTATCTTTTTCCTTTCACTTCGTTGTGTTTTGTGTTTTTCTAGTGTTTTTTGGTTTTGTGTTTTTATGCTAAGAGGAAAAGAACTAAATTGTTGGCAAAGAGAAGTTATTGATCACCCTAAAACACAGTAGTAACAAAAATCTACTCTAAACTATGTATGGCACTCAAGAACGTAAAATGCTAATCTCACAAATTGTAAAGCTTTGCAATAAGTAAAAGTAACTCATAACATTAAACTCAAATTTCAATTCATTTCATTAGAGGTATGTTGGAACAACTCTGGAGAAAAAGGATAATTTTGATGTAATGAGGTCTTCTTTCAGTAACAACAACTTAAAATATCGTCAGAGAAAATCTCACTCACATCGTTAGAAATTTGTTGGAACATTTTGAGAAAAGATTATCTCAATGACACGAAGGATCCCTATGCTAAAATAACTTATGACACTACCAGAATTAACCCATTCTCGAAACTCAAAATGTTACTATTAAGCCTCATTCACATGGGTTAGAGATCTCTTGAATAACTTTTGAAAAAGGCTATTTCAGTAGAACTATGAGAAATTATCATATATTTCAGCTCAAGAACTCAAAATGATATAAAACCTAATTTTATGTCCATAGTGATAATGATGTGTTAGAAGAGATTACAGACGTGAGCAACTTGTAAAATAATGAGTGTCTTTAAGTCTAATTAACAGTGACTAGAATGCACTTAATTAATAAAACTTGAAATACACATGAATGTAACCTAACTAAAAATGCAATTAACCTCCGAAGTAATACAACTCTATCTCATTCACATGTTAGTGAGATATTGAGAAATGCTTCATGAGAACAAGATTGAATCATGTAATATTGAATGTAAGTAAACATAAAACATGATGCTCGAAAAACTCGCCTAGATTAAGAAATCGAAACAGCTAAAGGTCACTTATCTAGAAAATATGCACAAAGCCTTTCTGGACAGATAGGGGCCCTCTACCATCAGCATTGCAGTACACGAATCCTCAACTCCTTGTAGAATTTCTTCGCATCATGCATCAAAGTTGTACTTCTTTCATTAAAGGAAAATGCTCTTAAACGAGGGTATCATAGTCTTTTGGAGAACAAACAAAAAAACATCAACTAACTAAATCGCTTAAGCCCACCGAGTTATTCTTATAAGAAAATACATAACTCGTCATCGAGTAGAAATATGTATACAGTGTCTTTTATAATCAAAATTGAACTAGAACCTATGTCGCAGGGACTCATATTTTGTCGAAGACACTCGCAAAGTCCTTATCCTGTAGAAAGTCTACTTCTGGTTTTGGCTTCCTCCACGTGCATAAATCCACTTGCATATTTTTGCTCAACCTTCAGTAGAGGGAAAGGAATGATGTAAAGAGAGTTATGGAATTTAACCATATGCATTTTTCTCCTCAAAATGCACACCTCGTAACTCCGTGAACATAAAGATGGCTGAGCTGAATAGTACGACTAGCTGGCGAATGGCCGCATTCTCGTAAAGCTAAGTCCTATCAAAAAATCACCACATTTACAACAAACCACAAAAGTATAATAGATACACCAGTCGTGATGACATTCTTAAAGTGACTTTAGCTCACTTTCTATTGATCTTTTAAGCCTATAATCGATAAAGGACAAATGGAATGAAGTGAAATTTGGGTGAAAGGAAAGAACATCTTCGAAAAGGCTCAAGAAGTTCATTTCCTAACTCTTCCATAAATATATTTTCCGAGAAACACATTGAGTAAGAACCGGACCATCCAAAAATGTAATAAAAATCTAAGAATAAAAAATAAAATAAATAATTGTTCAACTCGAATTCAAGCACTCTTCAATGTTGCTCTTTTGAACTTTTCACTTAACAATTGCATTAAAAATTTGAGCTTTGAAAACTCAAAAATTGCTTTTTATCACCATTTAATAATAGTATTTCAATATTTCTTAAAGATAATCTTCCATCCTCCTCGCAATTCAATTCCTACGACACGGAAAATCCATCCGAAGAAGTTGGCTAGTCATCCAAAATGGTCCTCCATCATAGCATTTTTTAGTGGACTCGTTCGTTTAGACAAAGTTCCAGTAAGTCCTTACACATTGATAGTCTGATTCGTACGGTGGTTTTATCTCAAAGCATATATTTGACGATGGATTAAATCTTGCATCCAAAAATGTATCAAGTATCAACAATCAAGTCAGCATATGTTTCGCATCACCAAAATGGGGAAATCTAAACATTTGTTGATACACACTAAGAAGTCGCGAAATCTGCAAACTCTTGATATTCTAAATATTATGATAAAAACATGAATGCAATCCTATCAAACTCCACACCAAGTGGCCACCATATGAGACGGTTAGCATTACCGTAGATTCGATGATGTACGTATGATTTTGACACGATGTAATGAATAAGTTTGAGGAGACTCTGGAGGACCATTAATAAAAAAATTATCATCATGCAAATCTATTTGAAGTCAATTTCTAGGAAAAACATTCCTCTCCCTTGAAACATTTGAAGCCCTAACAAGGCAAGTTGTTGAACCACATTCTTATAAGATCTCTCATTTCCACCGTTAACAATAAGAAAAACCGAACTTGAAGAAGAAATAAACCTTTGGTAACATTTTCCGGTGCACTCCAAGTAGATGCTTCTCCACTTGGAAATGATGGCACTATCATATCTTCTCCCCTCACATGCTTTCATATAAGCCCAGAAATTCTCAGCAAGTTCATTTCCTAGCTCATTCGTGAATATATTTCTTTGAGAATCACAATGAGAAAGAACCAAATTATTCAAACCTACACTAAAAGCATCTAAGGATAAAAACTCAATAAAAAAAAATTCAATTGAATTCAAGCACTTCATTGTCTGCTCTTGAACCTTTTCACTAACAAGTGAATTCACAAATTTGAGTAAGAAAACTCAACAATTGTGCTTTTATCACCATTGAGAAATATAGTTTAAATATTTATTATGAGAAGCCCATTCTCCTCACATTTCAAATCAAGAGGTAAGTCCATCTGAATAAGTTTCTAGCTATCCAAATGGCCATCCATCATGCACTTTAGTGATCGTTGGTTCATGCAAGTTTCCATAAGTCCACATTGATATCGATTCAAATATGTAGTTTCTATCTAACATAGATTTGATGCGTAAAATCTTGGCATCCAACAATGTATCAAGCATCAACACTAAGTTATATCTTTCTTGAATTTTCTATATTCTTCACATGATGCACTGACTGATACTCTAGATGATAGGTTGTACTACAAATTCTATGCCAATTATTCTAATGGTTCGCTAGTTTTTCAACAAAATTCTTGTAAATCATGTAGCTATTTTGTACTTTACTAATTTTTTTTTATCTTTATATTTTCTAAAAAGTTCAAATTCAACATATACATCAAAAGCATAGTCTGCAACCTTAACTATGTCCCTAGATAAAAAAAATTATGTGCATATGATTGTGTATGCATGCTAAACTTCAAACTTTAGAACAAGCAGGCTCATTAGCCAAGGCCCCAATGGATTTTAATCATAGAAAAGCGAGATATTATGATGTAATCAAATTTTTTGAGGCTCAGGTGTAACCATAGTTTTAAAAAACACACAACCCAAGATCACCTTTGAGCCGACTACTAACTCGGGAAAGCATTATCCCACAAGTAATGGGACCACTAGTCTATAAGGACTGAAAGGGCTTTCACGTATAAGAAAGCGTTGTCTTCTATATATAGGTCATAGCCCTTTGTCTTCCATTTGATCATGCAACTTCAAAGCCTCTAAGATCTTGTTCTCTTTTATTAGCCCATAAATTATGGTACCGTATGTAATTATGTCGAAAGGTGTAGTCATTCTCATTAATTTCTTCAAGGAAAAGGAAATCTTCATCCAATTTCCCTCCCTTGTAGATCATCCATATGACCAATGCATTATAGGTCACTAAAATTAGCTTTATTCCGATCATTAAAGCTTCAATGAAAACATATCTTTAGCTTTCATCTAATGATACCCACTTTGTAGAAATTTTCTACTAGCAGTGTGTATGTATAAATATTTTTATTACGGACCCCTTACTTTAAATTATAATCAACCAATCCAGGGCCTCTTCTACTCTACCAACAAAAAGAGACCAAATATCATAGAATTGTAAGTCACAATGTTTGGCTCACACCTCATTCCTTATAAATTCTCCTTAACTTGTCAGTGTTGTATGTTGATCCGAAAACTTAGAGAAGACATTGTCTTAATATTTAATTTATTGTTTACATCTCTCTTTAAAACTCAAATGTAATTTTATGGTAAATTTTTACCTTTTTTAATGCACAAAATTTATGTATTAGAAAGGTAAATTTAGAAATTATTTCAGTTTTCATTTTGTGTTTTCAAGTTAGATATTGTTTTCAAGTTTTTCATGCTTTCTAATTTTATTTCAATGTGGCAAACTGATCATGGTAGTATAGGAAAAACCCTGGGGATAGGTTAACAAAATAACAATTTCAGCTTTTCATATTAATTTCTTTATCTTTAATATATATTTCATGCTTCTTATTATTTTTATAATGTGGCAAGATGATCATGGAAAGGGGGCTAGCCAAAGAACATGTAAAGTGCTCATCCTTGTTTCTATATTTAGGTATTTTTAGCTCTTACACAATTGAAATAATGCTAATTTTGTTCAAATATGCTGACACTAGCTGTGAGTGCACTTGATTATTCTCTCACCCGAGGAATATTTGTCTTCATCCCCACGTTGATTTGCATTAGTTGCAAAAAAATGCGCTAAAAGCAACTAAGGAACTTGAGAGTTTGCAGATATTAGTGCCTTAAACACCCGAATTAGGAAAAAGGATAAGACAATCATAGGAACCAACTAGAAACATATAGGGTAATAACAAAAAAAATCAAAAGGATATTTTTTTGTTCCGCATGAGATCAATTGTGATAGGTTGATTTTTAATTTTACGTTAACTAAACTAAATAAAAAAATTCATGTGCATATGCGTTTCGAGACTCCGATGCCCATGGTGTTGGTGGTAGTGGGACACAAAGGCAAGAGATTGTCGAGGAACCCCTCTCAGACACCTTCTATGCCTTTAGGTGCATGCTCAAGAAATGCCACCTGCCAAGAAGTTACACAACCAACTATTGAACTTGTTAGTAAAGTGATGAGGTCGGTATGACCTACTTTATTATTGCATTTCCTAGAGCTACACGTTTCACCTCCATGGGGACTATTCTCTGAACGTTTTGGTGAAAAATGAAGGTGTTCCTATAAATAAAGTACAATTCCCAAGTAGGTTTTAATATTTTAACCTCCGTTTCATGTACTCTATCTAAACATATTTTATCATGACTATTATTTTTAAATTAATGATAATATATTTTTTTCTATGTAGGAAACAATGGTTTCACAGAAATTTGAGGAGCAAGGCGTTGGTAATTTTTTTTCCCAACCATATGCACAAGGTTGAATTTCTAAATTCCAACCCACGAAAAAGAACTTCTATATTATCTAGAAGAGCCTTTTGGGGTGGGTGCATTTGATAAAACAACTACGCTCATGTAGTTGGAAAATATCTAAAATATAATACGAGACACCCATAGGATGCACTTGCAAATTAACTCTAGATATGACCATCTCCTCATGAGCTCCGTAGAGGGGAGTGGGAGAGCACTCATCGATGATGGAAAAGAGAAAAAATGCCAAGAAAGAAGGGAAAATGCTAACTCGGACTCATAAGGTAAATGAAAACTTTAACTCAATAGTTTTAATTTTTTCTATGTCGAAAATAAGAGTTTGCAACATAATTGAATTCAATATTTTGATGATAGGCTGCTCGAAACCTCGAAGGCAACCAAAGATAGGATTGAAACAAAAAAAGGCGCTGCTGTAGGCTGCAGGCATACTTGAAATTAGCCGCAAGAATTGTAAGTAGCTAAACATCTTATAATTAATTGTATCACCTTCCAACATTTTTGTAATCCCATCAAACAACATTAAAAAATACACAATCACATGTAATGTAGAGTGATGACTTTGGAACGAAAACCACCGAGGAAGAAAAGAGATCTCTTTCCATTCTGATCGTCAAGCCATAGTTGAACATCGTAGAAGCTTGGGGGATAGGTCCCAAGATCCTGTAATGCTCAATAAGGTAAATTTTAACCTTTCAATATGTTTGTTTTCATCCATAAATTTAATGTCTAACAAATTTATTTAAATCAAGGGGAGAAACACTTCCAACAAGCCACAATAACCCAGCTTGTAGAGCGCTGTATTGAGAGTGAAATATTTCCGTATACAGGTCCCCACGTTCAATATGATCATTCCATTGGGGACCATGCGCGTAATGATACTATCGTGAGGCTACGATGGTAATTAGTTTCCATTTATAATTTTTTCTAATTATACCGTAGGGCTCGTAAGTCCTTATAATTTTTTTTTGTTTAAATGACAGAGAATATTGTACTTGAGCATTCTACATACCAGCAGTGGAACACATGACAATAGTTCCAATGCTGACACCGGTGCACTAGGTAATAATCTCACTGCAACTTTTTTTATTAATATTACCGAACTAGTTCAATGAATATTTAAAAAGTGACAATTAAAAATTTAATATTATTTGTTTTTGGTAGGGTGATTCCTCATTACTACATGAGACCGTATATCGTGAGTACTGCAACTAGGTCAAACTATGTGGGAAAGGAACGAAAGTAAAGTAAAAGCACAATGATGTTGATGATGTGGTTAGAGCTTAGAAGTAGGAATAAGAAAAGAAAATTTTTATAATGTAAAATATTGTATTATAAGACAAATGTTATCATACTGAACCTTTTTTTTCATTATATAAAAAAACTCATTTATCGTATCGTTTTTTATGTCAAGCATTTTCAATGTTTTCTTTGCATAATTTTTGTTGTGCATTGTTTTTTTATTAGTGCTATTAGAAATATCCCTGCTCATGAAAGCAAAAAAAATGAAAGTATTGAATGGCTACTTGGGGAATTGAAAGTGATGTGAGGGGTGGGGGCGAGGGGCCACAAGAGCTTCCACCTTCATGTGGTCGGGGCTCTCGTTTAGTGAGAGAATAATTTATTTTGGAGCGATTTAGATCTTGAGAAAACTCTCCTCAATCCATCGTAGCAACAAAAAAGTCACCGTTGACTTAGTTGCTACTCTTTTCAAATCGTGGGAGGCTTTAGCGAGTTCAAAGCACTCTAAAGAATTGTTCTTGAACCGAAGAGGATATTATTCGGGGTCATGTTTTTGACATTTTTTCAACATATAGTTCTAACATTATCATAAGAATACATCTTAGAGTAAAAAATACTACATTAATTACTTGTATTTATTGTAGTAGATAATTATACATTTTGGAATGACTTGGCAATACAGTACAAATCCTCTCTGCATCATGAGCAATACAACTTGTCAAATCAGTAGTCAAGTGTCCAATATATTTTTTTTCTTGTGTGCTTGAACATGCTCGTAATGTCACATTTCATAAGTTCCTTTATAGTTCATAAACTGAATATGAAGCTTTGTTCATGATTATTATCCTGTTTTTTATATGTGTTTTTTCCTCTATTTGATTGTAAGTTTGAACATGCTTTTAAACATTGAAATATTTTTTTGTTTTGTAATACTATGGTTTTTATACTTACTTGTCTCATAGTTAAGTGATATAACCACCGCTGTATCATATCCATCTTATCGCATTCCCTTGGGTTGTAGCTAGGTACAAAGGAACTCCAACCAAGCTCCCCAATTCCCTCACATTCAGCTTTTACAAGGACCATTTGAATAATCGGGTACATACGACGTTGGCTCAATATATTTTTAGCAGGCTTTATATCAAGTCAAAATAGCCATTCTTCACCTTGGCCAACAACATAAACTTAATATATGTGGTTCCTCAACTCAATGACCCATTTTGTAGTAGAATGAGTGCCCACGTTCGTGTAATTGTATATTGGACTATAGCATAGCCTAGGAGTGGACCTCAGAGTAGTTCTGCAAAATCAATTTCTCCTACCACCATTTTTTTGGAAGTCTAGTCTGTTAGGTCATAAACTCCCTTGAAATCATTTAGTTCCAAAAAGCATGGCAATTATTTGGAGTTGAAATCTTATATCTCATATGGAAAAAAAAGAAATATTAAATACAAGTTTATTTAAAAATTTTTAAAATTTGGGTAGCAAATTTACTTGGTATGGTGGTGTTATAATATGTGTCAAGTTTCCAACCTTCATTTGTAGATAAAGGTGTAGGTTAGAAAGTTGGACCTAGATCTAACAAATTACATTGATCCCTTGAGTTTTTTTCTAGGGGGTTACTCCATGTACGTAAAATGATTTCCACCAAGGATTCAAATCTCCTACTCAACTCAGTACTACAAAGGGTAGTTGAGGGGTTCACCCAACACAAGGTTTATCGTACTAATGAACACAATGAGATCTATAGATAACTTCCTCCTCATTTAGATGATGATAATTTTTCTTGAAGATCACAATCTCAATTTTAGCTAGGTTGACTCAGTTTTGTGGTCACTTAGACACTAATAAAATTATCTTATTGCATCTTATATTATATCCTCATGCTCATCATCCTAGAAAGGGGATAAGCCACCGATCAATAGAATGATGGATAGGACATTTGTCAGCCCCAAATAGGGGGCTAACAATGAAGGCTAGGGGAAAACCGCAAAGAAAAGGATGGCTTTATGTTGGAAAATTGGCTCAGATTTTTTCCTACAAACATCAATATATCATCAATAACTATTTGTTCTATGCAAGGTATCTAAATTCAATCTACCGATTCATTTTAATGCTAAGAATTCACTACACTAAAATAAAATCATTATTATTTTTTTTCTGAGTTAGATATAATATATAACATTAAAAATTTGGTATTGGTTATAGGTCCATAGTGTTGCATATTTTTCTATTTGAATTACATCAATATTTATAATAATTATGTTCATGTTCCGCAGGTGTAATCTTAGTGTGTGTAAGTGTGTGTTGGCTCACACATGTACACAGACATTTGAATCGTCAAAGATGTAATCCCACAAAGGTTTTCTTTTTTCTCTTAAAAATATAAGCACACGTGGGCATTATTGAGCCAAAAAAAATGCTTGCATATTTCTTCTCATGAACAAGTCTCAACGTGGAAAATCCATGAAATATAATTATGTCAACATTTTCACGTAATTCTTCCACATTTTTCCAAAAAAATAAATTGCCACGTGTTCTTTTTTTCCTCATGTTTCTAAGAAAGGAAATGTGATGCATGTTATGCTATTGATGGCCAAGGTTGTTGTGTTCACCGTAGATGCCTCTCCCTATGGGTCAAGGCATACTATTTCGTCTTGTCACCGAAAAAACCCTCGCAGATAGGTCACTGAAAATCTATAGAAGATGTCCGACTGTTTATTTACAGCTTTTAAAGATCACAAACTCAATTTATGGTGAAGAAACATGTAATATATTCATTGGGTATCTCGAACACCCACATGGAAGATAACATGTCATTTTTATTTGTCTATGATGTTGTGGCATCAAGTAGAATGATGTGGCACACCCTATGGGGTAAGTGGTAACATACGACATGGGTCATTGGGTGGTGTGGTGATGAGATGGTGAAAACATGGCACTAATGTGGCACTGACATGGAGAGGAAGTTGAAGGTGATGTGAGTCGCAGGTCAAGAATTTATTCCGAGAAATTTGGAATCTAATATTTGGCTTATCTCCCAATACTAATAGAACCTAAAATTTTTCAACTATATTAATTGTGTTTCAAATCGAAAAATAAACCCAAGACAATATGAAATACTTGTAGCTTCCTAATTAGTGACATCATGTGATATTTTTTATGCATTACGTTGTTAAAGCATTTACACAAACTCGATAATAAATTAAAATAGGTTATCCCAGCTTGATGTATGATGCTCAAGGTATATGCTAGTGTATCCATGTTTGAGCATGATGTCAAGTATTAGTCTAAATTTAACGTTAAACACGATGTATTTTTAATGAACATAATATTATAAATAATAGATACGTATTATTTCCCGAGCTATCCTTGTATGATATACTTTGATATTGTTATTTACCTTATAAAGTATGTACAAGGTGATGTTATAAAATATTTTTAGTGATTTTTTATCATGAAGTTTTTTCTTTCTACAACAAAAAGCAAATGAGTTTGTGTTTTAATGACTAGTGCTTTTTCCTTGCTACGATATAGCAAAGAAATGGGGTTTTGTTTTAATTATTAGGTAGGTGTCTTGCTACGTAGCAAAGAAATAGAGCCATGTTTTAATTTGATGAAAGTATATCTATGCTACAATACAAGGAAATGGCCATCACTAAACTTCACCTCTAGTGGTCTCAACACTATTACCATCACTAACTTATTTCCCATTGACCACCAAACTAGTGACTTATCTAACTTTGCTATTTAGCAACTCAACCAAAATTAGCTGTGCATTTTTTCCTTTAAAAATTTTGCAAAAATATAGTTGAGTCATGGAGTATTTTACACCGTGATGGTAGCATAAGACTAATTGGCATAACTTTGTGTGATTTTTCATATATATTTGGTCTTTATATGAGATATTTCCATCACTTGAGTGTGTAACCATGCTAAGCACTAGTACAAAGACATTACATTCTTGATATGGTAAGATTCTTGGACATGTTAATTCCTTTGTGACTTTCGCGCATTTCCATGGTGATTTTGATGTTTATTTCACAAGGAAAGCTTCATGGATGGTAGATCATAGTAGGAATGATCAATTATGTGTACACTGACATGAGATTAAGATTTTCATGTTATTGGTTTTGTTCTATCATAATACCTCTCTTGTATGTACTACAAGAGTAATCACCCTATTCATGCCAAATTTGCATGGGTATCCATCCCTCTACCTAGGGATTCCCATTTTTACTCTGTGGACTGATATTTCCTTTTAAGAATTCAACTTTCACATGAGTGAAATTTAAAATTAGTTTAAGGAGGTTGTTCAAGAGTCAAGATGTTGACACTTTTTTACATTAATTGTGAAGAATTTCTCCTAGTATTATCCTTATGCTGATAAGACACCCGAATATTTTTCTCCTTTCGAAAATTTGGCCCACAAACTAGGGCTGTCAGTGACAAGAAATTTTTTTTCCCTCTCTTTATTAGTGACTCGGAAACTATTTATTCTTTATGGTTAGTACTCTTGAAAATTAAAAAAAAATGTTTGAAAGACCGTGTTTTAATGATCTGGGAATTTTTTCTTGCTACAACAACAAAGAAATGATTGTGTTTTAATTATTGGGTAGTGTGTCTTGATATAGTAGCAAGAAAATTGGAGCCCAGTGTTTTAATTTATTGGGAAGTATATCCCGCTACAATAACAAGGAAATGGCCATCACTAAACTTCACATCTAGTGGCTCAACACTATTACCATCACCAACTTATTTCCCATTGTACCATCATTCAAACAACATGTCCACATTTTCAAGCTTGGTTGTAGAATTAACTTTTTTTGTACAAGATTTTTATTTCACCCTTTATTTTAAATTCTTTCAAAATCACATCTCAATGGGTTCTCCCGACACTACAAGAAAAAAGTGATATTGGTGAGGGTCGAAAAATGTCACCATAAGTCATGTGGTGACAGCCAAAAGAGCTTCAATCTACCAAAAACCGAACGTCACCAAAGGTGCAGCGTGCCAAAAGTGATAGGTGTTGTGAGTGACATTCAAGGTCCGTCACCAATAATGATTTATAATGATGGAATAGTGACCACACAAGATGTAGAAAGTGTTAGAGATATCTGGGTCCGTCACAAATAATGATTTATAATGACGGATAGTGACCGTCACCATTTCATATGAGCAATGGTGACGTGACTTTAGCCTCTCATCACCAAAAAATTGATCATGCACTGCAGTAAGTGCACGCCAGTACGTTTTGTAGTATAAATCAAGGTCCGTCACTGATAATGATTATAATGACGGATAGTGACCGCTCTACCATTTCAAATGAACAATAACAATTTATTTCGATGTGTTCTTCATGGTCAGTCACTATTGATGCATGTATAGGTGGCGTTCATTGACCGTCACCATTTCATATGATTTATGGTGATGGATATTTCATGGTCGTCACTAATATGGTAGAGCGTTCAATGACCGTCACCGTTTCATATTTGGTGAGGGTCGGTAAAATTTCACCATAAGACTCATCAGTGATGGTCAAAAAAGCCTCATTCACCAAAATTAATCAAGTCGCTATTCCATATGAATATCAAGGCACGATGAATCAAAACCACCAACCTCCTCGTCAGCTTTATGCAAAGCAGGCTCTTCCATTGAGCTAGAACCCTTTAAAAGAATTCAGCCTTAAAAATATGTACCTTCGCAAACTTTATAAATTGTAAATTCGTACAACTTCCAATACATTCTACCACAGCTGGAGAGGAGCAATTTTTAATAAATAACATCGAGAGCGTAGTAAAATAAATCTATCAAATAAATATGGTGTCATCTCTAGTTAAAATAGAATTTTTATCATATTGACTATGAGTCATGTACAATGCAAAAACCAAAATTACATCATCAATTTTTGCATGGCTGACCTATAAATGCTCATACATATTACAAATAATGCGAAGGTGTTTGATGATTGAGTAAAGTTAGATAACACTTTGCATATATTGCAAAACTTGAGCGCCAACTGCAGAAATCTATCCAAAAATGTTAAAAGAACAAATAATCATTGATGAAAAAAATGTACATAAGCATAGAATTTGAGCATATCGATATATATAAATATGAACATCTACCCATCAACATAACCATGTAACCAGAAACCTTGCATTGATTTACTCAACAACTCTGACATTTAGTTACAAATTTTCCATTAAACTCAAAGTTACTAAAGCAAAATATATTGCAAAACACAAATCAGAAATAATACAAAAATTGTCATTTACCATTTATAATTATGTGGAAGCCAAATTGAGTGTTCCCGTGTCATTGAGATCTCGAGGCTTAGGTGGCTAAAAGTGAGGTGTTGTGCTCCTCCCCATATAGGGTCTGAAATCCCACTTGTCACATAGCTTTCCCTGTAGGTTGATAGCCTCTAAAGGAGTCATTTCATGATGGATGGGATAGGTGTGACTTTTGATGGATTAGATTCCTTGTCATAACAACCTAGCTAAGAGTGGATTTTCTGTCAGTCTGCTAGTGTGAAAATTCATGTCACTAACCTGGAATAATTCAAAACCAAACCATGTTCCCCATCATCCTTTCAGTTTGTACAGTACTGAATCTCATGTTAATATGTACAAGACTTATGATCAACTAACTTGAGAAAGGTAATAACACTTAGAGTTCCAGCATTCGAAAAAATGAATGCAACAAAAAATTTATGCGAACATATTATAGAAAAAATAGTGATTAATGGGCAACCAGTAGTTCAATATAAAAGTACTTTCCGCTATTGCTATTGTCATGGAAGAATGCCACCCATCAAGAAAGTTGTGTTGTATGGTCAAATCTTTTCAATACTGTGTTTCATAGAAACTTATTTATGGATACTAATATGCTCAACCACAAAGTCATAGATTGACACTGCATATCCTTAATTATTGAATAGATAGAGATTATTATTTACATATCACTACGAAAAAAATGTATCAAGGACTAACACCATACTCTACCATACAACTAATACAACGAAAGAAAACAAAATAAAAAAAATATTAGATGTAGTCATAAATTTAATCATTAAAGCGAGACAAAATAGGTAAATAGTATGTCTCAATAACACATTTTTTTACTTCTGCAGTATACAAATGTTTCATGGATACAAGTGATGGTCAATGCATGAAAAACAATCATGCACCATGTCGCAAAATAAAAATACTCCAGTAGTCTCTTGTAGAGTAGTGTACTTGAACCCACTCTCACACAACAAACCTATCATACAAATGTAAACAAAAATTTCAAAACTTAACATATCAAAAAGGAAAAAAAAGAGCATTAATAGAAGTCTGTAGCTACTAAATTTATAATCATTGAAGGAGACAATAGGTATAGATATGTCTCTGTACACATTTTTTACTTTCAAATATATGTACAATGTTTCTAACGTATGCTAGTGATAGTACTTAGACAAAGAAAACATGTGGTATGTTGTAAAATAAAAAATACATCAGCTTCCCCTCAGAGTGACACTGGAACCCCACATATGTCAACATGAGATTTCAACAGAGGAGCAAAAAATATTGTATTCAACTCATGATCATATCTTCATTCTAATATTAACTCTTACTCTAGAGGTGACCTCAAGAGTCCAAGTTTGCCTCAGAGCAGCTTAACCATAGTAAAATTATCTACCAAATTTTGTGTTTCATTGCAAGTGGCTTATGTAGCTCAGCTTCCTAAAAAGGTTTCATGCTTATATTGTGTCTTGAATCTTACCAATGGGTTCATACTAAATCTTGATGGGGGGACTAAGGTCCAAGCAGGCTCCAGTTTAGAGACTAAATTAAGTACAAAATAAGGCAATGATATGCTCAATATTGAAAGAGACTCTACCCTCAATTAATTAGGTTTCAGATACATGGGTTATCAGAGATTGGAGTATTCAGAATATCTCGAATGAAATTAGGTGTTTTGTTGCAAAGATTCTTCTAATAAGTTTTTCCTATGTAAGAAGACGATTCAATAAGATGAGGAACTAGATAGGGTAACTAAGGAGATCATTTGGGACAAAAGAAAATTTAAGTGAGAATTCAAACCACTCCATGTTGGAAGAAAATAAGAAAACATGTGGCACATGTGGATCTATGGGAATACTGGAATACTGGCACCACTAGTCATGTTAAATCAGTGCTCTCTTATTTAAGGCAAGAGGCCTACTTTCCTCCACCAAACATAATGAATTGCATAGGCAACACAATTATCATTGTTTTGGGTGGAGGAAAAATATTGTTGGCTACCTCTATTTTCCTAGCCTATTTTGAAATGAACACCAAAAGACATCTAAAATATGTATACTGCAGTCATTGATCTAATTTGAAACATGGTTCATAGTGGGGACCACTTTCAGGGGTTTTTAGGACTCCTACTAGACACAAAGAGGCCTATAGTTATACATGTCACTCAACGATACCCCAAGAAATTAAACAAGATGAAGCTTTGAATAGAAATTTGGTGTTAACGCATTGGTCAGGTTGATGGTAGATGAAGAAAGGGCCATTTGTAAGGAATTTGTACATTTCATCCAGGAATTCTTGAAGCAAAGGCACCTAAGGATCAGATCTTGGCATGGCTGGTAAAAGCTAAAAGAAAAAAAAAATTGTCATGGCCCTTTCCAGCATGCCAGAGCCACCTTATGGGGATTCACCCACCCTACCCCTTGGGTTTTAACCTCGTGACATAGCTCATGTGTCTAATTAGACTTTGTGAATCCATCTACACCCTCAAGGAACCAATGGTTCGTGTTCAAACGGTTAGAGACTTTTAGGCAGTGCTATTTGATAGGTAAACCAGTGATAATACAGAATAAAGGTCTTGGTAGAACCCTCTCTTAGGCACCAATGTAATTATGTGTAATTGTGATACAATTTTTTTGTTTTCCCCCCTAAAAATGAACACACTACAACATGCAATGAGTAGCAAAAGATAAAGGGGAAGATTACCCATTGAGAAGCTTGCAATTGCTAGGAGTTAAAATGTTGACGTACTTTGTAGCCACGAAAAACCCAAGGAAACACATCACCAACACTTTTGCAACGGGTGAGATTGCAAACTTTAGCATTTTAGATATGGATTCTGAGTCGTTCCCAATTGTTGGAATAATTGTTGGAAGAAATCCTGAGAATATAGAAAAAGAATTGATTTGTTTTCAGACCATCTATACTAGTAAATCCCTACTTCATGTTAATCTCCTTCAGTCCAATCAAAACACTCCTTGTCTAGTTTCCACTAGACGCTGAGACAGATCCACAACATGGTCTCAACTTCCAGAAGTCGTGATTCTAAACAATCATCAACCGTGCCAAAATGAAAATAAAATATATTTTCTCAACAACAAACAATAGCGGAGCCTATAATAACCAAACCTATATAAAAGGATGTTCATCTATTTAACGGAAAAAAGCAGTAAGCAAAAAGTAGTGTAACTCATGCAAGACACAATCCAGTCCAAGTTAATCTAGTTGAATAGTTATCAAACACATGCAACAATTATTCCTTGAAACGAGTGCTAGAATTACAAGGGCTCTACATATCTTGAAACTTCAGTGCTTGAATAATCACAATTTTATCAGTAAATTTGCATGCAATTGTTGATGCACAAAAATATATCCAAATGAAATTTGCTCCAAAAATCGTTCAGTGTTCAAAAAATTTACTATGCTTCAAATATCTGCCGAATATTTGAAATTAATGAAGAACAGAGCACTCTGTTTGATACAAATAGAAGCACAATTATGAATATTCTACAGGAAACCAATCTAATATGCTTTAGATTCTGATGTAGTCTCTAAACAATTTTATATATTTTGAGAAGATACTGTCAAAGAAAGTGACTGGAAAACTTGGCCAGGGGCCCAACAATGTCAACTCATAATGCAACTAATATTTAAACTTCAAATGAAACATGTCACGCAATGTAGTATTATTTTACAGAGGTGTTTATGACGGGCTACTCAAGAAGGAAAAATCATTAGAATGCTTGTCTGAAGAGAAACCAGCTATTTGTAGATTTTTCATAATTCATGGAACTACGAAACAATGATAATAGTACACACATAATGGCTACAATTTGTATTCACTTTCTACACTTTTTATTTTCCTCTTCAAGTATGCACATTATCAATTCCATAATTTTAAGGACTTAGCATATGCAGATCAGAACTTTGCCTCTTCAAAGGGACAAGCAAAAAATTCTCTTCAAATGCTAAAACTGCATACCAAAAGATAAGTAATAATCCATAGAATGTGAAGCAGATTAACTTACCATTCAATCATATTCTCTAGTGTCACAGATCTTCCCAATTTAGTGAAATCAGACATAGTAGAAATAAAGTAAAAACAAAGTACACAGAAAAACAACAAAGTCTGTCATAAAAGAAAAGAAAATTCAAAATAGTCAAAACGAGAGCACATATAGACATGCACCCACAACTTTATACAATTTTCCACCAAACTAAACCCCTTTCCTAGAGAGGTACCTCCTAACAGTTGGTTCAGACTAAATCTTGATGGGGCAGCTAGGGTCCAAGCAGGAAGATCTAGGAATGATGGGGTAATAATGCATCACAATGATAGTATCATTTTTTATTTCTCCATTGGCATATCAAACAAAAGTTGAATCCGAGGCTCCAATGCATGGACTAACTTAATAACTGAATAAGGCAATGATACACTCAATATTGAAAGAGACTCTACCCTCCAAGATAAGGGGTTTCAGAAAAATGGGGTATCAGATATTCGAGTATTCAAGATCTCTCAAAGGAAATTAGGTTTCTTGTTGCAAATATTCCTCTAATAAGGTTTTCCTAGGTAACAAGATGATACAATAAAATGAGGAACCAGATAAGTAACTAAGGAGATCATTTGGGACTAACGAAAATTTAAGTGAGAATTTAGACCACTCCATGTTGAAAGAAAATAAGAGAATGTGCAACACGTGTGGATGTATGGGAATATTGGCACCTCTAGTCATGTTAAATGTACAGTTCCTTCAAACTTGTTAGCTCACCAAGCCATCTTGGCATCACTTCCATGATACATCCGCCAGGAAGAGACTGTATCATGTGAGGTGGCCTAAGGTTATAAAAGGTGGAGAGAACAACCAGAGAATGTAGGGGATTGAAAATGAATGGAGTTGAACTAAGAGGATTGGCATCATGAAGCTGAGGTTTCTAAGAACATTATGTTTAAATGGAAAATTATACTAAAGCATATAAAGGATAATGATGAAAAATTCACAGACCTTAAGGACAGCATAACAGATGACAACCTGAATATTAATAATAGACGAAACCATTTCAATCTTAACAAAGGTATTGGCAGTTCAACTATCTAAGAGAGTCTCGGGGATGTAGCAAACATCAGGGCCATACTTTTCAATGATGATGGATGAGAGCCAAGGTTGCAGGCCGTCATATTCGCAACCAAAATATGAAGAGGTCTCTTCATTTTTAAATTTAATTACAGGATTATTTTTCTTTTAACTTTGATGGGTAATGCCACATAGGTTTTAGAAATTACAATAGAACCTAACTTCATACAAGATGTTTTGTTTTTTCAAAATGGAACTGGATCCTTCATCTCCTTTTATTTTTATTTTGGTTATTGGGTGCAATTTGAGGCTATGTTTTTCTGTGAATTATTAAGTGTTACAGTGAAGTTTTAGGATTATCTATGAGTCTAGTCTAATGGACCATGTTTGGCACTGCCCAAAATAATTCCACAAAATTACTCAAGAGGGAAGTGAAAGGAAAAAACTCGACTCTATGCGTACCCTGAAGTCTGGGCAGCCCCAACCAGCACAACTGTCTGTTGTATCAAAGCCCAAAGGGAATTGTAATACCAGAATGAAAGTTAAAGTAATCCATACAAATGGATGCTTACTGAGAATTCTTTGAAATAAAATATATGTTGAACTCTCTACACTATGCTTACATATTGGCCTTTCCAATTATTGTTTTCTTTTCTGAATTTATTCCGGGTGGGAGTTGGGGTAGGAGCTGTGAGTGTTGTGTTTTGTGGAGTTTTAGGGTGAAAAACTATTTTCATATCTTTCTGTGCAATGGTTGTGGTATTTGACACTGTTTTCAAATAAGAAATTCGATGCTCTATGTTTGAATGTGTTGATGGATTGGGAATGCTTGAGGTTCTATTATATGGGGGTTAATGGATGCTTATGTCAGATTCAACTTAATTGATGTCATGTATAAAAGGAAAGGTAAATAAACATAATCGTCAACACAATATAGAAGCAATCACACACACTAACAACAATAAGAAATACCATAGGAAATCCCCAACTCTAGGGAAAAACTTGACAAACAAAATTCCATGAAACCCTGGCCAAGCTAGCAAACCCTTGGCACATTACAATGGAGACTAATAAGGCTATTTATAGGATTATTTCCATCCAAATACAACTGGCATAATACCATGGGCCCGAAACCACTAGCTATAGAGTATCATTCCCGAGTCAAGGTTATTCCTAACAATTGAAACCCCTTAACTGGTTTTGTTGTAACCTTGTTTTGGGCAGTTGTTAATTTGGTTTTACCATAAATATAAATATTAAAAAAGTATTTTATCTTCTTTACATTAGAAGAGAGTCGAGACTGTGATGAGTAGATTTAACACATGGCTCTTCTATCAAGAGAACATGTTTAACGTCGATCATTGTTTTCTTTTGACCAGGGTTCAATATGTGCTGCTGGAGACAGTGCTTTCTATGAAAGAGTTGCTGAGTTTGGTGATGACGTTGTCATTGTTGCGTAAGTTCCCATTTTTTTCCAGCTTAATTGATGGTTTTCCAGGAAATATCTTCCAACTCTTTGCATTTTATGTGACTGACTGAGATCAGAGTTCTTAATTCTTGTTGATTAGCTTATCAGCACCTGGTTTTTCTCTATACGATTGTCACTTTTGCATAGCTTATCGTACCCCTACTTGCAAGGCTAAACATGGAGGATTTAAGGATACTCTTTCCAATGACTTTCTTGCTCCTGTTTTGAAAGTCTGTATAAATAGTTACACCGATAAATTGATTGATGATTTTTTTATGTTGTTTGGAAAATTTCCCCTTAACCATTATGGTCCATGAACCATGAGTGCACAGATCAGTCTCTAAATGTTCTCTAGGTTCCTGCAGGAATTGATTGACAAGACTGAACTTAATCTAGTTGAAGTTGGTGATATTAAATTTCTCAGTCTCGAATATAAATCTGTAAAAAATGTTGTTGATTTCCTTGCGAATGAAGAGTCTGTGCACCATGAATTTTCCATAAATACAGTGAAATTTTTTTTTCAGATATTCTCTCTCTCTTGGGTCCTCAAAATCAAAGAGATCCATTAACCTCAGAACAAATGAATGATCAATATATCTCTTGGCCACTTTTGCATCAGTCTCAGGAGATTCTACGAACCTGAGGAGAAAATCATAGACAAACAGCAGATGTGACCAGGCAGGCTCCAAGGTTGTCACCTCCTCTTCTGGATCAAGGCCTTTAATAGAAGGTGGTGCTGGTGTAGGTCTTGATGTCAGAGTCCTGAACAAATTGGAAAAAACCATCTTAGCAATCTCCTCTATTGTTGTTTCATTAGGCCTGTAACTACCTGAAATGATGAAATCCACAAGTTCCAGCAGGTTTTGGTGTTTAATTTTCTCCTCTCTCGCATTTTTGTAGGGGTCGGTGAAAATAAAAAACAACAGAACATAGGCTCAATTTTTTGATGAGGAAATTTTCTCTGTTAGAGTTGGGCACATCCCTGAAAAAGGGTAGAGGTTCGTAGTTGTTATTGAAAGATTTCAAGCTTCCATTACTCAAAACAGAAGCAAGGGGAAATTTATTCCCAGAATTGTAAAGGACGACATTCGAAGAAATCCCCCCTCCTAAATGAGTGCACAGATCCATCTCTAAATGTTCTCTAGGTTCCTGCAGGCATTGATTGACAAGACTGGACTTAATCCAGTTGATGTTGGTTATATTAAATTTCTCAGTCTCAAATATAAATCTGTAAAAAATGTTGTTGATTACATTATGAAGGAAGGGCCTGTGCATCGACATTCTCTCTTGTTTTCGACGAGGAAACTGCATCGACGTCACCCATGGATTCACTTCATGACAGAAAGGACATGCAGGCGCTTTGACGCACTTCATGATAGAAAGGACGTGCAGGCGCTTTGGTCCTTGAGAAATGTAGTCATATCTGGTCCATTTGGATCCCTCCTCAACTGGACACCACACAACTCACACAATGTCTGCTCCTGGAATGGGATCCGGTGCAGAAAGGGCATGAACAGAGTGGTGGCCATAACACTTGCTGGTTTGGGATTACAAGGTAGTCTTTCACCATATCTTGGTAGCCTTTCATTATTACATACTTTGAATCTATCTGGTAATTATCTGTCAGGAACAATTCCACCGGAGCTGGGTCAGCTAAAAGCTCTTGGAATAATAAACCTTAGATATAATATGCTCTCGGGTCCTATGGCAATATCATTGTCTAATTGTACGCGTCTTCAGTGGCTCCGACTTTCCGTAAACTTGACAAGGACTATACCAATAGAATTCGGTTGTCTAGTCAATTTGGAACATCTCCGCTTGGCAGACAATAATCTTACTGAGTATTCCAATTTTTCTGAGCAACTACACCTCTCTGCAAGACTTGATCATTGGAAACAACAGTATCACTAGTCCGATCCCTTCTGTTTCAGGTCTGCTCAGAAATATAGCCTATCTTCACGTTGAAAACAACTCTCTATCTGGCCACAATGCCTTTTCCCTCAGCAACTGCATGTTTCTCCAAGATTTGTCCATTGGATACAACAGTCTTACTGGACCAATCCCTTCAGTTTTGCGTATGCTTAGAAATCTATCTTATCTGTACTTTGAAGGAAACTCACTAAGTGGTCAGATCCCTCCAATTCTTGGAAATTGTACTCAGCTGTGGTATATTTCCTTTTTCTCACAACGGTTTGAGTGGAAGAATTCCCTCTGAATTTGGGTTTCTGCAGGAATTAGAATGCTTGTATCTACAAACAAACAAATTCAAGAATTTCATTACTCCATTTCTGGGAAACCTCTCTTCACTGCAGATTTTATTTTTGGGGGACAAAAGATGGTCAAGAAGTGTACCACCTGAGTTGGGAAGCTTGAGAAGCATTGGTAAACTGTCTATTTATGGTCCCAGTAATATTTCAGGTGTGATCCCATCAGAAATAGGAAATTGCAGCAATCTTGAATAGTTGGACTTAGGAGCCAACAATATTCAGGGCTCCATCCCGAAATGTATATTTCAGCTTCCCCTGTCGACCTTAAGTATACTTGTGAATAATATGAGCGGTGCTATACCTGAAGCCATTGCAAATTTTAGTCAGCTGAGCTCCCTAGTTCTGGGAATAAAAAATTTCTCAGGTGTCATTCCTGAATCCATTACCAGATTGAATCAATTAACCTATTTAAATCTTGGTACAAATAGGTTAAAAATTAAACGGCATCATACCTCAGGGTATTGGTAATTTAAATATTCTGGAAAACATTTACTTTGACAACTGTTTAACAGGTGGCATACCCCAAGGAATTGCTAATTTAACCCAGTTGATCCAGGTAAATTTGGGTCGAAACAATTTCACTGGATGCATACCAGAAGAATCCATTACATAATTTACTCAATTGTCCTTCCTACATCGAGGTTCAAATATGCTCATCAGTGGCATACCAAAAGTCATTACAGAGCTGAGTAACTTGAACTTCTTACATCTAGGTTCCAACATGTTAGGTGGTAGCATAAGTAAAGGCATTGGTAATTTGAAAAAGCTTCAAAATATCTACTTGGATACTAACAATCTCACAGGTACAATCCCTGAAGGTATTGGACAATGTGTGGAGCTGCAACAGTTAGATTTGTTCAAAAACAAGTTGAATGAAACTACCCCTGATTCTATAGGGAAATGCAAGTCTTTGATGGTTGACTCTTATGGATAGCTTGATTTCAGGTATACTACCATCAATTTTAAAAAGGTGTACAAAATTGCAGATACTGAAGGTATCTGAAAAGAACCTTAGTGGAGCTCTAGACATAGACTTTCTGGTGTCTATGAAAGTCATTTCTGCTTATTCTAATAAATTTTTTGGGATCATGCCTGAATCGTTGGCCATTTGTGCCCAACTTCAGCTACTGGAATTAAGCAAAAATGGATTAACAGGGGACCTTCCTCAATACATTGCATTTTTTAATGACTTAAGAGTTTTAAGGCTGAGTTATAACAGGTTCTTTGGTGTTATTTCTCAATGGATTACAAATCTCACACATTTTTCAAGTGTTGGATTGATTTAACATATGTGCTAGCTACAAATACCATATTTGACTTGTCTAGCAACAATCATACTGAAGAAATAAACCCTTAAACATTTATTTCTCAAATAATGATCAAAGTTGGTAGAGATATTTTCCACAGACAACGATAATCATTATTGCCGTGTATAAATGAAAAATAGTTATTTTTCTTTCACCTAGATATTGTGGAGTAAAAATCCCTCTCATCCCCATTACATTCTACTTATCTAGTTTCCATTTAAAGATTTTGAAGTCCATAATAATTCGAAAGCCTTATACCGTAATTCGTGTTGAGTTTCACAATTATTGGTGTTTTGTTGCCAGATAAGTTACATTACACGCAACAAAAAGATAATGAAAACGGAAATTTAAAAAACTTACAGAAAAATTCCAAGAGAATTCTCCAACCCTTTGAAATTTACCTTCGTCATCTTTATCATGAAGGAAATGGGGCTCTGTGATGTACAATGCCAACTTTGTATTTAGTTCCAGAAAGAAAGATACCATATAAAGGAACGAATTTTTTAGTGTACTTAGTTATACAAATCTAGATCATAAATGTATACAGTGGTTTTCAGATTTATTCGTTTGCTGTGGCATTATTTTGTTCAGACAATTAGGATGGGAGAGATAGACAACGATTAATATAGCCATGTTATGAAACAATTGGGAGGATTGTATCACTTTTCTCATCTACTCTGCTCGCGCACGGCTAGATTGGACTGAAATGGCTTAAGGGAAAATTGGGGGGATTGTAGCACTGCACTTTGCTTATCTACTCTGCTTCTGCACTAGTATGAGCAAATTTTCTGTGTCAGATTTGGGCACATCCCTGAAAAAGGGCATAGTTTCATAGTTTTTATTGAACGATTTCAAGTTTCCATTACTCAAAACAGAAGCAAGGGGAAATTTATTCCCATAATTGTAAAGGGCATTAGAATAAATTCCCCTCCTAAATGAGTGCACAGATCTGTCTCTAAATTTTCTCTACGTTCCTGTAGGCATTGATTGAAAATAATGGACTTAATCTAGCTGAAGTTCGTGATATTAAATTTCTCAGTATCAAATATAAATCTGTAAAAAATGCTGTTGATTATCTTACAAATTAAGGGCCTGTGCACCATGAATTTTCCATAGATACGGTGCAATTTTTTTTCAGACATTCTCTCTCTTGGGTCCTCAGAATCAAAGAGATCCATTAACCTTAGAACAAATGAATGATTAATATATCTCTTCGCCACTTTTGCATCAGTCTCAGGAGATGCTACGAACCTGAGGAGGAAATCATAGACCAACTGCAGATGTGACCAAGCAGGCTCCAAGGCTGTCACCTCCTCTTCTTGATCAAGGCCTTCAATAGAAGGTGGTGTTGGTGTAGGTCTTGATGTCAGATTCCTAAACAAATTGGCAGAAACCATCTTAGAAATCTCCTCCATTGTTTTTTTATTGAGGCTGCAACCACCTGAAATTATGAAATCCACAAGGTCCAGCAGGTTTTGGTGTTTAATTTCCTTCTCTCTCGCATTTTTGTAGGGGTCGGTGAAATAAAAAACAATAGAAAATAGGCTCAATTTTTTTATGAGAAAATTTTATCTTTCAGAGCTGGGCACAACCCTGAAAAAGGGCAAAGGTTCATAGTTGTTACCGAAATATTTCGAGCTTCCATTACTGAGCAAGGGGAAATTTATTCCCACAATTGTAAAGGACGACATTCGAAGAAGTCCCCACTCCTACATCACTACTGTTATTCTGGTGGTCATATTTAGACTGTTTGCCAGGAAGTCTGCCTAGTATTTTCTTTGTCATAACTGTTATTCCTTTAGGCCAAGAAATACCTGGATCTGCACAATGCCGGCATTCCCTTTCGCATTTATGTTTTCCTGTCAGTTTTGCCCATAATTTAGCCATAAATCTAGAAGAATTTTTAGAATGATAGAGGTTCTTGTAGGTCATGGAACATATGAATGAGACAGTCCAAATTTTCCAGTGCCACTCTTTTATAGAGATCCAATGCTCTGTTTTTCTCCTTTGTATCAAATTACAGATTATATTTCTCTATCCTTTTTTGAACAGTTTTTCAGATATTTGACTTTCTTTGTAAATATTTAGGTCACGAAGGTCAGCTTTTGATTTTTATTTATTGCCAGATTGGACTTATTATGAACAGATCGGTATATATATCAGTTCTCCTTCTAAGTTATGCAGACAGAACAGTTTTGATGTTTGGTCTCAGAGTGGTTTTTATCACAGACAGATTACTTTGGAGGTAGTACTACTCATGGCTTTGGCCATTGGCAAATGGTTTTTTTGGTTGCACTAAACTAGAAATGGACCTAAAACATCTAGATTCACTATTTATAACCCCAATTAACTAAAATAAGATGGAATTTTTATGCGAACGAATAGCTTACTCGTGATATAAGCGATCGCCAAAGAAGAAACCCCGGCAACCGCAAAAGAGACCTTGATCCTCGCCCGGCCACCACAAAAGAGACCTTGATCCTCGCTCTGAGTTTGTCCAGGGGCAAGTCCAGCAAAATTATTCCCATGCCACCAAGCAAGAACATAAACCCCGATGAGATCCCTTCGATAATATATTGCCCGTTCACTCTTCTGGAGAGGAAGACCACCGGTTTTATGTTCCTGTGACAGGATCCTGTGCGCTGCCAAAGCCCAGTGGCTTGACGATGACATTGTAGAAGAAGCCGCAGACAACCAAGAAATAGGTGGCCAAGACAAGGGAGAAGACAGTCATGCCTGAGTGCAGCGAAAAGGAGGGCAACTTCAGGTGCATGCGGGGTACTCTGAGAACACTGTAAGGAAGATTCGAAATGAGAAGCAAGGGATCCATTGAAGATAACAATGATAAGTCTTCGCTTGATGATGCCGAACTCTGGTGATGAAAATTCATGACGACCAATCAAAGAAGTTTCACTTTACCATTTATTGCCCCGACCCCCTTAATAAAGAAGAATTGTGGGACTTTACCAGAGGTTTCCCAGTGAAGAGCTAGCTTCAATGTGCGGTGGCGGAGAGAGCTCTAATCTGGGACAGTACAACATATTAGCAATCATAGGAAGATTATTGAGTTTACCCATCAGAAACCCTTACAAATCTATCTTTCCCCACCCTTTATTTTCCAGGTTACCCGAATCGACTACCTGACATATAAATAGAGAAGCCCGCGCCAAAGCTGATGGCTCAACCTTGGATGAGTAGCTAGTGTTGTTGGGTGCATTATAGCGACAGAACCCCTACGATTAGTTGCCACACCAGTCTCTTGCGAGTAGAGGAATGTCTGTCGACATTCTTCCAGGGACGAGGTTTTGCACAACATGGAATTTAGAATGACCGAATTGAGATGAAAATTTAAGCTTTTATGTGAGCAATTTGTCTTTTCCCTCGGTCACTTGGGTTTTTGGTGTGATCCTGAGGTATTAGTTACTAAGCGTTTTAGGTTGGGTTATCCCGAAACAATGTTGGCCTGATAATGAATCCATAAAATATATAGAAAAAATTCATCATTCCAATAATGTAAAATTGAATTTAATTAAGTTTTTCTTAAAAATTAGGGAAGAAAATGCATTTTATAAGTTATGAGATACTTTCCATTTATTTAGTAGGTTTTAGGTTTTGTTTTGAAAAAGTTGATCTGGATAGAGCTATGAGATACTTTCCATTTATTTAGTAGGTTTTAGGTTTTTATTTTATTTAATTTAATTTAGAGACTCTTGTGAAAAGTTTACTGGAATTTTGTTCATATTATCACTTTTCACTAGAATTTTGGAGAAATCAATTTCCTTCCTAACTTTCACTTAATTTTGGATAAACTAATATCATTTTATTTCCACTAATATCATTGACATCTTTAATTTCAAATAAATGTTCTTGTGTACCTAAATTATCATCTAAGGGTTTAGTTTCCATGGTAGTGGTTCAAGCTTACATACATGTTAGCTAACCCTAATAATATTATCTTGTAACAAGTTTATAAATTGATTCAAATGATCTCATTTTTATGTTAATAACTCAATCATCTAAATACTGGTGGTGATATTGAAAATGGGGTTGTTCTATAATTTTCATGAAACATGAGCCTAATATATATTTCACGTGGCTTTATTTTAACCTTATCTTGATGGTTATTTGAACAAAATATTTTGTCAAAAAAAAAACCTACGTCTCCTTGTGGTGAACCCTATGAAAGTCGATGGTAAGGCCATAGAGACACTTTTTTGTATAATCACTAATGATGGGGAGTATACTTGTAAATAGAATATTAACATACTTGAGAGTTTAGAACTCATGGTTCTCCCACTGTAGATGAGTTAAAAACCCTAAAACGTGTGTTCTATTTTTGTCCCTTAGTCAAATCTACATGGCCCTGGGCAACATATTTGTGTTTCTAGTGACCCTTGTTGGTATTATATGGAATTAAATCTTGTTAGGAAAGCATCTTCCATAGGCCACAAAGTTTAATTTTTATTTGATTGTTGTTCATGTTGAAGTGTTTTTCTTTTTGTGAAAGAAATGCAATGAAATCTTATTTTATGTTAAAGAGCCTTCATAAACTTTCTCATGGTATGATAGCACACTAATTTCTATGAACCTACCCTTGTAGATTATAATTCAAGTGCAAAGGATTTAGATAAAAGGGGGCTATTTATAACAACTACTAGAATTATAGGGTGTTTCCCCTTGCAACATGAGTAAGGAGCCCCTTGGCCCTTTCGCCACCTAGTCAAACTATTCTTAATGTGGTGATAATAGGTCGTGTCACATGGTCAATGGGAATATTTGTTAAAGGAAGGTACACAAACACAACTAACCTCCTTCTTTAGTGAATAACAAAAAATTCTTGAGTATTGTGTCGAGCATTTTTTTAGGCATTGAAGACTCCTAAGCCATGATCCTTTGGTTACTATTGGAGTCTATTCGAAGGGGTAAGGCACATAATTGAGTCGGCATGTTAGTGTAAGACATAAATCCAATAGCTAGGTTCCAAGGTGTGCCAACGCATGCTAGGAACTGTTAGGGAGACAAAAGGGAGAACTAGGACAAATTAATGCATGGAAATGAATGAATAACAGTTTGTGACAGGAAGTGTCAGTGAGTTCCAGGTGTGTTAAGGAGGGAGTGAAAATGTATTTTTGGCATTGCTTAGGCATGCTAGAGTCCAGGGAAACATGCCAAGATGTGTCAGGTGTCAGGGTGTGTCAATGCATGCCAAGGAGTGATTGGGAGTGCTAGGGAAACACAAGGGAGCACTAGTTTCAAATGCATGGAAATGAATGAATAAGAATTAGTGTCAGGGAGTGTCAGTGAGTTCTAGGTGTGCTAAGGAGGGAGTGACAAGGTATGCTAGGGAGTTCCTGTTGAAAAGTGCAACTAAGTCAGTCTTCATGTTGACTATGTAATTATGTAAAGTAGAAGACAAAGATAATAAAATGTATTTTGTACTTGCTTCATGGGTTTCATGAGCAAGAGTTTATTATAGGTTAGTGGACTTCTTCTTGATGTCCATCTAGGTTTTTATCTTCTAGATTCAAATGTAATATGTTTCATATCTATATGAAGCATCGAAATGCTCCAAGACCTAGTTCTTGAAACCGTGAATGAGTGGTATCATTCAGTCCTCCAACATGCTGCAAGTTAAACTATGAAGTCGGCCTCCAGTCGAATGATGAGTCAACCTACCAACATAATTAGTGGTCGGCCTAAAGAAGTAAGGTTGTCTGTATATATACCATTGATCTGTGGATAAAGGAAGGTAAGATTAGCAGTCATCTCCAAAAATTTAATGCGGTCATCTCTACAGGAATTGTGGATCCTTTTGAAAAGGGCATAGCGAGGAATTGTGGATCTATTCGAAATGGTACATCAAAGAAAAATTTGGATCACCCTAGACATAATGCAGATACATCTGTGAATATAAAACGATGATCTCTGTAATCAAAAGTGCGGATAATACAACATACAGTGCAGATTATTCGAATGAAGAAAATGTGTATATCACATGTGAAAGAATTGCGGATAAGCCTGAATCAATTTGAGGATTGTTTTGTAAGCGGATAAAAGGAGAAATAAGTGTGGATATCACTACAGGAATACAAAACCATCTCAGAAAGAATTGCGAGCAAGGTTTGCGGATGAAATTCAAACTAATGCGAATATACATACAAGATAACAGTGCGAATATAATTATGAAGATAAATATGAATTCAATTATGGGCTCATGAACAGAAAAATTATGTGGATTGATGAGAGGAAGGGTCACTGCTGGATAAAAGTAAGTTTGTGTCATTTTTATTTGATAATTGACTTGATGAAAGACTAAATAGGATTTAATGAAAAAAATTCATAAGTAATCCAAGTAAGTTCACAAGTAATTATCAAGCAAAGAATTTTGTATTAACCTACAGCCCTACAAATTCTCAACAATTCCAAGGAATGCTAGAGTTCCAGGGCAACATGCCAAGATGTGCGAAGTGCTAGGGTGTGTTAATGCATGGCATGGAGTGTTAGTGAGTGCCATGGAAACACAAGGGAGAACTAGTTAAAAATGCATGGAAATGAACGAATAAGAGTGTGTGATAGGGAATACTGGTGAGTTGCAGGTGTGTTAAGGAAGGAGTGACAAGGTTATATGTTAGCCAGTGCTAAGGCATGATCGAGTAGTGTGTGTTAGGGAGTGCCAAAGCATGCCAAGGAATGCAGGGGATACTAACATGTGCCACATAGTGACAAGACATTTTAAGATGTGTCACGTGATATGGCATGTCAAGATGTAAATTGTGTTGCTAAGTTGTTTTACTACCACGGTTGGATGTGAGCATTGTATTGGTAACTTGTTAAGTGGCATGAGTTGATAGTGGACATGAGTAGCATATGATGAGTTATAGGTAGTTCTTAAGTGAACAAGGCATATGTTGAATTTCCACGAGACGTGAGAATTTTGGTTTGGTCTTAGAATCTTTGATGCAAACACACTCAAGTGCCACAATGTATCACAGAATAAACTAGTGCACATGAAAATTTTTAACTTTTTCAAACCCTTCTTCATTATAATACAAACTATAATACAAGAGGCTAGAGCTCTCGTACCAAGGATCATGACCCTTTACAATCACATTGATACAAGGAATACAACTAGGGTTTGGTGTTAGTCCTTTGAAAACCAATCTATGAACAAGAAAACACTTGACCTACATGCTGATGGTGGCGACAAGCAACCCTTTCAATCCACGTGTCCTGAACACATATGGAAGGTCCTCTTGCCTCACATTCTACAACTCCTTAATCTTCCTCTATCAATGAGCTCAAATCCTTTAGGTTATCGAACTCAACTCAACAAACTCTGTCATCTAGCTACCTTCTTTTTCCTTTAAGGTCAACAACACTTGGGGTCTTTGATCAGTTGTTCACAACTCTGTTTGTGAATAGCTCTTTGGTCTTCCCACTTTTTCAATACTACTGCTCCATGATGACAAGTATACGGTTATGGAGTTTTCTCTTCCTCTCACAGAATCAATCCTCTGCAATACAGTGAACTAGGTCTAGTTGGTTGGCCCACTTGACTACTACTTTAGTCCTTCAAAGTTTGCACATCGTTATACACAATACACCTACCCTTCTACCAATCTTGTTTTCCTTCACAAGTACAGAACTTAGGATTCTTCTTTGACAGTCACCTAAAAACCCTCCAATTGTACTTGGACTGCCATCAATTTTTCCAACCACAATCAATCCTTTTACTAATCTAGGGCCCACGACACTGCCCTCATCTAGGGCTCTTCAAAATTTTCACCTAAAAATGATCTGAGTCCTCCCAAAATCACTGTTCTTGCGTACCAATTTCTTTGTTGTCCTTTCTATGAATATATCTGAACTACACCTCTTATCTTCCTTCTAAAAATTTGTAGATGATTGAACTTGGGTCACAAATCATAAACTAACAGTCCATTGAATAATTGTTTATAGGTTGCTTCATATCTCTGTCCAAAACTCTATGGAAAATCCATCAAAATAAACTCCTCTTCATGTCAATCCATTCTTCATATGCCACATTTCTTCTGCTCAATCTTATGCTCAGGTTCCACCCTCCTTTGGATCTGTTATCTCCACCCATAGTTCTGCAAACCATATTCCAGATCTATGGCTTATATTGCAGAGATAAACCTCACTTTAAGGGTCACAACCCCTCTTCTTCTACGTAGATTTATCACAATCTTAAGGGAATACCTTATGGACTAAACATGCTAGGAAACCACTGTAACTAGGGAATTATACTTTTTTTCTAATTTCTTTAGAACAATCCCTATCCACCCATAGAAAAAATAACAACTCTTTCCTCCTTAAGAGACTAGGCCTAGCTCATACGGATCCGTATATTCTGGGCATTTATTTGACTAAATCTTGACTTGAACTTCATATCTCTATGACCCTCAAACTAGGGTTACCTCAATCAATATTACGCTTGTAGCTACTTATGTTCTAGCCCTAAATTCCAGTGCAAACCCTCCTTCATTTGTGTTGGTCTTTATCACACACCTTGTGGCCTAATAACCACCACAAGAGAGGGTCTCAACCCTCTCTGCTATTTTATAATTTGATGTGGCCTTCACATAAAGAGACCATTGAAATCACATGCCCATATTCTCATGAACAACCTCTCTCAAGCTCAATCTGCCATAATAGAACCAAAAATTTTACATCCTACTTCCTAGCTCGAACACATTAATATATTTGACATTATTGTGAACCCTAACATGATGATCTTTCTCCTGGTGGATGATCATGGCCTCCATTTAGTAGCCCTTACTCAACCCTCTAACTCGACCTATTTTAGGACTACATCTCTCATGGCCTCCTTGATCAAATGAGCTCTTTCTCACTTGATGTTATTTCCTTCATCCTAAGGCCTCCCTAAATAGATTTTCCTAGGCCTCTTAGGAACCCTCTAGAACTTACGAGTTTTATCCACTTAAACCTTAGGAAATATTGATTTTCCTTTTTAATTTTCTTTTAGATTTTAAACCCCATCTTGGGTCCAAAATCCCTTTGCTTGGGTTATTTTCCCACAAATCCTTTTGTGACCAAACTCACACAAACCCATTTCACTAGGCTTGTGGAGTACCTCCCAAGTGACACAATTCAACAACATAATCTAGTTGTAGTAACTGTAACTTGGTCAATCTCTTCTAGTCAAGCGAGGGCTTGGTTGGGTTCCCAAGTTGTAAATTAAGTAAGGGTATTTTTGAGGGCATGATAGTTAGGTATGGATAGGTCATGCTAACACATGTCTAACAATTTCAATGCATGATGAGGAGTGTTATGGAGTGTCGGGGCATCACGAGGGAGAACTACATCAAAATGCATGGAAAGGAACGAATAAGGGTGCATATCAGGGAGTGTCAATGAATTCAAGTGTGCCAAGGATGAAGTGTGTTAGGAGAAGTTCATAATAGGATTTGAAAGAGGCGAGCCTACGGTTGCAATAAGAGGCTCGACATAGTAGTTTTAGACAAAGGGTAACTTTGCACTGGGCACAGCATTATTTTTCCTTTAGCTATTATTTTTATTTTTATATGAGATGTGGCACACTTTGGATGAATGCTCATGTTTTAAACTATTCTAGATAATTGCATATTTTACATTATTGTGATAATGGAATGAGAAAACCAAGGCTCATCTAGCAGAAATAAGCTAATAAAATGGCAATCATGAGAGCTAGGATGGGAATGGTTTCATTTTTACAGAAGTTTGAAACATGGGAAACTATACTTGAAATTGGTTTCATTTTTTCACAATATTTAAACATAGACAACTATGCTTGGAATAAGTTTGCATGCCCCTAGCATAATGACTCAATTTGAGGCACATGCCCCCCAAACTTCATTTCATTCACCCAAGTAGACTACTGGGTGCTAATAGGTGGATGGAATTAAGGTTCATTTATGAGATCAAGTGAAAGACTCGACTGGGAACTTACGAGATCTAAGCAAAGACTCAAATCAAAATGGGATTTGTTTCATTTTTTAACAAGCTTGACACAAGACAAGGAACTCTTCTCTAGTACCTTGTTTCATTTTTTAACAAGCTTGACACAAGAAAAGGAACTGTTCTCTAGAGACCTTATTTCATTTTTTAAGGAGCTTGACACAAGAAAAGGAACTCTACTCTAGGAACCTTGATCATGTCCCATATGATGCCATGGCTTCCAAGAGGTTCTCATCATATGGGAGAGTAGATTTGGTCATGCCATAATTCTTCTAGAACTAATGCTTATTGATGCTTTCTCAAGAATAGGATAAGGATGGGCAGATTATCCACATATCATCAGATGCCACTCATGTGCAATTGATGCAACCACCTTTTGAGAGTCTGGATCCATCACAAATATATTTCATTTTCACACTTCTTTCCAACAGTAGGGTATGATTCAAACCTCTCGAATGCTATATTTTGGCACGAAGTCAATTACAGTACTAGCATACAGAGGTGTATGTAAGGCATCAAAGATTTATGAATATGATGCAATGGAAGGATGTAAAACACCAATTAGCATATGAATATTCTCAAGCTTCAGCTATCATTTTGATCTATGCACCCATGCTATAATGGTGTCCACAAAATCAATTGATGTGTGCTACTTGATTGCTTCTATATCCAAAATTCTTATATGGGGCCCACAAACATGAACAATATTTTCTTACTGTGTGATAACATCACTAGAAAGATAGATATGTTCATGCACATTGTCTCAATCCATCCTAGGATATTAGAACAACATCCTTTTCATAATGGATTAAAAAAAGTAATTTTCATGTATGTATTATTATATTCAGAAACATTATGGAGAATGTTAGATTCTAATCGTTGATTTGGTCCTCCTAACTGGAACGTGAATATTCCTTTTGATTCCTTGATATGAGATTAGATTAACTAATGGAAAGAATATGCTCAAAATGAAAATGTGTTTTGAGGGGTAGAAGGTTGTTTTTAAGGGCTAAGGTTTAATGTCCTTTCCTTTCAATGGCATTTTATTTCTTTAGGTGCTGACACTAGAACTGGGAATTGTAAGGCAGTATTAGCAATCCAATAAAGTACAATAAAGTGGGTGAGAAATTTATTTATACCAAGTCACCCAAAAGAGATAAGGCGAAAGGGAAAAAATTAAAAAGTACATACTATGAATGGATACCAATTGATATGTGCACAACACTAGCAGATGGGAGAAGGTCTTAAGGGTTGTAGGGGATAAGATGTTTATTTTCCAATATCACTCCCTTGAAACCCTAAAATAGATAGTGTGCTCCATTTTCTTTTCGTAATATTTCAACCATGAACTATTCTTATGAGGATGCCCTTGAAGGGAGGGTATGTAAAAGAAGTGGAAAAAAACAAATTTTCATGTTGAGTTGAAGGAGGGGTATAGATTGCAGGTTTCTCTAGAGGATTTGAAAAAGGTGAAGGGGAATGGAGTTTACCTCCTATTGCAACACTTTCTATTCCACCATTTGATTTTCTAAAGGGAATTGAATTTAAGGGTCATAGGTGAGAGCTCACGAAGATCTTAAAAATAAGAAGGTAGATGTGATTTAGCATAGGATTGATTCTTCAACGATTGGCGTTTTGGGTGAGATTTCCTAGTAAATGGAAAAACTTGAAGCCCTACCACCTAATGACAACCCTCAAGTCAAGTGACACAAGTCATCAAATATTCCTCCTTAAGTTGGCCTCAATCAATGTTCAAGTCGGCTCAAATCAAGACACAACACTTCACACTAACATGTCAACTCAATAACTATGGAAAACAACTATATATACAGGGGAATAGTTTTACATTTCTACCACATAATTTTGGACATCTCTGAAGTTTTGGACCACAGATACAGTTCAGATCATGATCACAGGTTCATTGTTGGAGGATAAGGGCTTGAACCTATTATAGAATTTGGGTAACCATCTATGTTATGATTCCTATGATGTTGCAGCAAAATAGGGCCTCGGTGTCAACAAAAATCTACCAAAGAATCAGTGATATATTATGATACTCAATGCTATGAAGATGCTCGATGATCTCTGTTATGATGCTCAGTGCTATGATGATGCTCGGTGATCTCAGTAATGATGCTCGGTGCTATGTTTTTATCTTAAACTCGGTCAAGGTAATGAGGATGGAGTTTAGGTGAAATCAAAGGAGATCTCGGTGTCATGGAAATCTCGGTGCTAACACAGTTAAGTGATGAATTGATGGAGGAAGTATATAGTCCAAAGGTCTTGGTCATCTCATCTTAAATCTACTTAAGGAAGAATTTTGACTAGGTTTTCCCCAATGAGTGGGGTTTTTCCCTAGCATGTGCATACATATTATGTCTTCTTCTATTTTTTCTATTAGGAACCCTCTAGAACCTATGGGTTTTATCCACTTAGACCTTAGGAAATATTAATTTTCTTTTAGATTTTAAACCCCATCTTGGGTCCAAAATCCCTTTGCTTGGCTTCTTTGCCCACAAAGCCTTTTGTGACCAAACTCACACAAAACCATCTCAATAGGCTTGTGGAGTACCTCCCAAGCTACACAATTCAAAATCATAGTCTAGTTGTAGTAACTGTAGCTTGTTCAAGCTCTTGTAGTCAAGGGAGGGCTTGGTTGGGTTCCTGTAAATTTTTGTAGATGTTCTATGCTTGATGCAACTTTACTTTTATTACAGCAATCACCCAAATAGTTGAGTAAAATGCTGATAGAACATATCAGTAGATCTATAGAAGACAAACCAGAAACAGAAGAATGTGATGGTGCGTTACGGCCGTCAACAGGATGCTTCAACCAGCAAAGTCTCCTTGATCAGCCAACCCAGAATGTGTCACAACAATCCTCAAATCAGTCACCGAGTCAACACAAGTCAACTCCAGAAAATTCAACGCTGTCCAGAAAAGTCAACGCAGGGCAGCAACATAAAAGTCAACGTAGCTCCAAGTTCGGTCAACCTTTTGACCTCGATTTTTGTGCCAAAGTGTACGGCCTCCTAAAATCTAAGTCTCCAACAAATTTCATCCCTTTTGGACCATGCGTTGACCAAAGTCAACGCTGGTCAAACTTCCTTGGAAACCCTAGCTGCAGTAATTTCGTCCTTCCTCTTGGCTGTACAGATTCGTCCTTCCTCTTGGCTGTACAGATTCGTCCTTCCTCCCACGTGTGAGCTGAAATCGTCCTCCAAGGAGCTCGTACTAAATCAGAGAAGAGAAGAAGATGTGTGATGAGTTGGTGTGAAAATGCTCTCCAAGTTTGACTGTATTTGTATACATCATTGAGGTGTGTGACACATCTGTTGGGGGTATAAAACCTTAAGGCCGACCTGCACATATAATTTATTATAAATAATAAATTAAAAATAAATGTTCTGCTCATCGGATCAAGATGATCTTTAGATCGATCTTGCACCTCTCCGAAAGAGGAATCCAATAAAAATATTGGCATCTTCATCTGAGCATCACAACATGGAGTTTGGACCTAGTTGTCCAAAATTAACACTCCCTCTCAACTAGGGAGAAATCCATCCATCAAGTAATCAAACATCGTGCGTCATCCCGCCGTAACTTGCGTTGCTGGCTTCTTTATTTTACAAAAAAAGTGGGTTAGTCACAAAGACATCATTCCTGGCTGACAAATTCAGCCCAGAGGTCTGAAACCTCTATAGGACTCAAAGAGTCGCATACCAACCCGAGGTTGGTTTTTCTGACTCGAAGTCAATAGGAGGTCTGAAACCTCACTAGACTTGATCCCATATCATTTGGTTGGACATGTGCCATCCTAGACATAGATATTATGGAAATATTCAATGCATCCATCAATCTTTGCTACTGGTCTCTAGCTTTTCCCACCTCACTGGCCAAATGAGAGGTACTTCCCATGAGTCCATGACTCAATGGGTAGGATGCATATGGGGCATAGATCATGAGAGACGAACCAACTCAAAATAACAACTTTGGGTCCAAGCACACCAACAAGGTTTGGCAAGCCTAGCTCATGACAAGCCGGACACAACCGAGAAGCTCTCCAAGCCCCAAATGAGCTCCCAGAGCTCATCGTACAACGGGACCCACATCATAGGGTCGTTCCACGATACCAAGATTCTCATGGAAGGTTAGGGACATGACCTTCCCCAAGGGCATAGTGAGAATATCCGCGACCTGCTCATTAGTTCCTATATGATCGTGTTTTCCATTTGCCACATTGTATCTTCATATCCCAGATAGTGGTACCAGCCATCATCATGCTTGGATCGTTCGTGGAACACGGGATTCTATGACAAACGAATCCCCCTCTAGTTATCACAAAGGATAACGGTGGCATCTGGCACATGCTCGAACAACTCACTAAAGAGTTTTCGCAACCAAGTGACTTCACAACAGGCCATACATGTTACAATGTATTCGGCCTCAGCGGTGCTCAAGGGTACCGACTTTAGTTTCCTGCCCGAAGCAGATCTACATGTGAAGTAGCATCCAAATGTGCTCTTGCGATCCACCACACTGCCAGCCCAATCGGCATCAGTACATCCATGGAGTGTCATACTCTCGACAGTGTATCTCAGCGCATGGTCTATCGTGCCTCAGAGATATCTCCAGAGTTTCTTGGCACCAACCCAGTGAATGTTATGATCAACCAAGTGTTGACTCAAAGTTTTCACTGCACAACATACATCCGGATGGATGTTCCCTAAGAACATCAAGGTCCCTATGAGTTGACGATACTCAGTAGGACGGGCCTAGCAGCGCTGCCACTCAACTTCTTAAAGTTGAGTTCCATCGCATTCTGACTTGGCTACCCACCATACCGTAAGCTTCATGATGTATTTTCCTTGAAAAATGAAAATCTTTCCGTGTCTCTCGTTAGACCTCTAGGCCTTGGAAATAATGCATCAGCCCTAGGTCCTTCATCTCGAACTCAGCAGCGAGCTCCCTCTTGCACTGATGAATGAGAGGGTCAGCACCTGTCAGGAAGAGGTCATCCACATACAACACAAGAATGAGAGGCTCTTCTCTATCAACCTTTAAGTAAAGGTTCGGATCAGCATTACTACGAGTGAAGCCCAGCTTCATCAGGTAGCTATCTATCTTCTCATACCAAGCTCTGGGTGCTTGCTTTAGCCCATAGAGGGCTTTCTTCAACTTGCAGACATGGGTGTCCCGATCCTGGACTTCAAGCCCCGGAGGTTGTTCTACATACACCTCTTCCTTTTGAGAGAAGCCTCGGGCAACAAATCTTGCCTTGAACTTTTCAGCACTTCCATCAGATCCATGCTTGATCTTGTAGAGCCATTTTGCAGTGACAACTGATTTGTCCTTTGGTCTTGGAACCACATCCTAGACATCATTCTTCATTATGGACTCATATTCTTCGTGCATAGCATCCTTCCATACTTGATGCTTTACGGATTCCTCAAAAGATCCAGGTTCATATTGTACAATAGTACTCATGGCAGCTAGATGCCCTTGGTATCTGCACGGCTTCTAGCTTTCTTGGAATGTCCCCCTCAGGGCAGCATGTCTCTCAGCATCTTGATTTCCAGGTCTTGCTTCATGATTTTCCTCAGATCTCGGAAGATCTATAACTTTCCTCAAAAAAGCATCTTCGTCAAAAGTGACATTATGTCATATCTCAACTTACTTTGACCAAGTACATAAACTCTATAAGCCTGAGAGATTTCACTGTAGTCCACACACATTGTGGTCTCCCTCTTGATGCTAGCTCCTCTGCAAACGTTCCTGAACATGTTTGTCTCATAAAAGGAACATCCTATCAAGGATGTCACGAGCAGCATACCAGACATATCAAAATGTATCAATGCAAGACATCAAATGCTAGTTGGGGAGAGGTCCCCTTTGTGTTTTCCTTCGGCACAACCCTTACATACACCTTCATGATTATTTCCAAAATCGGGCATCCCTGTCACCACCTTCCTTGCTTCGGGAAGGGCCTTGTAATGAAGGTGTCAAAACCTTTCGGTGCCATAGTTGAGTATCACATGTCATAGCTCCTAGAGGACTTCCTTCAACCTGGTAGAGTGTTCCAACTCTAAAACCAATCACGATAGCTTCCTTGAGATTCTTCTTCCACATGCGTACCTTTCCTTCAATGAATGCCACATTGAAGCCTTTGTCTTCAATTGCTGATATAGACACAAGGTTCTTCTTCGATTTTGGTACATAGAGTACATCCTGCAAATGTAGGACTTGTCCTTGAGACAAGTGGAGAGTCACAGTCCCAGTCCCTCTCACGGGATATGTGGCATTATCTCCAAGAATAATTTCCAGATTGGTATCCTTTTCAACCATGTTAGAGAGTGCTTCCTTGAACCCAGTGATGTGTCTTGAGGCACCACTATCTATGAGCCAGACATCCAAAGTGTTGGGCGGAGATGCAGCAGAGAGAGCAGATACAAGAATGTATTCATCTCTTTTGTCAACATCATTAGATTCCTCATACGTGGAGTTTCTAGACCTTTTGAAAGGTTGATTGTTTTCATCAGAGGGAGCCTCCCTCTTTCCTTTGGATCTGTTGTTTCTTTGATTTCCATTGTTGTCATCACTATTGGGAGAATCCTTCTTGAAAGGACATTCTCTAGCATAGTGACCAGGCCTATGACAAGAGAAACACTTTCCCTTCTTTCCTTGGGCCCTTGTTCTTTCTTTGTTCTTAGGACCACCAGAGTTCTTCTTTCTAGAATGGGCAGCATAGGCAGCATTTCTGTCATTTTCATATTCCTTCATTCTTGTCTCCTCTTGCATGCATCTGGACAGTAGCTCGTCAAAGTTAGGAATTGTACTATTATTGAGAATGGTAGTGTTGAATACATGCCATTCATATGGGAGTCCTCCAAGTGTAGGGAGTACCATCTCACGATCGGCTATTGTCTCCCCAATAGCCAGGAGATTATTCCTGATCTCGGTCAATTTCAGAAAGTATGTTTGAACAGACTCATCCCGACCCTTCTTCAGATTCTTCAATTTATTCTTGAGGAATAGCACTTGGTTTACATTGTTTACCTTGAACATAGGAATCAATTTATCATACATCTCTTTGGATGTGCCCAACTTAGAGATGTAGGCCACCAGGCTTTTATGAATGGATTCCCTGATCATCAGCTTTGCTTTGATCTCCCCCTTCTTATACTTGTTTTTAGCAGCAGCAGTAGCATTGGATGGAGGTTCTTGTATCTTACCCAGTACATGGTCCATGAGATCTGGTCTTCCAATTTGAGATCTAATATCATCTTCTAGGCATGGAAGTCATCCCTTCCAGTCAGCTTGTCATTCTCCTTGAATTCATAACTTGTGGAACCCATTTTCTCCGATGGTGATTGCTAAAGGTAGGGCTTGTATTCACCTCAGCTCCGATACCATGTAAATTTTTGTAGATGTTCTATGCTTGATGCAACTTTACTTTTATTACAGCAATCACCCAAATAGTTAAGTAAAATGCTGATAGAACATATCAGTGGATCTATAGAAGACAAACCAGAAACAGAAGAATGTGATGGTGCGTTACAGCGGTCAACAGGATGCTTCAACCAGCAAAGTCTCCTTGATCAGCCAACCCAGAATGTGTCACAACAATCCTCAAATCAGTCACCGAGTCAACACAAGTCAACTCCAAAAAAGTCAACGTTGTCAAGAAAAGTCAACACAGGGCAGCAACATAAAAGTCAACGCAGCTCCAAGTTCGGTCAACCTTTTAACCTCGGTTTTTGTGCCAATGTGTACGGCCTCCTAAAAACGAAGTCTCCAACAAATTTCAGCCCTTTTGGACCATGTGTTGACCAAAGTCAACGTTGGTCAAACTTCCTTGGAAACCCTAGCTGCAGTGATTTCGTCCTTCCTCTTGGCTGTATAGATTCGTCCTTCCTCCCACATGTGAGCTGAAATCGTCCTCCAAGGAGCTCGTACTAAATCAGAGAAGAGAAGAAGATGTGTGATGAGTTGGTGTGAAAATGCTCTCCAAGTTTGACTGTATTTATATACATCATTGAGGTGTGTGACACATCTGCTGGGGGTGCAAAATCTTAAGGCCGACCTGCACATATAATTTATTATAAATAATAAATTCAAAATAAATTTTCTGCTCATCGGATTAAGATAAATTTTATATGGATCTTACACCTCTCCGAAAGAGGAATCCAACAAAAATATTAGTATCTTAATCTGAGCATCACAACATGGAGTTTGGAACTAGTTGTCCAATTTTAACAATTCCCAAGTTGCAAATTAAGTAAGGGTAGTTGTGAGGGAATGATAGCTAGGGAGGGTCAGGGCATGCAAAAGAATGAAAAGGCATGCTAACACATGTCGAAAAATGTCAATCCATGTTGAAGACTCAGGAGTGTCATGGCATATCAGTGATAACTAGGTCAAAAGGGAAAGGAACAAATAAGCAGGGTGCTAGAGTTTCAAGAAATTCAAGTGTGCTAAGGACGAAGTGTGTTAGGAGAAGTTTAAAATAGTATTTATAGGAGGAAAGCCTACAGTTGTTATACGAGGCTCGACATAGCAGTTTTAGAAAAAGGGAGATCACTTTATGCTAGGCACAACATTGTTTTGCCTTTAGCTTCTTCTTTTTTTATATAAGATGTGGCACACTTTGGATACATGCTCATGTTTTAAATTATTCTAGATAATTGCATATTGTATATTGTTGCGTATAAGGGCACTCATCTTGTGTCGACTTATATCTTTTGTGCCTTGTGAATCTTGTGGTTCTTGCAAACTCTCAATTAATGGTCTAATATTTATATGAATTGAGCATACATGTGAAATATTTCTTATGTAAGCTATGTTTCTTAGTTGTTTTACGGCTATGTATAGATCATGTGATCCTTGTCTTGGTAACTAGTTAAGTGGGACAAGTTTAGCTTCGACATGAGTGGCATAAGATGATTTATAGACAGTTCTTAGGTGAACAAAGCACATTCTACCTGTAGTAGGTGCAATTGGTCAAGTTGTTGAAATTTAAGAAGACCAATATTTTCACACGAACTATAGTAGCCAAGGACTTGATTGGGTTCCCAAGTCGTAAAAAAATGTAAAGGCTAGTTGTGAGGACATGAGTGCCAATGCGTGCAGCTAAGGAATGCTAAGATGTGCCAGATAGTACCAAGGCATGGAAAACATGTTAAGATGTGGCAAGTGATAAGGCATGCCAAGATCTGCAAGGGTGTGTCAATGCATGCCAGGGACTGTCAAGGCAACTAAAGGGAGAAAAAAGTTAAACTACAAGGAAATGAACACATAAGAGGGTTAATAAGTCATCAATTTACCTTTTCCAAGAGGGGCATCCTAGGCACACCAAGACTAGGCAGAAATAGGTGCTAAGTGCAAAGTCTTAGTGCATTCTAAGTGTCAAGTATTCCTTTGTTTCTTCTCATATACTTTCCAACAATTGATCTCAATTAAATTTAATGTTAAACCATGCCAAATCATACCAAGGCATCTCAACATATTCCATACATGCTAAGATTTTCCAAGTGCCAACACGTGCCAAGCGCCAATATGTGTCAACGAGTGTTATGCATCTTATGAAGTGGAAGGGCATGTTCAAGAGTGCTAAGGTGTGCTAGAGAGTGCTAATGCATGTTGAGGAGTTTTAAGGAGTACTAGGAAAAAACATTAATGGACAACTGGGTAAAAATTCATGGAAGTTAATGAATATGAGGAACGTGTGCCAAGGACTACTGTTAATGAGTGCTAGCTGTCATGCCAAGGAGGAAGTGAAAAGGTATGTTAAGCATTGGTAAGGCATGTCAAGGATTCCCAAAGTGTGCTTGGGGGTTCCAAGGTGTGCTAATTATATGTTCCAATTAATAGTGCCAAGATATGCCAATACATGCCAAGTGTTAAGGATGTGTAGGGTGCCAGGGCATGTAAATATGTCTCAAGAAGTGTCAAGGCACCAAAAGGAAGAACCAATGAGAGGGTTAATAAGTCAAGAATTTATATTTTTCAGAAGGGGAATAAGTAGGCATACTATGTCGTTAATACATGCCAAAATAAATTGTGATGTAATTGTTAATGTATGTCGATGCCATTCAACCAAGGTGTTCCAGGGCTTGTTAGAGACTACATGCATGCCAACACTTTCTAGGAGAGTTCCATGTTGTGCTAGCGCATGCCACCATGTGCTTGGGCGTCAGTGTCATGACAATATGTTCTAGGTACAAAGATGTTCCAAGACATGCGAGGTGATAAGAAATGTTAGTGTGTGCCAAAGCATTAATTTAAGGTGTGCCCAGATTGTTGAGGAGTGCTAGGTCTTTCTCATTAATACAATTGTCAGAGTTTGATTATGTATTAAATAATATATTTCCTACACACGCTAGTGGAACTTTATCTAAAGGGAATTTTCTAGATAATAAATTTAATAGATATGAATCATGCGTTGACTCGTAGGAAAACTTTATTTGACTAGTCATTACTTGAGGGAAATGATAATTACTTCTTAAAAAATCGACTAACTCTAAACATTATGGTCTAGGACATATTATAAAAAATACTCCACAATAATGGTATTTTATCGTTATCTTTTGACAAAAAATATATTTAACACACACATAGCATCATAAAAAACTCATTGGAATGATCAACGATGACGGACATTTTTTGACCGTCACCAAAAGTAACAAAAAGAGAATTGGTGAGGGTCATTTAAAGTTCGTCACTAGAAGTGTCACCAAAGAGAGAATTAGTGATGGTCCTTTAACGACCCTCACCAAAAGTGTCATTGAAAATGGCTTTGGTGACAAACCTTAAAGGACCATCACTATATACACTTACAACGACGCTTTTTTAAGGACCGTCACCATATGTGACATTGGTGACGGACCTTAAAAGCGTGACCCTCACCAATGTCCCCATATGTGACATTGGTGACGGACCTTAAAAGCGTGACCCTCACCAATGTCCTTTTTTCTTGTAGTGATCAAAGTCAAACCAAAATTATAGATCCAGAGCGATATTCAGGCAACAAAAGGTAGTGAGTGAATGGAAAAACCCTTCTATTTATAACAAAATATTGAGTTAGTCTAGATATTGGTGCATAGTTAAAATATTATTAACCAATTCTAGATCTAACTTTTATGGAATATTTTATTATATTTGTTGCAAGGACAAAGAATCTGTTTATTTGTAAATAATAAATAAATAAATGATTTATTTATTATTTTAAGGATGTGGTTAAGTAATAATCAAACAAATAATGATTTATTTAATTATTTATGAATTATTTAGTCAAATTTAACAAGAAATATTATTTAAATAAGGTTTAAATAATTATTCCTAGAAAATGATAAGATAAATAGTGATTTATCTAATTAATTTTCCTGTTTCGGGTTAAATATGACCAACAATATTAATTAAACTATTGTTTAACTAATTATTCCTTGAGGAAAATCAAACAGCTTTAGATTTATTTAATATTACCTCATGGGGTTTCCTATTTAGACCATAAACAACTTAATAAAGGTGGTTTACTAAGTTATTTTTTATAGTGAAAGCAATTTTACTTAGGGTAAAATTGGTCTTACATGGTGTACATTGGTCCATCTAATAGTAACAAGTTAGATGACCAAAAAATGGTGTAACAGATTGTTCCCCAGCATGCGAGCCTTAGGAGCTAATCATATGACCGAAGTACGTTGTAAGAAATCAATCACTAGACACTGAAGGGGAAGTCAGAGAGAGAAACATATAAGGTAGACCAAAGCCCTAGAGGAATAGACCCTAAGGAGGTGAGACTTACAGGTGCTACAAGTCTCTTTAATGAGTGAGTACCTATGCTATAGGCAGCGGGGGAAGCTTACCTATGCCCGCCGAGACAAAATACAAAGAATAATGCATCCAGTAAACAAGGGACTGAACAATATAGTACATGCTAGCATAAAAATGGGCCAGATAAAAACATGATAATGAATCTGACATACTTATTGTTTCTGGGATAATAGCCAAGACTTATACAATAATATATGAGTACATGAGATATAAGTACAACCAAAGTGCCCCTATAAATAGGAAAGGGCTCTGAAAATATGACTGATACATGCAAACTAAAAGGCGCTACAAGTGGCTGAGGTCGACATCATCAAATCTATGGAGCTGCATCGAAGGTTGTACTGAAGAGGTCATCCAGGCAAGTGGGGAGCTACCTGAAGGGCCACCCCCTCATGAGGTCTGAAAACATCTCACACACAGCCAGGAATCACCGGTATCATCTGTGGCATCACTGAACCATCAAGTATACGGATCTCGATCATGCTATAAGGAGCTAGAGATGAGAAACAATCAAATCAAAGCGAAATAAGGAGTCCCTTTGCCTGATCCGAGGCACCAAAAAAGAGTGGAAATTGGAACCAAGGTACATCTCCCTCTAGACCTATCTTCTAGAATGAATGATCTGATGACGACATCATAAGGTCCGCCATAGGTGAGGAAATAAGGGGTCCTCAACTAAGTAATGAAGAAAATAGTAGAGCGACTAATAGACTGACACAAGGGATGATTATGAAATGGGGGGTACTGAGTAGCAAACAGACAACTTCCCTTGTTAGAGCGTAAAGGGCATGGATGACCTGGAAGCAACTGACACAATATCAAAAGGGGATAGGGGACAGTAGGACTAAAGGCCATAATGTGTGACACGAAAGAGGAATCAAGTAATGAAGGATGGAGGACTATAGTGGGATACAAAGGGAATCGGGATAGACTCCATGGATGTGATGATGACTCAACTCAGATGCTCTAAAAAAGGGCGACTCGATGATGTTGCCACACAGAAAAGGTCTAATGGAGACCATAAAAACATGAGTACATGATCGTTACTCATGATGAAAATTGACACGACCAAGGACAAGTATGGAGGCAAAGTGGTGCCCCAAGTACAACTGTTGCAAGTGAAGAAATTGGATTTTGAGGAGTGGTGAAGTGACGCTTCTTGGACAAAATGTGTCTTGGTGAAGTATGAAATCACAAAAAACTAATAGATGCCCATTTGAGAGCTAGGTGAGAGCTTTCCAATGGTACAGATGGTTTTTCAAACTGAGCTATAGTTTGGCTACAGTAGGCGAAAGAGAAATTTGGTGTTTCTCTTTTAATAAGGCATTTTCCCTCCAAATTCACTCCTTTGCAAGTGTAGCTGTGGTGAATGTAGAGAGGGGAGAAGGCCCTAAATCTTGCGGAGATCGTAGCAGAAAAATCGACCATTGGAATCAAGACCCGTCAATTGCAGGTAAGAGGACTAACCCTACTCTTTCAATTAAGGGGATCAAAATTTTATTTTAGGCACCTAGAGCTCATGAATAGGCCAGGTCTCACTTTTTGTGGTTTGTTCTGCAATCTGGGTAGCAGGTAATGGGCAGAAAACTGCGACCTATACCAGGAAATGACTTGAAAAGTGCGACCTATCAGAGAAAGGGGGTTTCGGGTGTTGTTTTTGGGCATTTCTTAGTTTTTTATGGTTGGGGAATAGGTGCCCCCAAGCATGATGTGGTCATGCCAAAATGTATTTAGAAAAATGGGAATCTAAACACATTTTAATGATGTGGTGCGCCATTTGTTTTCGTTATGGTTATGCGGTTTGAGAAAGGGAATGGAGGATTACCAATCTCTTTTGGTACTGCATAGAGGAATCAAATGGACTTTAAGTTTTCGGGTTGGCATACCTGGTGTCACTATCCCAAAGAGAGGATTTGGAGATAATGAACTGATGCTCTCCTAGAAAACCCATAGGTTGGTCAACAACAATGTCTAAGAGATTGGGTTGCTGATGGAAGATGAGGGAACGATAAGGGGTATCATCCCTAGAGTGATCTAAAGTGATATGGGACTCTAGAGGTTCTTCGAAATGTGGAAGAATAATGGTACTAAAGTCAACACGACCAGATACACTAGGAGAGTTTTGGAGAGTTTCTTCTCCTGGTCTCTCGAATATGGGTGCCCCCTTACCCAAATATTGGGTTTCAATGTAATGGCCACAAGGTGCATGTGGTTCGAATGCATGGGTTCGATGTAAGGGGGGATAGATAAAGTCAGGGGTGGGGATTTCATCCATAATGTCGTCATCGTGATAGAAGATGGGGTGACTGGTGGAAGAAATACCACCTGACGCGGTGAAGCTACCTGACTCATCATCATGAGAAGAGAGGTTCACATGCGCATTGTCACAAGGATTGACGGAAAAGTAAGCAGATAAAGGATCTACTGATGTTGAGCCCAAGGTGATCGCTGAAGGGAAGTCAGGCGAAATAGAAGGGGAAGTCCCAGGGGGGTCTTCCACCGTGGATCTCATAGATGATGATAGGTAGTGGACAGTGGCCAAAGAATCTATTATTTCAACATCTAGGGGGGGAATGTCAATAGGAGTGGATGTATCCTCTAGTTTTCTTTGAAGCAAAACGAGAAAATAAGGGAGCGGTGGACATGTTGCGCTTTCCCTCGAATTGGCAAACTACCACTAGAGAGGTGCGGAAGTCCTCGAGGTGGGGAAAAATGTGGGTATAATGGCCATGGAGATCACACAAAGTATAGCGGTGGTTTGTGTGAATAGTCTTGGGGTTCTTGGTTGCAGTCAAGGAAGGAACAAAGGTTTCCGGGACCGTAGACTCAGGGAATGCGAAATTAACCATGGGCTTGAGATGGAGAAATTTAGGACAATTATGGGTGGCATGACTGAAAACATCACACAAAGCACACAGAGGTGTATGCCTTGGAGGCTGAGGAGGAGCATGGTTTTTTGGGGTAGGATTGTCTTTTGGTGCCTTCTTGAGAGCTTTTCCCCCTTTACTCGAAGTTGTTGCAATAGGAAGAGGTTCTTGTTGAGGTGGCTGAGGCATGGTAGAAGAGGGAGGGGTCATGGGGACCAGTTGAACCGGGGTCAAAGAAACATAAGGTTTGGGTTCACCAGGTGGGGTAGTGGCTGGGGGATCGATGTACCAGATGGGAATCCCTAGGGTTAGGTTAGGAAGGGATATGGTAGCCATAATAGGTACCGAGAACACTCCAAGAGGGGGAGCTTGGAACAATATTTGACCAGAGGGGTAATGGCCATGTGGGACAACTCTAAGATAGTTAACGCCAAGAGGAACCATACTAAGAGGGTAGAGAGGCTTATGGATACCAGCTGTAGATGAAGGGCTAGGAGGAGGGGGTCCAGAAGGCTGAGTCGAAGTGCTAGGAGTAGGTTGTGGAGGGCGGGGCTGCTGAAAGCTGAAGCGGGTTTCTTAATGGAGGCCCGAGGCGATTTCATCATGTAAACATTCGATGAGTTGGGATCAGAGACAGGAGGAGGAAGATCAAAGGAATGTACCAAGCAAGAGGAGTCTTCGTAGACTCCGTTGGTTCTTGGTCCAAGGGGTCAATGGTTTTCTTGTGTACAGAATATATAATGGACTTGGGGACAAAACCCACTTTGGCTGTTAATATGTCGAAGCAGTCGATGGTGAATATCTTTCCATTATGGGAAAGAAAATCTTGTGGTGAGCGCAGATGGTACAACCGAGACATTGCATAGGTGTAGCTACGACCCAATAGAATATTGCTAATCTAGGGGGCGTACGGTAACCTACGTCAACGTAAACAATCTTTCCTCTGAAGTAATGAGACGATTACGAGAATAGGAAAATGGGCTAGGAAGCATGGCCATCACACACTCGAAGAGTGATCGTGGAAGGGGCCAACTCAATTGATCTGTAGCTCAATTGATCTGACTTCTTCAAAGCTAGTGGACATCCTATAGGTGGATGCCTCTTCATAAATGATACAATGGGAGATGTTGGCATTCCATATCTTGATGGGGATTTGGAAGGCAACGGAAGCATGTAGGGGAGGATTTTCTGACCGATCAACATCGAAGACGATCAAACAATCATCTGAAGGATCCACAGTGCCCATGGTAGTTAGTAGAGATTTTTGTTGTGAAGGGCATGACTTGAGGATTTCCAGCATTGAGATGGCAGCAGGAGATTGCGCCAAATCATCTACTATATTATACGAATGGGTAGATTTACCAAAAGAAACGTTTTGGCATAATGGGCCCTTAGGGATCTTGGTATGAACCTCTGCTTTAGGCTGAGGGATCTACAAAGGACCATTACGTGTCGAAAGAGGCTTTGTAGAACCTGAAGAAGGGGGCTCGGGGACAGACGTAGCGGGAGGCTTGTTGTACTGATGGGACCAAGTTTGAAGGTTGAGGTCTACGGTAATATGTTGGTCAGAGTTCATCATGAGAATCTGGTAATCGAACGTACCATATGGAGGAGGTTGAGTGGCCGCCTGTCGTTTAGGTGATTGGGTGCCACAAATCCTTGCTGAGGGAAAGGATTAGTAAACACAGCCGGCTGACTAGGCGCAACATTGGGAGGGATGGAAGGGGAGGCTTGCTATCCTCATCATGTTTCTTGAGTCTCCCACATCTGTCGCATCTTTGGTAAAAGAGGACAATCGTGAGTTTAATGACCATAAAAACACAACAATAACAAGGCTTATTCATGTGAATAGGCCTGTCCTACTTGGGCTGAGTTCCCTGTTGCTGGTTAGTAGTGTAAGGTGTGTTACCTTGGGGATTAGGTCTAGGATTACCAGGGGCAGATTGATTTTGAGTGCCTTTCCTCTTCTTTTTGGAAGGAGCAAGATTAGTCACACCTTGTTGTGCATACACTTTCCCCTGAGGAGGCAGTGGCTGCTGTTGCAGGGGTTGAGAAGGCAAGGGAGGTGGAGGTGCTAATGCTTGAGGAGTTGGAGCACCAGGCTACAAATACATATAATAAGGAGGTTGAGTAACATTGTAGTAAACACGTTGGGAAAAAGGAGGAGGCATGTTGTATCTTGGGTACATGCTACCGGGAAGGGGGAAAGTGCTAGAGGTGTTGGCCCCTCCCTGAGGGAAACCATAGCCCATTGGAGGCTGAGTGTATGGAAAAGAAAGAGCTCCAACAGTACCGTCGATGGCATGAGATGCCCTTGATAAATTGGCACCACCAGGTCTAGGAAGATCAGGTAGAACGGTATAAACATAACCCGACTGAGAGTAGAGAAGGTCATATTTTAACACAATTTGGAGAGCGGCTTCTTCAGTTTGAGGGAAATGCGATGCGACATCTTTTCCTATAATAGGTAAAAGGGATGTAAGGAACTAGTCCATGTAGACATGGTCTTCGAAGGTATGGGCTCGACATAGGCTCTTTCTTCTCCACCATTCTTGGACATGATCAGATAGGCGGGTCGCAGACGATTGATGAAAAGAAGTCAAAAGTTCGGTACCAATGTGATAATGAAGGGGAAGCTGGAAATAAGACAAAAAATCCTAAGAAAGAGTCGCAAAGGTGGTATGGGGGGATGAGGCCAAATCAACATACCCCTTAGAAGCTTCGCCAGTAAGCGTACGTTGGAACAACCGAAGACAAACAGAGTCGTTGGTAATGGAGTTAGATGAACACCACATGTGGAAAGATTTAACATCATTTGTAGGATCTTCTCCAGAAAGACCTTCAAACTTGGGTATGTCAGAAGGGAGCTTGGATGGCATAGCAGGACAACCAGGGTCATGGCGTATAGGATCATTAATCAACTAGTTAAAATTGGGAAGACTGAGGCCTGCCATATAGGGGAGCAAGGGAGCAGCCGGGGTAGTTCTTGTTGCAGTCCCACTAGTAGTATTCCCAGCATTAGGGTCGGGGCTACCACCAGTGTTAGGTCTTAAACCAAACATGGTGAAGGTGATAGGGGAGAACCAGGGGCAGAACCAGAAGGGGAACCTAATGAGCTAGAAGAGGAGTCGGAGTGCAGTCTCAGTGGAGGACTAACTCGAATCCTACGCGGAGGAGTAAGTCTTCCTATCAGAAATTGAGGGTGAAAGCCAAGAAGTCTCCGGAATAAACACCTTGGTGGCGCAATGATGAAGGGAAAAACACGGCACAAAGGGAAGAGAGACCAACAAGGGAAAGGAGGTGCAAGATCAACTGATTACAATGTTGAAACAAGGGCAAAGAGGTGCAGGATCAATTCATTACAATGTTAAAGTCTTTGCTTGGTGGTGTTAACCAAACTCTTCTTCACTTAGGGTGTGTGTGTTAAGTGTGTAAATTTTAATTTTTAAACCCAGACGTTTGTAGAGAAAAATAAAAAGTGTGCTTTATAAATTTAAATAAACCTGTAGATAACAGTATATGAAACTAAAATAACATAAAATAAACAACTAATTATGCAGTAATCTAAACCCAAGGAGGAAGGCCTCTTAACAACTAGTTTGTAGGTGGGAAAAAATCTAGTCAAAACACACCAAAATAGCCAATAGATCTAAGGTCGGGAGGGACAAAGATCTAAAGGTAAAATATGCTAGAAATAGGTGCAGAAAAACAACAAAGAATCAGAGGTAAAATTGTTGTAAATGAGGTGGTGAAAGGCTATAACCTGGAGGGAAGCGGAGGGGACCCTAGAGGAAAACCCAAACAAAACTAAAAGGAGGTGTTTTTGATGGATAAATAGAAAATCTGAAGTCGATCTAATGGTAAGGGATCAGATCTGAAAAATTGTTGAACACTCTAAAATTTCACACAACCTGTAGCAGCTAAAACTCTTCCACAAAAGGTGGAGGGTATTGAAGCACTAGGGGGCTAGGTTCCCACTTTGATGAGAAAAAAAGAAAAAGTACAGGTCCAAAACAGGTGGAGATGAAGGTTAGACAACCCTGAACATAGGCCTAGACAAACCTAGAAAATCCTCAGAAAAAATTCCGGCAAAAAGTCCAAGTCGTAGTTTCTGACCTGTTTTCTGCAGAGGTCGCAGGTTTTGGCCTAAAAAGTGCGACCTGAACTTCTAGCACTCTCGGGAGCAGGTTTTAGGAAATTTTTTCATCTCAATTGCGGCTAATGCCTGTCACATGCGCAATAGGTTCGAAAACACAGGGACGTTAGAGTTTTCAATGTTTTAGGGTTTTATAGGTTAAAAACAACATCATGAAAAGAAAAACAAGAAGTTGAAGAAAAATCCTATGGTTTGAAGCAACTTGATATGCAGGGATATGAAAAATTATATAGGACGTAATCATAAACCCTTGTGGATTCTCTAGTTATTAGTATGAATCTTAATCACAAACGTACAAAAAAGGATCACTTTAGCTGTGCATAACAAACAACCCTAACAACAAAGATGGCTTCCAATATCTTTAGATCTGAAATTAGTTGACCATGATAAATGCTTCAAAAATCTAGATCTATGCATTAAAAGACATTAAGCAGTAAATAAAAGCAAGAGTTTCTCCATGCATCGAATAGACAAGGCAAGATTGTTTTAAAGAATTTTTGTATCTTTTGACACCTGGGAAGGGAACCTAGAAAGATGTTACTAGTCCCCCTCAACGGGATGGGTTCTTGTAAATCCTTAGCATTTCAGATCTAAAATCCCTCTCTCTTGATGGTGTAGAAAACCCAGACAAAAATGGAACTCAAAAGGAGCTCACAAGAAAAATGGTAGCAAAATATGACAATGATGGTGGATCAAAGTCAGACCAAAAGTATAGATCCAAAGTGATCTTTATGCAACAAAAGGTAGTGAGTGAATGGAAAAACCCTTCTATTTATAACAAAATATTGAGTTAGTATAGATATTGGTGCATAGTTAAAATATTATTAACCAATTCTAGATCCAGCTTTTATGGAATATTTTATTATATTTGTTGGAGGGAAAAAGAATTTGACTTTGGTCAAATCCCTTTATTTGTAAATAATAAATAAATAAATTATTTATTTATTATTTTAAAGATGTGGTTAAGTAATAATCAAATAAATAATGATTTATTTAATTATTTATGAATGATTTATTCAAAATTTAACAAGGAATATTATTTAAATAAGTTTTAAATAATTATTCCTAGAATAGAAAATAATAAGATAAATAATAATTTATCTAATTAATTTTCCTATTTTGGGTTAGATATGACTAGGAATATTAATTAAATTGTTGTTTAACTAATTATTCCTTGAAGAAAATCAAACAAATGTGGATTTATTCAATATTTCCTCATGGGGTTTCCTATTTAGACCATAAACAACTTAATAAATGTGGTTTACTAAGTTATTTTTCATAGTGAAAGCAATTTTACTTAGGGTAAAATTGGTCTCACATGGTGTACTTTGGTCCATCTAATAGTAACAGGTTAGATGACCAAAAAATGGTGTAACAATATATATATATATATATATATATATATATATAATGAGAGAGAGAGAGAGAGAGAGAGAGAGAGAGAGATGTTCAAAGCCAACATAGACTCATCTACCAAGATATGAGAGGAATCAAATCTCTTGAGGTGCTCGGCATATTTGGAGTTAAATGGATCTACGCTAGCCTATAACGAATCAATAAATCTATTTGTAAACATATTTTTTTACAATAATTTCTATAATAATAAATTTACACATTACCACACAATACTATTATAGATGAGTTAACTATTCTAATACTACCCCATAATGAGTACTTGTTTTTTCTAGTGATATAGTAAACCAAACAGGAATTTTGAGGTACAAAATGGGCCTCAAAACAAAAAATATACTAATAAATAAATGTTAAAAGAACCAATAAGATTCAATATGATGGCGTGGTTAAATTTTTTGGAGGGAAAATAGAAATAAAAATATATAAAAAAAAATTTAAAATTTAAAAAATACTTGTATTTGTTTCCCCTTATAACATTACTCAAATTTCAAGTGCATGAGCCTGTTGGATGTGGAATTAAATTCCACATTGAACAAGTATGCACACTACATGCTTCTAAGTATACACAAAATAAAATAAAAATAGAAATACATGGAGTGCCTAACATGTCCAATATTTGGAGTGCCTAATTCCAATATGAATGAATCCTTGCAATAGTAAGTTAAGAGGCTCAATACTACTTCCCATCATCGACCACTTCTTGAGAGCTATAAAACATTGACCCTTTATTTACAATTAAGAGCTTCTTGTTTGAGTTAATCCCTCTTACAACTCTCTCATTTACAACTTGGTCAAAAGACATAAGAAAATACTATACTATGTCACTTACTTTGATGTATGTAAGTCCTTATCACATTTTTTCTCTCAAATAAACATCACTAAATGATCATATACATTACAACCAACCAATTCCAATGTGACCAATCACATTTTTATAAGACTCTTTAAAGACCTTTCAATACTAACATCGAATGATAATTAAAGGTATCCCTATTTCTAACATATATGTGTATACACTTATGACTTAATCCAAATTATATCATCATATTATTTGTCATCTATCTCAATGCTTTCAGGTTGGAAAACTAGGGAAATCAACTTACAATAGTAGTCTTAGTGGCAAGACCCATTTTGGAGAATTGGGGTTGGAAACCTTTTAGGAACTATTCGAAGCCTTAAAAAATGTATTTTGGAAGAAAAAAATGGTTTAAGAATACCTATTTCTATTCTACACTCGAATACATTTTCAACGCTGTAATAATTACATCAATCAAATTTCATATGCAAAAGTTATGCCTTCTAGAAGTTGACCTATCAAGATTGACCACCATAATTCGAGAGGATGTCATGTTAATCACCATTAATCTTATAGAAGGGGCTATCCATATGGGAAATATGAATAATAATCCATAAAGGTTGAGTTGTAACTCATATATGAGGGTTGAATGGGTTAAATTTAACCCATAGTTGGCTTTGAGTCTATTTTATAACTGAGCCACTAAGAGGAAAAGGGATTTGATTTTATTCATGTGCATTTTGTTCCATAGTTGAACATAGTAGATAAGTGTGGATAGAGAAAGGGAAAAATAGAGAGGATTTTTATTCTGTAGAGCACATGGGCCACAAATCTCACTCCTTTGTATTTGCACCAATTCCATTAAGAGAAAGAGAGAGCATATCAACCTCATCTTACAGCCAGGTTTTCTCCCAAAACGGTTTCCTAGGTCATACCTTGGTCTTATTGTGGTTTATTAGTGATTTTTTTATATATTTTAGATTTCATATTTTATATATTGCATACATAAATGGAAAATAGTGATTTAGTAAATAAAAGGATAATTATTTTTGGTAGTATGTATTTCATATTTAGCATATTTTATTAAATATATTATGACAAAATTTCCAGTGGAATATACATGGCAGTTTATGGATCATATTAATATCATTAGAACCATGTTTATTTTGGTATATTATTTGGATTTGCAAGGTATTGCATCAGTTTAATTAGAAAGTTATAAACCCTATGCAGTGGTTGATGAATCTAGTTTTAATAACCCTTGAGATTCAGTGGAGGAGGGGTTTTCTAGGTTGGAAGAGAAGGGTGCATATATCAAATTGTAATATGAACTTTGTTATGGAATATTTGGAAACCAAGCTTGGAAAAAAGTAAGATAGAGGTTCCAGCTCATGGGTCGTATTCAAGGGAAAATTTGGGGTTTGGGAACAAAATTTAAAGAGTCTAAGAAAATAATCGAAAAATAAAAAACTAGTTTGAGTGCTATGAACTCTTCATAGTCCCTATTTATAATGGAAGTGAAGTTCTACATCAATCCATCAAGGTGGGAATGAAGATTTGAAATTAAATCATTGGTTGCAATAGTTACAGCTTTTTTTTAGTGTCCACCACATAGAGGAGGAACATCATGTTTTGTTTTCTCATTTGAAACTAGAGCGACATGGCCTAATATAGTGAGAAATCCACATGGAATCCATGAGGTTTGAGGGGGATCCCCCAATAACTAAGTGGGATGATTTCAAAATTCTCATAAAGTACCAATTCTACCCTATTAGGTATGTATAGGACCACTAGATTCGATGACATTTCTTTTGGAAGAGGTAGTGGAAGAGTGTATAAAAGTACACCCAGTATAATTTAGGAAGATAGAGATAATGTTGGGTATATATCCTAGGAACCATACATACATCTCAAGTATATTATGAGTCTACACAACCATATATGGAAGAGATTGATGTTTTTCAAACCTATGACAATGGATGAGGGTTGTGCATAGGAAAGATACTTGGAAAACATAGGTCATAAAAGACAGTCTAATGGTTAAAATAAGAACTTAGAACACTAATAAGCTTCCAAATAAGGGAAGAATAAATGGAAATGAGGGAAAGAAAAAAAGGAAACAACCACAACACACCAGTGAAAATGTCTCAATGACCACTACAACCGCTATAACATTGATGATCATGCAGAGGAGAAGTGTTTGAAAACATCCAAAACGCAACCTAAAGAACCAAAAGAAGGATGGGAAGAATAAAAATATCATGGCCAAAGATTAAAAAATCAAATGGAAATAAAATAAAACATGGATGAGACTATTATCTGCACATCAATCTAAATGGGAGTGAATTTGAGTAGTCAAGAGAAACATGAAGAGAAGGAGATGACCAAAGTGTTCCATTTTAAAATACATGTCAAGAAGAAAAAAATTGATGCCATATTTGACTCAGGATCATAGGAGAATGTTACTGAAGTAAATTTGGTCAAAAAATTGGGATTGGAGGATCGAGATCATCCTAGCCCATATAATCAAGATGGGTAAATAAGGATGTGGAAATCAAGGTAACACAGTATTGTAAAACCAAATTTGCTATCAATGTTGATTTTATTGATGAAATAGAGTTGAAATTAGAGGAATTTTGAGGTCTAAAATGGGCCTCTAGTGGAAATAATAAAATAAGATTAGATTACATCATCAAATTTTAGAGGGAAAAAAGAAAAAAACTATTTTTTCAGCTTGTATTTTCAACTTATCCCCCTATGGGTTTGTTCAAATTTCAAGCGGGAGCACGTTGGATACATAATTTGATTTGTCATCCAAGGAGTACCCATGTTGCATACTTTTGATGGACCATGCTACACGAAAAATGAGAAATACATGGAAAACATTATTGCAATCATATTTTTTCATGTATTTCTCATTTTTCGTGTATTAGGGTCCATTGAAAGTATGCGACATGGGTACTCTTGAGGAATTAAATTTTACATCCAATGAGTAGTTCCACTCAAATTTGAGTAAAACCTTAGGGAGATAAGTTGAAAATAAGAGTTGAAAAAGTAGTTTTATTATTTTATTTTTTAAAAATATTTTTACCTTTTTACTCCAAAAATGGTGAATCATCCATCATGATTGACATCATCATATTGAATCCTATTGGTTCTTATAAAATTTATTTTGGTTGTAAATTTTTCTTAGGAGGCCTATTTTTGACCTCAAAAATCCCCTAATGATGCAGTTCCACTTTATGTATGTGAAGTGGTGTTTTAGAGTCCCTATATGTACACATGGGATTCAATCCTCATGCATAGAGCTAACTAGTACCACATCATAAAGGATGGGGAATCCTTCACTATTAACACATAGAAGGACAAGTCTAAAATGTCATTGATAAGTTCCGACCAAGCCAAGAAATTGATTAGTTTTATCAAGAAGCATTTTTTTTTTAATTTTAAGAGAAAATTAGTTTGTAAAAGAGTTAGTGAGAGCAGAGCCATCCTTGGAGGGGTGTACTATGGAACAAAGACAAAAATTGGAAGATTTTTTGCTTGAATACAAGGGAGGGTTCTAAGAACCTAAAGGGTTATCACCCCAGAGGGAAGGGGATAGTGAGATCCAATTGTTTCCATACTCTGTGATGCCAAGCATTGGGATGTACAAGTACTTTGTAATATAAGAAACATGATGAAGAAGTAGTTACAATAGTTGTTGGAGTATGATGTTATTTGACGAAGTACCTCAACATGTGGGTCACCCATCATAATTGTGCCTACAGAGGATTAGACTTGGTGAATGTACATTGATTATGGGGCATTGAACAAAATAACAGTCAAGAAAAAGTACCCCCTACTAAAGATATATCATTTGTTGGACTAGTCATAGTAAGTAAAATACTTCACAAAGATGGACATAAAATCAAGGTATCATTAGGTTTGAGTCAGAGAAGAAGAAACGTAGAAAACTACTTTCAAAATTAGAAAAGGTTTGTATGAGTGTTTAGTCATGCCATTTGGTTTATACAATGCACCAAATATGTTCAATAGATTAATGAATGATATACTATGCCCATATTTAGATTCATTTGTTATTTTTTGTTTGGATGATATAGTGGCATATAGTTCTACCTGGGAGGAGCAGATCTCACTTTTAATATAGGTGCTAAATACATTGAATAAGTACCAACTATTGGAAACCATCAAGAAATATGAGTTTGTACAACTTTATTTAGCGTTTCTAAGATATGTGATTAGTGGAGAAGCACTAGTTATAGTTCCTACCAAGATGTAGGAAACCATCATAAAGTGGTTAGTTCCTACCAATGTTTATGAGGTTAGGAGTTTCGTTGGGGAAAAAAATATTATAAGAAATTCATGGCCTCATTTTTAGTAGTATCAACACCAATACACACCATAGCAATGAGTGGAAATATTTTCAAGTGGGGAAAGGGTCAAAAAAATGCCTTTGAGGAGCTAGAGAAGAAAATTAGTCAAGAATTGGTTCTTGCATTACAAAACCTGCAACATAACTTTGAAGTGGAGACATATGAGAGTTGGTATGCTATGGGAGTGGTGTTTATGTATGGAGGAAATCTTGTATACTACCATTATAAAGTATTTAGTTGGGCGATTCTCAAGCTACCTATGATAGGGAGCTTTATTCCTTGATACAAGTTGTCAAAAAGTGGAAACACTACCTAACGGGAAAGGAGATTGTAATGTTACCTTTTCAAAAATAAGCTAATTGTAATGGAAATGAAATTAAAAAATATATAATTTTTTCTCATTTGCACTTTTACAACTATTTTGAAAAAAAAACTTGACATACTAATAAATAATATTGAAAATTGTTTAATATAGTTTGTTGATTAAACTTTAAACCACAATTTTTTTTATTAAATGGAACCAAGGGAATACATACAAGAATTTATTCGTTGAATTTTAAATGGTGTATTGGCTTAATTTCCAAATATTCAATGGCCACTAAAGGTCGTTCAAGAATTCCTCCTCACTAATTCTGCTATAATTTGTGATCCAAGTGGATATTGGTGGCCACCCGCCTATTCCACTTGGACCCCCAACATAGTTTCTTTCATTTTTTTCAGTTTCCTTATTTGTAGCAAAATTAACTATTTTTGGCATTTTTTGGGGTCCTAAACTTTTGGAGCCATTTTGAGGGAATAAAAAACACGTTTAGGAAAAACAAAGAGATTGGAAAAGTCTCAAACCTTTTATTTGTTTGTTTTTGGCCTTCTCTTCGAGATCATCCAAACAATGTATTATGATAGCCAAACGAAGATTGTATCACAAAGTTACGACCCCCGGAAGTGGACGTTCCAACTTACCCCAACGAATCCCAAAAGATTTTTTGGCTTCATCTCCTAGGGTTATGTTTATGGATGTTTATATTTTATCATTATTTCTCAATGATAAAAAGGCCACCGAGCCTCATTGTAACATATTTCAGAGGCATGTAGCCACCACATCTCTTTTTAGAGATAATCTACCATCACCCAAGCTAGTTTATTTCCATTAGGTATGTAAGCATATTTAAGTTCTTTAATATTAAGAAAATGAAGTTTTATTTCTTCTTAACTTCTATGTTTATGTTTATATATGTATTCTATTGTGCTCCTTCATAATTTTGGATCAGTGGTATCAAAGTGGTCTGCTATTTCTCCGTTTTTCTTTGCATGTCCCTAACGAGGTCAGGGTATAAGGATTTAGGACTTGATTTGGTTGAACCATTGCAAGATTAGCCTCGAAAACCTTGATGACCTCCCATGTCGGAAGAAAATAAATATGAGGGAGCAGTTATCCTTTTGAAAATAGTGCTCGAGGAGGCCCTCGAGAAACAAAGGAATGCGATGATGGATAAATTTTCCCAAATCTTTCGACGACTACCCACAAGTGACGCATCTTCATCCAACAGCCACTTTGGAGGCGCCATGCCATTTGAGGTACAATTTAACTTTGAAATTACCATATTTAAATGCCATATAGATTAAAATGCCATAGATAAATCATTAGATCTGTTGGAAGGATATTTTTCAGTTCATGACTTTTCCAACCAGGAAAATATTACTTTTGCACTCGTGAAGGCCACCCCCATGATAAGGAATGGTGGGAAACCTATTTTGAGGAAAAGGATGATGGAGAACAATAAATGTTATCAGCCACACCCACTTGTAATTATCTCTAAGACGTCATCAAGGTATAGTATTACCTTGTCCGTAACTATGCAGAAAAATACATAAAGTGGACCATGCTACGACAGGGAAGAGACCAAGATGTGCCAAAGTTCACAAATGGTTTATGTTACACCATTTTTTGGTCATATAACCTGTTACTATTAGATGGACCTAATTACACCATGTAAGACCAATTTTACCCTAAGTAAAATTGCTTTCACTATGAAAAATAACTTAGTAAAACACCTTTATTAATTTGTTTATGGTCTAAACAGGAAACCACATGAGGAAATATTAAATAGATCCACATTTGTTTGATTTTTCCTCAAGGAATAATTAGTTAAAGAGTAATTTAATTAATATTCCTGGTCATATTTAACCCAAAATAGGAAAATTAATTAGATAAATTATTATTTATCTTATTATTTTCTAGGAATAATTATTTAAACATTATTTAAATAATATTCCTTGTTAAATTTGAATAAATCACTCATAAATAGTTAAATAAATCATTATTTATTTAATTATTACTCAACCACATCCTTAAAATGATAAATAAATCATTTATTTATTTATTATTTACAAATAAATGGATTTGACCCAAGTCAAATTCCTTTTCCCTCTAACAAAAATAATAAAATATTCCATAGAAGTTGGATCTTGATTTGGTTAATAATATTTTAACTATGCATCAATATCTAGACTAAATCAATATTTTGTTATAAATAAAAGGGTTTTTTCATTCATTCATCACCTTTTGTTTCCTAAAGATCACTCTGGATCTATACTTTTGGTCTGACTTTGATCCACCATCATTGTCATATTTTTCTATCTTTTTGCTTGTGAGCTCCCTTTGAGTTCCATTTTTGTCTGGGTTTTCTACACCATCAAGAGAGAGGAATTTTAGATCTGAAGTGATGAGGACTTACAAGAACCCATCCCATTGAGGAGAACTGGTAACATCCTTCTATGTTTTCCTTGCAGATGCCCTTAATATAAAACTCATTCAACATATTCTTGTCTTGTCTATTGGATTTTTATTTACTGCTTAATGTCTTTTGATGCATAGATCTAGATTTTTGCAGCATTTATCTTGGTCAACTAATTGAAAATCTAAAGATATTGGAAACCATATTTGTTGTTAGGGCTGTTTGTTATGCACAACTAAAGTGGCATTTTTTCATATGCTTGTGATTAAGATTCATACTAACAATTTTCATGCCCTTTGCATGAAGCTAGGAATCAAGGATTTCGAGTGGTATTTGGTACTCAAGTACCGCCTATTTGCATAAGTACATCCAATATGAAATGGAGTTCCTACACATCTCCTCCCTCGGTGTCATCTATCGATATGCTGTCAAGATCGAGTAGAATTTTAAACAGAATAAGTGGGACTTTGGATATGCGAATCCAAAGCCAGGGATAGACGCCTCCAAACCCAAAAACAAAGGGCAAAGCCAAGGCGTGGCAACCCATGATAACCCATCAAAGCCACAATCAAAGAAAAACACCACAAAGACAATGAAGGCCACAAGAAATTGGTGTGAGTTCCATAAGAGCTCCACTCACAACACGAGTTAGTGTCGAGATAAGAAGTCATTGTGGCCAAGCTTAAGGTTTCTGAAGCAGATGCATGCTCCGACTCTGAGTCATAATTCGATAAGGGGAATGAAAAAGAGAAGTAGATTATTGGTGCAGAGCCTAGTGCCACTATTTCCACCACCAAGATCTAGAAGGATGAGCCTGAAGATCTAGAGGAGGGGGAGCGCCTCTTCCACTCACAGATGTGGGTGAATGATTCTCCACTAAAGTTCATTGTTGACAATGGGAGACAAAAGAACCTCACTTCAACAGAGGTTGTGAAGTGGCTATGCCTACCGACCACATCACACTTGTAGTCATACACCATTGAGTGGCTTCACCAATGATAGGATCTTTGTGTCAGCCAACAGTGCTGCCTTCCCTACAACATCAAGCCCTTCAAGGATGAGGTACTGTGTGATGTTGCACCTCTAGAAGTTTGTGATGTATTACTAGGCCAACCATACTTGTGGAAGTGAAATTTTGTGTATGAATATAGGTCTCGCATTGTTATTATTACTTTGGGGAATAATTTGTACATGATACCGTAGGTAGCACCACCTATCGCCATCTCTCTAATCATTATGAAGCAATGTAGTAAGATCATCTCCCAGACCCAAAAATTTGTTTTCCTTATGACACAGGGACAAAAGAAGATTGTGGCCATGACCTCTAGACAGGCTCCTCCATGTGTTATCAACAGATGGAAAATGTCATGGAAGAGTACAAGGGCATTTTCACCTCTCGCAAGGGTACCTCTACACAATCAGGTCAAACACTCCATGGATCTGAACCTGGGCATCCACTACCAAATGGGCTTACCTATCGACATTATTTTTTGAAGAACGATGAGATCAAGAGGTAGATTCAAGAGATGCTACAGAAATGGAATATTAGGAAAAGTTCATCGCCCTGTGGGAGACCAATCATGTTGGCACAAAAGAAGGATGGGACCCGGAGATTCTATATTGACTATTGGGCATTGAAAAATATCACTATCTAGAACAAGTATCTAATTCCATGGATTAATGACCTTTGGACCAACTCAAGGGGAAAAAATAATTTAGAAAGATTGATTTGACGTCTGGTTATCACTTGGTACCAATCGAACCCTTCGATATGTGGAATACTGCCTTCAAATCCAAGGACGAACTTTTTTAATGGTTGGTCATGCATTTAAAGTTGACGAATGCACCCACAACCTTCATGAGGATGATGGAAGACATTTTGTAATAATTCACCAACTAGCCAAGAAGTCACTGGTGGCCGAGATGAAGGCTTATGAATCAGATGCATGTTCCTACTCTTAGTAAAAAACTGACAAGGGGAATGACAAAGGCGATAATATTATTGATGCGGAGCCTAATGCCACCATTTCCACCACCATGATTGGGAAGGATGAGCCTGAAGATCCAGAGGAGGGGAAGTGCCTCTTCCACTCATAGACATTGTGGGTGAAGGGTTATTTGATGCAATTCATTTCTGACAGCGAGAGCCAAAAGAACCTCATTTCAGCAGAGGTCATGAAGCAGTGAGGCCTACCGACCACATCACACCTAAATCCATACACCATCGCGTGGATTCACCAAGGACAAGATCTCTGCATCATCCAGCAGTGTAACCTCCCCTACAACATAAAGCCCTTCACAGATGAGGTACTATGTAATGTTTCTCCTCTTGAATTTTGAAATTTATTATTAGGCCAACCATTTTTTGGAAGCGACATGATGTGTATGAATCTAAGCCTTGAATTTTTTTTATTAATTTGGAAAATAATGTGTAAAGGATAATGGAGGAAGCACTGCCTACTGCCATCTCTTTGATCACTAAGAAGAAATGCAGTAAGATCATTTCCTATATCGGGAGATTTGTTTTCCTTATCATGATTCACCCTTAGGGGAAGAATATTTTGGAAAAGACATCTAGACAAGGCTCTTCCACATGACAAAAAAATATGGACAAGGTCATGGTGGAGTACAGGGACATCATCACCTCACTCGCAGGGGTATCTCTACACTGTCAATTCAATCTCTCCATCGATATAATGCCAGGAACGTCGTTACCCAATGGAACAATATATTGATGCTTTTTTTTGGAGAACGATGAGATCAAGAGGCAGATTCAGGAGCTCCTATAGAAATGGCACATCAGTCCAAGTTTATCACCATGTGGGAGACCAATCATGTTAGAGGAGAAGAAGGAGGGACCTAGAGACACTGTATTGACTATTAGACGTTGAAAAATATCACTGTCCAAAATAGGTATTCGATCCCACTAATTTATGAACTTCTGGTCTAGCTCAAGGGGGGGGGATATTTTAGCAAGATTAACTTGAAGTTTGGTTCGCACTAGGTACCAATCAAACCCTCTGATGTGTGGAAGATTACCTTCAAATCCAAGGAGGGATTTTTCGAATGGTTGGTCATGCCTTTTGGGTTGATGAAGGCCCCTACAACCTTCATGAGGTTGATGGAAGACATATGGAGACCCTTCACCAACTCATTCATGGTGGTGTATTTGGATGACATCCTAATATTCATCTAGAGTTGGGAAGAGCACCTCCACCACATTCGATAGGTCCTCCAAACACTACAACAACACAATTTGTGTTATAATTTGGAGAAATACACTTTTGGCATGACCCAAGTTCAATATCTAGGGTACATCATCAATGAGAGAGGTGTGAATGTGGACCCAACCAAGATACAAGTCATTCTAGATTGTCCAACGCCAACCACTCTAAAAGAGCTCCACAGTGTTCTCGGTCTTGCCAAATTCTACTACAGTTTCATGTTGGGCTTCTCTCATATCACTTGGCCTTGGAGTCAAGTCACCAAGGGAGGGGAGAAAGATTTTTTTTTTTGGCCTGAATCCCAATAGAAGGCGTTCACCAAGTTGAAGCATCAACTTTTCTCTACACCAGTGCTCACATTACCATACTTGCAACAACTATTTTATATCAAGACAAATGCCTCTTACTATGTTATTGGTGCAGTTCTTACTCAGTAGGGGCATCTAGTGGCATATCACAGTGACACACTTTCAAACAGAGTCCAAAATTATCCCACCTATGACAAAGAGATGTATTCCATTCTGTAGACCTACCAAAATTCAAAGCATCACATTATGGGGAAGGAAACGGTCATCCACATAGACCACCAACCCCTGCAATTCATATAGACACAAGGGAAGTTTTAGAATGATCACCATAAAAAATGGTCCACATACCTACAATAGTTCCATCTGAACATTAAGTAAAAGAAGGCCAGCACCAATAATGTTGCAAACTGCCTCAGCTGACCACTGGTCATGGAGATGACCAACGTGTTCAATCCTTTCAGGCTTGAGACTTCAGGGTAGCTGAGTCTTTACAAGAGTGATCTAGAATTCAACAACACTTACCAGATGCTCCTCGAAGGCAAAAAAGTTCCAAATTATCACCTACATGATGCATTGTTATGCCACCTAGGATACCTCTTTGTTCAAGCGAGCATGCCAAGATGATTTGGGAAGGACACAATAGCTAGGTTGCTAGATATTTCAGATTAGATAAAATAGTGGCAGTATTATTGAAGTATTTTTATTAGTCAAACCTTTGACAAGATGTTGGGAATTACATCAGATCCACCACTTCCTATGCCATTTCCAAACTAGCCATCAAGAAGCAAGGAATCTATACTCATTTTCCTAATCTTAGTTGGTCTTAGGAATCCATCTCCATAGATTACATGTCGAGCCTTCCTTCTACTAAGCATGGAAACGACTTTGTTTTCTTGGTGATCGACATATTCTTTAAGATGGCCATTCCGGCAGCCTATAAGAAGAGTATCACAACAGAAGCCATTACTAAACACTTCTTTAAATAAGTGTGGGTTCACTTCGGGATCCCAGTGTCCCTTATCTCTGATCGGGACAACATGTTCTTAAGTACATTTTGGCCAATTCTCTGCTCGATGCTGGATACCAAGCTCACTAAGTCCACAACTTTCCACCCACAAACTAATGATCAAACAAAGGTTATCAACAAGATGATCATGCAAATTTTGTGCATGTACAACTCAAAGCATCCTTGTATATGGGTTGAAATCCTTCCCTATATCCAACACAACTACAACTGAGCTCTCCATATCTCAATTGGCAACAACTCCTTTTAGGTGGGATTGGGATTCCAACCACTATGCCCCATTAATGTAGCCATACCATTTGCAACTACTCAGGTAGATTCAAAAAATAACCAATATGAAGTTGACAGGACAAAAAAAAATTATTGTGTGCATTCAACACGTCTGACAGTAGGTCCATGACATATTGGACAGAGCTAATGCTGAGTACAAGCAGTGACATGATCAGCTTTGGGTGCCACACAAGTTCTAGGTGGGCAACAAAGTTTAACTACATTTATAGAAGGAGCACCTTGCTGGACCTCACTACAAGCTTCACCCACTCCAATATGAGCCATACACCATCACCAAGGTTGTAGGACACAATGCCTTTGACCATGCTTTCCACCATTACTAGACACATATGACATTAAAGAACAACTCACACCAGTAGAGATAAACCCCAAATGCATGGAACAGGCCACAAAATATCATATCATGGACACACAGATCAAGAAAAATCACCAACAAAATATCCAACTGTATCGGGTTGTCAAATTTGGCCACCTCCTACACCAAGTCAAGTGACTCACTAGGGATGAAGTTCAGCAAAAGTGTTCCCATCTCATGGAGGCACTCAACGTAATGGGGACCATTGCTTCCTAAGGAAGGAGGGCAGATCCAGGTGGATATTAGTGTCCACCTGCCTATTCCACTTGGACCCCCACCATTATTTATTTTAGTTTTTTAGTTTCCTTAATTGTAGCAAAATTTACTATTTTTGGTAGTTTTCGGGTCCTAAACTTTCGGAGCCGTTTTGAGGGACTAATAGAAGTTTTTACGTAAAACAGAGACACTAGAACATTTGCAAATCAATTTCCCAATTTTTTTTTCCTCCTCTTTGGGATCTTTGAAATGAGGTATTACGATAGCCAAACAGGGATCATATGCCAAAGTTATTACCTCGAGAAGTTGACGTTCCAACTTACCCCAACGGGGCCCACAATATTTTGGTGCTTCATCTCCTAGGGTTAGGTTTTTGGATGTTTAGGGTTTCTCATTGATTCTCAATGATAAAAAGGCCATTGAGCCTCATTGTAACACAGTTAAAAGGCATGTATCCACGACATATCTTCTCAAAGATAAGCTACCATCGCCCGAGCCAGTTTATTTCCATTCCATATGTAAGCATATTTCAGTTCTTTGATATTAATGAAATGAAGTTTTATTTCTGCGACACTTATGTTTTTATCTTTATATATGCATTCTATTCCATTCCTACATAATTTTGGATCAATTTGTCCCTTACCCCCCCCCCCCTCCCCCTCCCTTTTATTGATTCTCCTCAATTTATCTAGTACATAATAAAGAATTTATCTGTTGAATTTGAAATGGTGTATTGGCTAACTTTTCAAAGGGTCAATGGCCACCAAAGATCAATAAATAATTCCTCTTCATCAATTCTACCATAACCCACCCCTTCTTTTATTGCTGCTCCTCAATTCAACTGCTACAGAACCAAATAAATTAACTGCTATAAAACCCAACAACTTAATTACTACATGATAGTGAATTCGGCTATCATGCTTAGCTACTACAGGAAGTTAGCTAAACTTCTTTTCTAGCTAATTCAACCCCTATCCATAAATTTCTATAGGAGAATGATGATGAAACCAATTAAACTTTTCTGATTTCATTATGCTCCAAGAATAATGCATTCCCCTCTTAGCTATCATAGAGACAATTTAGACTCCTTAATGATACTCAATGTGCCTTTACATATAAGAAATTTTAATTGTACAAGGAGTAAACTTGTCCCTTGCTTGAATCTTTTTTGAATTTTAGATATTGAATTTCCATGTTACAAACTTATGAGGAATTTTTATAATCCCTCATTTAGAGTATCTAGGGTGGTTGAATATTCCCATAAAAACTAATTTTGATCATCTAGGGCGTATAATCTCAACAAAGAAACTGATCCATGCCAAAATGTTAAAATATCTCTCAAATAAAAATAGATGACAAATCACCACTCCATACCTCATGAGTGATCTCTATGCTTCCTTTTAATGATATGGGTTTCAAAAATATCATGGGTGATTACCATGGGCCATATAATACCATGGGTCATCAAAGTACAATAGATATCCCATTTTTACCTTTTAAGTTTAATCACTCAATATCACCTTAAAGATGAAATTAAATAGTTAGTTGTTTCTCTTTTTCTAATTATATACTATGGGAATCCAATAGGCTAATGATTCATTCCCCTATGATGATCACTTGGAAAGGTACATCCCAAACCTCCCTTCGTGAGATTGCTTGTCTTCAAGTAATTGAAAAATTGGGTGCTACAAAATATACTCTCCTTCCTATGTGTAATAATCCTTTGGAAAGTCTCTCCATTTGATAATATATTCCCTTATTATCATGCTTCTTAACCTCTTCTCTCTACTATCCAATATCTCCCCAGGAATCAAGACTAGATGTCCCTCTTCATCTAATGGAGAAAACTTGACTAAAGGTATGACCTATTTCCCAAATATCCCTTTTAAGCAAGATACATGGAAAAAATTATGGATTCATCTCCCTTCTGGAAGTTAAAGCTCATTATCCACCTATCCAATCCTCCATATCATTCTGTAGGGACTATAGAAATTAGGATTCAATTTCTCCACCCCACTCTCTTCTTTTTTATAGTGAGGTATGTTTGTATGACTACAACCTCATAAAACAATTTCTCCAAATTTAAAATTGTGCTCAATCTTGTGCCTGTTTTCATTAGTCATCTACTAATTTTGGGCCACCTGTAAATTCTCCTTAAGGGTCTTCCTAATGTATTGACTCTCTTCTATCCAATATTTGGCCTTGGAATCTCTACTATCCCAAAAATCCAAGTCCACTAATGAAGTAACATAATAGTCTTATATTTATTGAAACAAAGTCACACCATTGGACATGTGGTAGGTGTTGTTGTAGTTGTGCTCACCTAGAATGCATCCATTTGATCCAAGCTTGTTTCTATCCAAACACATAGTTATGTTGATATCCCTCAAGCCATTTGTTTACAATATATGTTTAACCATTAGTTTGAGGGGGATAAATGGTGTCCAAAATTAGCTATGTGACAACCAATATGAAAAAATACTACCAAAATCCACTTAGAAACATAACATCCTGATCACTGACAATGTTTTTGAGCATTCCATGGACCCTAAACACCTCTCTCAAAAATCAATTTTCCACCTGTACTTCCTTGTATTATGAGGGAATAATGAAAATGTGTGAAAACTTGGTAAATCTATAAACCACTATAAATATGCATTCTTTTAGCTATACTCTTAGTAGGATTGTATTAAAATCCTTTGATATGTTGAAAATGGCACCAAGAAAGATTATAATTTAATTTTCCCTTGAATTAAATTACAATAAAATTGTAATTCCACATCACATGGAAACTTGTACAAGTTAACTAAGTTATTTTGACTTAGTTTTTTCAGTTAATTTGAGTTGAGGATCTAACTTGAGTCATGTAGAGTGGCTCCTACAAAATAGGAGCCCTGGTTGAGTTTTTTTTTAGTTGTAATTAATTAACTTAGTTTATCTAAGTTAAAGTCAGTTTAACTAGTTACAACTAATGGAGGAACTAGTGAGAGGTCAAAGTGTGGAACTTGAAATTGAACCACGTGTAGTGATCAATTAGATAACTGGTAAATCAATCACAAATAACCCATGCATGTAAGATCAGAGAAATACCCAGTTGATATTACAGTTCAAGGGAAGTGTGCTATTAGTTGTATAATCATCCAAATTGTACATGTAGTGCATGTAGTCAAAGGAAGTCCCTAGATGTATTAAGAAATTCATATTGGGAATTTCCATAATTAATAGGGTATAATTACCCAAGGAAACAACACAAGGAAATAGGGATCTAGGAAGATCTTGGCAAACAGAAAATTGGTTAAGTATTGGCCTAGGCTTGTCTAGGAAGCAATGAGACAAATAGAGATACTGCAAAGGTTTCTCTAGTTGGAGAAAAGAATTATAATCTTCTCATATTTTCTAACTAATGAATTATATAGATGGAGGGGTTTTTAGCTAAGTATTTCCTTAGAAAATCATTGTGTAATGTGTGATTGAAATTCTTTCTCTTGTTTGCTTTATGATTTCATGATTGTAATTGGTTTCCACAATTGGAAGAGTAGATTCAAGTCTATTGTATTAGCATATTACAATTAGCAGTTTGAACCTACCTGGATTTTATAAATGGTATCAGAGCCAAAATAACTATATAAAATAATAATATCAGTTTTCACTTGCAGCAGGAATAATTTTTGTAGATTTCTTCTCTAGAGATAGTAATAGGATTAGGATAGCATTCTATGGTTTGAGGCTCGAGTATGCCCTTAAGGGTAGCTTGAATTAATTTTCCTGGAGAGACCAGATGGAAGAAATATTGGAAGACTATGGATTGAAGGAGTTCATTGATAAGTACATCCTGAAACCAGCTCCAGCTGATGGAAAAGATATAATAGAGTGGAAGAAGTGTGTTGCAAAGGAAAGAAGGATTCTATTGGAATGTGTACGAGATCATATTGTCTCGAGCTTCCATGGAAAGTAAACTCCATTTACAATGTGGAAGGCCATAACATATTTTTTTCAGAACATTAGTGACCACAAGAAGATGACACGGAAGGACAAGCTCAGGAAAATCAAGATGGAGAAGGGTGACATAATACCAAATTAATTGACCAAATTCACCCAATGTTGGGATGATCTTGGAAGTGTTGGTGTTACAATTTCCAAAGATGATCTTGTTAACCTAGAACTTCTAGGCCTTCCCAAGAGCTCGAAAAATTACCAATATTTGGTAAATGGGAGGGAGAAGCTACCAGAGTGGGAGTGTTTGTGGTACGACTTCATGAAAGAAGAGATTCGGAGAAACACCAGAAATGGATCCTCATAAAAGCATGATGATGGGAATAATTATTCCTTGGATGGAAAGGAAAATAAAGGAAAAGGGAAGTCATCCCATTCCAAATTAGATTCTAGTTAGGAAGGCAAGAAGGACTTGTCAAAGATTAAATGTTTTCATTGTCACGAGCTGGGACACTATGCCACGAAGTATCCACACAAGAAGGTCGAAAAGAAGCCATCAAGAGGAGTAGCAGGTGAGGTACTTTCTTAACAATTTGAGTTGGATTTTACCCTCATCGGATGCATGGTTTCATCGGTGATGGGTAGTGTGTGGTACCTCGATAGTGGAGCCTCATTCCATATGATTGATAATAAAGAGTTCCTCAAACACTTGGAGGAGAAGGACTTACAGATGCACAACAAGATGGGATATAACGGAAGGTATAGCACCACCGAAATTGGTATTGTTACATTTCAGAGGGAGTTTGGTTCTACTCTCACATTGAAAGATGTCATGTTTGTTCCCAGTTTGAATAATATCTTAGTTTCAGTTGCTATGTTGGAATATCGTGGCTAGAATGTGATATTCAGTAAAGGAAAGGAGTTCCTTTATCACATATCCATGGGACACGTAAATAAGACCGGGGTTTGGGTAAAGAAACTCTACAAATTGGATGTAGAAAATTTTGTTGCCTTGAGCATGAAAGCATATAAGGTGGAGAGACGAGACATTGATTATTTATGGCATAGAATATTGGGCCATATTCACCATGCAACTTTGAAGATCATGCACTAGATTTCTATAGTACTTCCCAAGGGTGCACTTAAGCAGCATGATATAGGAAAAGGGTGTACATTAGGGAATTACACCAAATCCACATTATATGATAAGGACAGTCGAGTGCAAGTGATCCTTGAAATAGTTCACTCGGATGTGTGTGGAATTTTCTCGAAGGCCTCCACGTCCAAGTACAAGTATTATTTGATTTGTGTAGATGATTTTTCACGCAAGTGCTGGATATTCTTCATGCCAAATAAAGACTTGATGTTCTCAAAATTTTGTGAGTTCAAATCACTTGTTGAAAAATACACAGGTAGGAAATTTAAGGCTCTCAGGAAATACAATAGTGGAGAATATGTGTCAAATGAATTCAATTAATTTTGTGCATCAAAATGCATTCAAAGAGAGTTGATAACACCTCATAGCTGACAATAGAATGGGGTTGAAGAAATGAACAACAGAAGCATTGTGGGAGCAGCGCGGGTGATGTTACATGATCAGGGCCTACCGTTGGACTTGCTGGAGGAAGCATGGAACATAGTTGTGTATGTGCAGAATAGGAGTCCTCATTGGATCCTCGGGATGAGTACACCAGAGGAAGCCTTTTTCGGTAAGAATTCAAATGTTGCACACTTTAGAATATTTGGTTCATCAGTTTACCGTCATGTTTCCAAGGATGCACAGAAAAAGATATAACCAACACTTGAGTTGGAAATATTTTTGGGGTACACTGATACACCTCATAAATATCGAGTGTACCTACCATCTCATAGGATGATAGTGGTCTGTAGAGATGTGAAATTCAATGAAGGTAAGTCAATGCGATTTTTCCTTGAGATGGACCTTAAGTTGCATGCATATGAGGAACTTTTAGATCCAAAAGAATAACCTCAAGATGTGGATCAACCACGAGGAGAGGAGTAGAGATTGGAATCACCCACTCATGCAGAGACATTTAGAGATGGAAGGAAGCACACTAGATAGGCTGACAGGTTGATGAATGATGCTAGAGAGAATGTGGGGTCACTCACATCACAACACAGGTAAAGAAGGTCCCCAGATCAGTACACTAGCTACATGGATCTTATGAGTGAGAGTGTAAAGACTGAGCCATTATCATTCAAGGAAGAAATGAAAAACCGGTATGGGTTTATTCCATGGTAGAGGAGTATGACTCCATTACCAGTAAAAATGCATGGGAAGATGTACCAAGACTGTAAGAAAAGTCATTTATAGGATCGAGGTGGATCTACAAGGTGAAACAAGCTGCAGATTGGAGTGTCGAGAAACATAAGGCTAGATTTGTGTGTAGAAATTATATACAAGATGCATCGATATATCTAGATTCTCCTAATCTAAAAATATTTAACTTCTTTCTAAATACAGAATCCTTCCACTGTTAATATTTTGCGGAAATTAAAATCAATTGCAAACACATGAAGCAATAAAAACAATCGCACATAACAAAGTTGTTTAAAGGGAAAGCCTGAAGCTAAAAACCCAAACTATAATATATTATGTATCATGGAGATCATGTAACAATCTCATACAAAGCTTAGTACATCAAGCTCTTAGTACAATCAATCGTCACACTCTAATCAAAAGAAATCTGCAAATCCATGCACCAATTTCTTGCCACCTGCTAGCCTGCCTCCAATGCACAATCCCTATTGAAGAATAGCTCTGAATGAATTTGAATTACCCTTGCTTTGACTGTACAATCCTCATTGGCAAGTCCAATGTGTGTGCGGTGCAATCAATGCATCACTATAGTCACAATAGATAGTCAATCTTGCCCTTTCACCTATCTCTCCACTGGGTCTCCACTGGAATTGCCATGCACTGTAGTTAACTGTGTATTTGTTTATTTTATTAATGAGTTATTATTTGTGAATTAATTAACTAATTAATTCACTCCACTCTCACTAGTGTATCATTCAATTAGACTAGATACAACTAGCTCAACTGAGTTAAACTAAATAACAGCTCCATGATCTACTCTTCCAACTCTGTCATAACTTTTCCACTTTAGTTCTAACTGATTCCTCCATGAATGAACCACCAATAAACCCTAAGAATTGTGTAATTCCTTCAGCCCACTGATTTTCCAAATATGTGCACTGAAATTAAGTGCTCCAAGAGAATAATTTGTTGTTTATTGTCAGATTATTATTAAGAGCTAATAATAATCGACACTTCTATTTTTAGATCAACGTACTATAAATAGACTTTGCCCAATATTCTAAAAATATAATTTCATCTATTTTTTCAACTTGACCAGCCATCCACAAATATCATCCTGCAACTTCTGAAATATGATCACCATGTCTAAAAATAGACATAGTCTAAAAATATACTTGCGCCAAAAATAGCCTGCGAGCCCATTTAGTGAAGGAAACTCTTTTCACTAAGCTCATCATCTCGTTGAATCTCAACACTCCCTCTCAATAAGATAGGGATTATCCTTCACCCCGATCTTGCCTCTATGGTATTGGAATTTTCTCCTGGTGAGCGCCTTCGTCAAAATATCTACATCCTAATCTTTCGTATGAATGTACTGAAGCAACATGATATTTTGCTACACCCAATATCTGATATGATGATACCGGATATCAACACATTTAGATCTATCATGAAACACAGGATTAATCGAGAGTTTAATGCAACTCTGATTATCACAATTTATCACCGTATGATCTAAATGTGAACCAAACAAACCAACCAGGATCTTCCTCATCCAGATAGCCTCACATGCAGCTTGACTTGCTGCCATGTATTCTTCTTCCGCCGAACTAAGTGCCACAGATCTTTGTTTCCTACTGTACCAAGAAACTGTTGTAGATCCGATACTAAAAATCCCTCCTGATGTGCTCTTTCTGTCCATTGGGCTGCCTACCCAATCTGCATCCGTGAAGCCATGCAACTTCACCTCATCCTTCTGTCTATACCATAAGCCATACTCAGATGTGCCCCTAAGATATCTCAGGACATGCTTGCCTACCTTCCAAAAGAGCTTGGTAGGCTTAACCATTGCTTGTGAAAGCTATTTCACCACATAGCATATGCCCAGTCTTGTCTTAACTAAATACATGAGCGAACCTACCAACTATCAATAAATAGTGGCATCCACTACCTCTGTTGATGTAGCATCCTATTTCCTCCAATTTCCTAGAAGATGAGTGTTGATAGGCTTGTAGCCTTGCATGTGAAACTTCTCCAGTATCTCCTGGGCATACTTGCCTTGAGACACAAACAGTTCACCTTCCCACTGCCATATTTCCAATCCAAGGAAATAATGAAGGAGGCCCAAATCCTTCATCTCAAACTCCATTGAAAGATCTTCCTTGCATGAGTGTATCAACTTCTCATCACCCATTAGTATTAAATCATCAACGTACATAACAATGACTAAAATCTTACCCTCCACCACAATTTGGTACAGGTTTGCATCCGCCTCACTCTTGTTGAAGCCAAGTCCAGTGAAATAGTTGTCGATCCATGTGTACCAAGCATGAGGTGCTTTCTTCAGCCCATACAATGCTCTTTTGAGCCTTCACACATGTGACTCGCTGCTATAGATCTAAAATCCTTCAAGCTGCTCAATGTACACATCTTCCTTAATGATCCCATTAAGGAACGCAGTCTTCACATCCATCTGATGAATGTGCCAACCCATCTGTGCTGAGAAAGAAAGGATGGTCCTTATGGAAGAATATCGTGTGACATGTGTAAAGGTTTCTTCATAATCAATCCCCTCGATCTGTGAGAAGCCCCGAGCAAAAAATCTTGCCTTATACTTCTCGATGCTCCAATCAGCAGCTTGCTTTACCTTGTAGATCCATCTTGATCCTACAACTAATTTACCAACCGGCCTTGGAATAATCTCCCAAGCACTATTTCTGATAATGGAGTCATACTCCTCCACCATGGCATCTACCCATGTGGGCTCCTGCACTTCTTCTTCAAAAGAAGATGGCTCTGTCACGATACACTTGCTCATAAGAGCCATGTATCCAGTAAATCAGGGAGGTGACTATCTCTGTTTGCACTATGATGTAGGGACTCCTACGTTATGTGCCGCATCAAGCTTCAGTCTCTCAGCTTCTATGGTACACTTTCTACCTTGTATGATGTTTGGTTCTGCCTGAGTGGACCCATCCACTCCATGAATCTCCTCCTGTGGCTGATCCACATTTAGAGGCTCATCTTTGGGAACAAGAATTTCCTCCTCTACATGCAAGTGTAGCTCCCTCTCAAGTGACAACTTCATGGCTTTCACCTCATTGAATTTTATATCCCATTACACCACAGTCATCCGACTGTCTGGAAAATACACATGATAATTATGGGGTGTTTTTGTGTACCCCACAAATATCCCAACTTCTGCAGTTAGCTCCAACTTCTTCCTGGAGTCCTTTGTCGCATGAATGTAAACAGATGAGCCAAAAATATTCAAGTGAGAAATATCAAATTTCTTACCAGTAAAAGCTTCTTCAGTTGTACTCATGCCAAGTACTCTATGAGGACAACAATTGTGCACATAAATCGTAGTGTTTCATGCTTCCACCCTCAAGTATATCGGTAGGCCCTGATCATGCATCATCGCTCATGTAGCACCCACGATTGTTCTATTATTCCTCTCCATGACCCCATTATGTTGTGGGTTATGAGGCGTTATGAGTTCTCTTCAAATTCCTTCTTTGCTACAGAAGTCTTTGAATTCGCCCGAGATGTATTCACCACCATTATCGCTCCATAGAGCTTTGACTTGCTTCCTCGACTCCTTCTCGACCAAATATTTGTACTCACAGAACTTTGAGAAAAAGTCACTCTTATTCTACATGAAGAAGATCCATCATCTACGAGAATAGTCATCAAAAAATATAACATAATACCCGTGTTTTGTTGTTGAAGCATCCAATAAAGGTCCACACACGTCTGTGTGAATTCTCTCCAGGATCACCGAAGCATGGTTATCCTTCTTATGAAAGGTGGTCTTCACAAACTTACCCATGGTATATCCCTTGCACTAATCTGACTGTGCAAGAGTACCCTTGGGAATTCCAGTAGAAATCTTCTACAAAATCTTCAAAGCACCATGGTGAAGATGGCCCAATATCCTGTGCCATAATTTTCCCTTATCTCGGCTCACCACTTCTTCTGCTTTTCCCACCATTGCAGCGCAACCATCTACCTCTAGCTTGTAGAGATTCTTAACTCGAATCCCTATCTTCTTGGTTTGACCCGTTGTTTTATGTCGAATCCCTCACTGAAAACAATGTCATAACCTTTGTCTTCCAACATTGCGACTGAGACCAAGTTCTTCTTTAGACCTGGAACATGCATAACATCTTTCAATAGAAATGGATTACCTGACTCCCTCTCAAAGGTAATGGTCCCAATGTCAGTTTCATTGTATCGACCATCGTCGCCCATCTCTATATGCATTTGAAGGTCCTTCTCCTCCAAGTCACTAAACAACTCCTTGTCTCCCGTCATATGGAAAGATGCACCACTATCAAGATACCACACCAATTCCATATAGCTTGAAACCAAGCATGCGATGAAAGAGAAATAAAGTTAAAATTGCGAGGCCAAGGCATCTCCAGCTGCAGCTCTAGCATACTTCTTGTTCTTCTTCTTCTGTGGGATGTTAGTGGCGAAATGCCCATGTTCGTGACAGTGAAAACACTTCACCTTGGACAAATCCTGATTCTTGCCTTTAGCATCAAATTTTGAAGGAAATTTACTCCCCTTCCCTTTCCTTTCTTTTGCAGCCAAAGTGCAATTCTCTTCATCTTCATTCTTTGATGAAGAGCCATCCTTGGTGCCCCGCCTTATCTCCTCTTGCACAAGATCCGTCCAAAGTCGCTCCCGTCCCGGCAGTTTCTCCCGTCCATTGACAGAGTCTTCGTAGCTATGCCAACTCTTTGGAAGCCCAAGGAGAGCCAAGATCACCAAGTCTTCATCATCAACAATAATCCCCACACTTCCCAATTCATCTATATAGTGGACAAACTTTGTGAGGTATTTTGGAATACTGTCACCCTTCTCCATTTTTATTATCCTGAGCTTGTCTTTTAGCGCCAACTTCCTCTGGTCGCTGCTGCTTTGGAAAAAATCTATCAAAGCCTTGCACATTTCAAATGGAGTGGCTTTCCCATGAATGTTGGACACAATATTTTCCTTCAAACCTTCCAACGCAATTATTCTTCTCTTTGCTATCTTATTTTTCCATGCATCAAGTAATGCAGCGTCGCTAGATCCTGGCTTAGGAACATCGCTATCAATGAACTCCTTTAGTCCATTATCCTCCAGCACCACCTCCATCCTATCTTTCCAGGCTATGTAATTCAAGCTTCCATCAAGGACATACTCAAATCACAACCCATTGAAAGACATTTCAATGTATACTCAACTGTCACACCAAGAATTTTATGAAGCAAATTTGAATTGTCCACTAGCACAAACTCAACAATTCTTCAAAATTGCAATCTTCAAGAATTAACACTGCTCTGATACCATGTGGAAATTATATATAATATGCATGCATATATCCATATTCTAATGATCTAAAAATATTTAAATTCTTGCTAAATACATAATTCTTCCACTATTAATCTTTTGTGGAAATTAAAATCAATTGCAAACACATGAACCAATAAAAACAATCGCACATAACACAGTTTTTTAACGAGAAATCCTGAAGCTGAAAACCCCAACTATCATATATTATGTATCATGTATATCATGTAACAATATCATACAAATATTAGTACATCAAGCTCCCAGTACAATCAATCGTCACACACTAGTCAGAAGAAATCTGCAAATCCATGCACCGATTTCTTGCCACCTACTAGCCTTCCTCCACTGCACAATCCCTGCTGAAGAATAACTCTGAATGAATTCGAATTACCCTTGCTTTTATTGTGCAATCCTCATCAGCAAATCCAATGTGCATGTGGTGCAATCAGTGCATCACTATAGTCACAATAGATAGTCCATCTTGCCCTTTCACCTATCTCTCCACTGGGTCTCCACTGGAACTGCCATGCACTGTAGTTAACTGTTGTATTTGTCCAGTTTATTAATGAGTTATTATTTGTGAATTAATTAACTAATTAATTCACTCCACTCTCACTAGTGTATCATTCAGTTAGACTAGATACAACTAGCTCAACTGAGTTTAACTCCATTAACTGAGTTAAACTGAATAACAACTCCATGAACTACTGTTCCAACTCTGTCATAACTTTTCCACTTCAGTTATAAATGAGTCCTCCATGCATGAACCACCAATAAACCCTAGGAATTACGTAATTCCTTCAGCCCACTGATTTTCCAAATCTGTGCACTGAAATTAAGTTCTCCAAGAGAATAAGTTGTTGTTTATTGTCGGATTATTATTAAGAGCTAATAATAATCAACACTTCTATTTTTAGATCGATGATCTATAAATAGACTTTGCCCAATATTATAAAAATAGAATTTCATCTATTTTTCCAACTTAACCAACCATCCACAAATAACATCCTGCAACTTTTGAAATATGATCACCATGTCTAAAAATAGACTTGCACCAAAAATAGCTTGCGGGCCCACTTAGTGAAGGCAACTCTTTTCACTAAGCTCATCATCTTGTTGAATCTCAACATTGTGTCCAAGGGGTTCTCTCAGTTGGAGGGAATAGATTACGAGGATACCTTTACTCAAGTAGCCAGGCACTCTTCAATCAAATCTATTCTATCACTTTTGGCACAGATGTGATGGAAAATACATCGTATGGATGTAAATACAACCTGCCTCAACAGAGTGATTGAGGAAGAGGTGTACATAGAACAACCAAAAGGATTTGGGACCTTTTACAAAGAGTTCCATGTGTGTAGACTCAAGCAAGCACTCTATGGATAGAAACAAGCACCCCGTGCTTGGTACACTAGGATCGAAAACTATTTCACCGAGTTGGGATTCACCAAAAGTGAAGCAAATGTGAAGCTTTATCATTTTATGGTTGAAGGTAAATTATTGATTATAATATTATATGTTGATGATTAAATTGTAACAGGTGATGATAAGCTGATAAAATATTTCAAAGAGGATTTAGAAAGAGAATTTGAGATGAAATACATGGGACTCTTGCATTATACCCTTGGTTTGGAAATTTGGCAAAGAGATGGGGAACTGTTTGTCTCTCATGACAAGTATGCCAATGTGATACTAAATAATTTTCACATGGATAGCAGCAAACCCATGGAGACTCCTCTGGTAGGAAAATATAGGAGGAAAGATGATACTTCAGGCGAAGTGGTAGAAGATACCATTTACTGGCAGCTTGTAGGTTCAATTATATACTTGGTGAACACACAACTAAACATGTGTTATTTGGTTAACCAACTTAGTCAAGGAATGGTTAAGCCAACCAAGCTCTATTGGAAGGAAACCAAACATGTGTTGAGATACCTTAGAGGCACTACTCAATTTGGTCTTTGATACAAATAGAAAGAGGGAGTGTAGATGCAAGGCTTCATAGATGCAGATTGGGCAAGGAGTCCATCGGACATGAAGAGAACATCAAGTGGAATATTCAATATTGGGTCAGCAAAAGTTTCTTGGTACAACAAGAAGAAAATATCAATTACACTATGTTCAACAGAAGTAGAGCACATGGCTGCTAGTCAAGCAACTTGTGAGGCTATCTGGATGAGGAAGATCCTTGTTGGGTTCTTTGGTCAATAGATGGATCCTACAATGTTTTACTGTGACAACTAGAGTTACATCAAACTATCAATGAATCGATTTTTTCATGATAGGTACAATGATATCGACATTTAGTACCACCATCTTATAGATTGGGTGCATAGGTGGATCATGATGCTAGAGTACATTCCTATAGAGGAACATGATGCAAACATCTTGATGAAGGCACTATCAAGAGGAAAGTTTGGGTTCCATAGACGCAAGATTGGGGTATCATATAATCCCTTTATTGTTGAGTGGGAGTGTTGAAAATGGCACCAAGAAATAATCTAATTTAATTTTCCCTTAAATTAAATTACAATAAAATTGTAATTCCACATCACATGAAAACTTGTCCAAGTTAACTAAGTTAATTTGACTTATTTGGTTCATTTAATTCGAGTTGAGGGTATAAATTGAGTCATGAACAGTGGTACCTACAAAATAGGAGCCTTGGTTGAGTTTATTTTGAGTTGTAATTAATGAAATTAGTTTATCTGAGTTAAAGTAGTTAACTAGTTCCAACAAATAGAGGAAATAATGAGAGGTCAAAGTGTGAAAGTTGAAATTGAACCACATGCAATTATAAATCAGATAACTGATAAATAAGCCATAAATAACTCATGCATGTCAGATCATAGAAAGACGCAGTTGAGATTGGAGTTCAATGGAAGTGCATTGTTATCACCAAATTAAGATCCTATTGGGCTGCTTCAATGGTCAACTTGGAGTAACTATTTCATACCAGCTTTTGACTGAATATTAGCCTCTTCAGTCTGAGAGGGCTCTCTCAAGATAACCTATGATTTTTTCAATAAAAACTCTATTATATGGCTAACTCTATGATAATGACTTGATTGTATATGATTTCAGGTGGAAAATGTAGAGGATTTGCTACCATTGGTCTTATGGAGTCACTGTAAACCTCAATTACAAAACAACAAATTTCATGGAAGCCAAGGCACTTATATTCTTATCAAATCACACATAAATGAAAAAACAAAAACTACATGTGTATAGGAAATTGGAGCATATTACTGAATTCCAAGTGATTATACATGAGCCACTGCATAAACATGAAAAGGACTAAGATAAAAAAGCATAGATAAGAACATGCAATGACTCTTGGGTCTGAAACAAGTTGCTGCAAAAGTATATTACAATAGTAGTTCATACATAACATCTCCCAACCCTTTTCTAACTCTAAAAATCTCTCATTTATAGAGTGAGGACTCATAAAAATTATTTTCCACCTTTCTCACCTCGAATTCCCACCTAAAGACCTATTTCAAATATGATTACATCACTTGGAGACTTCCTAGGGATATTTTTGTTTTGTAGAGTTTGAATACAAAAATGACTCTTCTTCCATTAAATAGTTCAACAAATCCATTTAATAACCCTTATCAACTGAAACCAACTAATTTTCTGAGTGTACTAGTGTGCTTATGTGTCATTATGTACGCGGACGCTGAGCTAGACCTCCTCCAAGTCGAATTTTACAATTTTTTCATAAATCGGGTTAGTGAAAATTCTAAAAAATAGGCTTCATCAATAAGTGTATAATTTCCAAACACTAATGGATTTTCAAAAACTAATAGATATTTTTGTATATGGACTTGTGTTGAAGGAAAACCTCTTTCAGATTTCCAAAATCCTCTTACATTTGGTCAAAAATCAAATATGAAGTGGACTGCCAAAACAGTCATGTACAGAAATTTCGTAGCGCTCATTTCGTAGCAACTTTTAATAGCACCTCTGTTTTAATTTTTTGTCAAAACTGCATGAAAATATCTTCCTGACCATATTTTACCTCCACATGTAATATTCCTTTTTCAGGAATTTCACAGCATCACCTTCAGAAATGACATAGTTTCTGGAAAAGAATGCGCTGTAGGAGTTGGTGACTACTTGAAACCAAGTCAGATAGTGGAAATGTAGCTCAGAATTCCCCTCTTAGATCCCTTAAACAATATAAACCAAGAAAGAGAATGAAACTCCCGCATGAGAATCCCTTGCACTAAACAGTGCAGCAAACCCAGCTAAACAGTTGAAGCATGCAAGAAGTCATAAGAATCAAACACAGAAAATATTATGAATTCTCTCATGGCTGCTATCCCTTCCTCTTTATTCTTGGTGAGCCTCCTTACCCTGGGCCCCACACATTCATGAGGTTGCTTCATTGCAAAGAGTCCTCCCTCAAAACTGCGCTGTTCCCATTGGTTTCCCTCCTTAATTAGTAGCACTGTTGACCTGGTCAAAAAGGTTCTAGTCCTCATGCATTTCCCCCTTTTTACACCAAGGGTGGTTTATTTGGCCTTCTTATTCAAACCCCTTTCACATAGGGAATGTTTTATCCCTACTAAAGAGATTTAAGGGTCTCTTTACCCCATTTATTCCTTTAACCTGCAAAATAGAGAAACATATAATATTCCAACTAATTGGGAATATTAAAATCCTCCCCTCTCAAAATTTGCTTGTCCTCAAGCAACAACAAAGAAGGATGCTTTAGGATCTTCTCTCCTTCCCAAGTGGCATCCTCATCATGAAGATTTCTCCATCGAATTAGATATTCTTTCATTACTCTGCTTCTTAGCTGCCTCTCCCTTGTATCCAAAATTGCCTCAAGTTGCAAAACTAGATGGCCCTCATCATCAAGAGGTGGGAGGTCCATGTTGGCAACTACATTCTGTCCAATGGCCTTCTTGAGGCATGAGACATGAAAAATATTGTGGATCTTTCTCCCCTTAGGAAGCTCTAGCTCATATGCAACTTCCCTAACTCGACGGACCACCTTGTATGGCCCAGAGAAACGTGGTTTGAGTTTTTCAACTCCTTTCTCCTTGAGTGTAGATTTTTTATAAGGCTGAAGATGAAGATAGACTAGATCATCCACCTCAAATTGTCTCTCTACCCGACCAAGGTCTGTATACATCTTTTGCTGATTTTGGGCAGTAGCAATGTTGTCTTTAAGGGCCCGAAGTATGTCTTGATTCTTTCGAATCCATTCCTTTTCTCTAGGAGCCTTGCTCACCCCAAACATGATATCAGCAAATGAGAGTGCATCATACCCATAGAGTGCTCGAAATGGGGTCATACCAATGGATATGTGGTAAGTGGTGTTGTAACGATACTCCCCCAAATGGAGCCAACGCAGCCATGCCTTTTGCTGCCCTGCAACATAGTTTCTCAAGTATTCTTCCAGCCACTTGTTCACTATTTTAGTTTTTCCATTGGTATGTGGGTGGTAGCTGGTACTTGGTGTCAATTCAGTCCCCACTGACCAGAAAATTTCTTGTCAAAAGCCACCCATGAAGCGGCTGTCCTAATCACTCACTATGGTCCTTGGGAGACCATGGAGTCTAAACACATCTCTAAAGAAGAGCTCAACTACCTGTGAAGTAGTATAATGTGCAGAAATGGAAAATAAGTGTGAATACTTTGTTAGTCTATCAACAACTACAAAGATACAATTCTTACCCTGAATAGTAGGTAGACCAGTGATGAAGTCCATGGAGATGCTTTCCCATTTTCCATCCAGAATGGGTAGTGGCTGCAATAATCCAGCAGGATGAGTGTGTTCTCCCTTATTTTGCTGACATAATACGCACTCCTTGATATGTTGGAGTACATCCTCCTTGAGACCCTTCCATGAGAATCTCTCCATTATGGCCTGATAAGTCTTTGTGAATCCTTGATGCCCTAAAAGTGGGGAATCATGTGATTCTTGCAAGATCTTCTCTTTTAGCTTAGAGTTCTTGGCCAAAAAGACCCGGTCCCAGTAATAGATGACCTCATCCATCACTCTATACCACTCATCAAATATCACCCCATCAAGTATCTCACATGCAAATTTATCCTTGGAGTACTCAACCAACAGTTGAGCCTCCCAATATGCGTCCATGCCTCTCAAGGACAATGCTGTTGGTCTCCTGGATAGAGCATTAGCCACTATATTGCTCTTCCCCTTGACATACTTAATGTCAAATTCATAAGCTTGGATTTTACTTACCCACTTTTGTTGTCTTTCTTGGAGATGCTTTTGTTCAAGAAATAATCTGAGATCGTTATGATCTGTTTTCACCCTGAATTTATTCCCCACCAAGTATTTCCGGAATTTGGCTAAGGCATGCATGATAGCCAACATTTCCTTATCATAGATGGGGTATAGCCTTTCATGTGGTAGCAAATTACTGCTCTCAAAGGCTATACGATGCCCTCCTTGCATCAAGACTGCTCCAATCCCTTCACTTGATGCATCACATTCTAACACAAAAGGTTGAGAGAAATCAGGTAAAACTAATACTGGGAAACTACTCATTACCTCTTTGAGCTTATCAAAAGCCCTCTGTGCTGTAGCTATCTAGCTAAAAGCTCCATTCTTGGTTAAGTCTGTAAGTGGTGCTGCAAGTTGAGAGAACCCTTTGACAAACTTCTGGTAATATGTGCATATGCCCACAAATCCCCGGAGTTCTGAAACATGTCTGGCTCGGGCCAATCCTTGATTGCCCAGATCTTTTCTTCATGCACTCTTAATCCATCCAATATAATGATGTGGCCTAAGTAGAGCATCTCAGTGAGGCCAAACTCATATTTTGAGAGTTTAGCATAGAATTGTTGCTCCTTGAGAATATGCAACATTGTCTCAATATGTTACAAATGTTCCTCCCATGTGCGGCTGTAAATCAGAATATCATCAAAGAAGACCAATACAAAGTTGATTAGATGACCACGAAAGATGTGGTTCATGCAAGATTGGAATGTTTCTGGGCATTGGTTAGACCAAATGGCATCACTAAGAACTCAAAATTCCCATAGTGACATCTGAATGCTGCTTTGGGAATGTCTTGATCTCTTACCTTGATTTGGCAATAGCCGGATCTCAAGTCAATCTTGGAGAAATATTTGGATCCTCTAAGCTCATCCATCAGCTCATCGACCCTGGGAATTAGATATCTATTCTTCATGGTCTTCTTGTTTAGTGCTCTATAGTCAATGCACATCCTCAATGTGCCATCCTTATTCTTAACCAAGACCACTGAAGATGAAAAAGGGCTAGTGCTAGGCTAGTTATGAGCTAGGGCTAGTAGTTCTTGAATGGCCCTTTTAATTTCATCCCTATAAGCTTTAAGATGCCTATAAGGCATAGTAATCACAGCTTGAATCCCTTGCTCTAGCTCAATAGTGTGCTCAAATCCCCTATCAGGAGGCCTCCCCGATGGAATATCCCCAAATAATACAGAATACTGGTCTAAGAGAGCTTGTACATCAGGGTGTACTGGTGAATCCTTGCCTCCAACTTCATATAAACACAGTTCCACTACCCATTATATGTCTCCTTTGCGTAAGTATGCCTCCATCTTGTGAGATGAAATAATTTGAGGGGGGTAAGTGTGCATTCCTTTGATCTTTTGATGCTTACCATCCTCCTTCCCTATCCATTCCATCTCTAGAGTCTCCCAATCAGTAGTGACTCTCCCAAGAGTTATCAACCATTGGACACCCAATGACATTGGTGTCAAGAATATAAACCATAAAAAAGTGGTCTGTCATAGTGTCAGTTCCCATAGTGATAGACAATTCCAAAACATATTTAACACACTGCAAGGTTTTGGCTCTTGGAACCAAGACTGAAAATCCTTCAAAGTTTTCCATATGGATTCCCCTCCTCTTTACAAGTTGTGAATCAATGAAGTTATGATTAGCTCCACTTTCTACTAGCACCGATACTCTTTGCCCCATAACAGTACCTCTAACTCTTAAAGTCAAATATTTAGGGACTCCCATCAACGCTACAAGAGCTCCTCCCCTTGGAGAAAAAGTCTTTTCTACATCTTCTATAGGTAGCACAACGCTGGCCCTCTTCTCTTCTTCAGAAAACAAATCTCAATATAATGAGCCTTCCCTGCAACACACTCATGGTTTGGCACCCATGGCTTATGGCAAGTGAGGCAAAGGTTTTCCCTCCTTAATCTCCTCTGTTCATGGTCAAGAGGTGCCTTCTTTGACCATGAAGAATCCTCCTGCTGTAGTAATGCTTTTGCCTTGGGAAAAGCATGTTGCAAATCTCTAGCTTTCTCCACAGCCTCAAGGAGTGTAGTTGGCTTGGTGGATCTTACCAACTCGTGCAACATTTCAGTCATCCCATCAATAAACATACATACCCTTCTGCTCATAGTGAGGGTGGATACCACTGCTGAAAATTTCAAATACTCAACAATATAGTCTTCCAAATCCACTTTTTGTTTGAGCTTGGTTAGCTCCATAAAGTGGACCTTCGGATCCCTCAGATCAAATATCTCTACTAGTATTTTGGTGAAGACTGAGTATGAAGTGATGTGAGCATGCCCTAGTGTAGTTAGCCCATGGAACCACCATTCATGAGCCTCCCCTTCTAAGTGCAACACAACTATTTTGATAGCTTCTATTTCAAAAACTCTATTGAGCTGAAAGTAAGTATCCAACTTCTCCACCCAAGCCTTGGTTGTGCACTTAGGTGACCCATCATATATGGGCAAGAAGAATATCCCCATACTATGCTGTAGGTTTGATTTCTGCATCCATCCTTCCCTCTTATGCTGATATCAAGATCTCCTCCCTTCCCCGATCCGACAAAATTCTTGAAAGCTCAAGTGTTCCTTGAATCTTTGGGATTGGGAATCATACCTCACAAATTAGTCACCAAGGGTTTCTTCCTCCCTGTCTCCAGATAAGAATGAGGGCATAGTGGAGTGTTGTACTGAAGGATGAGTGGATGATTTTTCAACACAAAATGAGGTGCTGGTGCTTGCTTCTTGGTAAAACCCCCTAGGGCCTTCTTTGTGCCTCATCTCCTTAATATCTATTGCAATGTTCTGCATGGTTTGAAGAAGGAGCCTTGAAATATATTTCTCCTCCATACTGTAGATATATTTTTCCCACAAGCTAAGCCAAGAGAAGTGCTCCGATACCACTGTAATATTCCTTTTCAGGAATTTCACAGCAACACCTTAAAAAATGACGCAGTTTCTGGAAGAGACTGTGTTGTAGGAGTTGGTGACTGCTTGACCCCAAGTCAGGTAGTGGAAATGTAGCTCAGAATTCCCCTCTTAGATCCCTTAAACAAGCTGAACCAAGAAATATAATGGACCTCCCGCATGAGAATCCCTTACACTAAATAGTGTAGCAAACCCAGATAAACAACTGAAGCATGCAAGAAGTCATAAGGCTCAACATAGATATATTTCTGAATGACTCTCATGGCTGCTATCCCTTCCTCTTTAACTTTGGTGAGCCTCCTTACCTTGCGCCCCTCACATTCATGAGGTTGGTTCATTGCAAAGAGTCCACCCTCAAAACTGTGTTGTTCCCACTGGTTTCCCTCCTCAATTAGCAGCGTTGTTGACCTAGTCAACAAGGTTCTAGTCCTCATGCATTGCCCCCCTTTTCACACCAAGGGTGGTTTATTTGTCCTTCTTATTCAAACCCATTTCACATAGGGAATATTGTATTCCTACTAAAGAGATTTAAGGGTCTCTTTACCCCATTTATTCTTCTAATCCTGCAAAATAGAGAACCATATAATATTCCCACTAATTGGGAATATTACAGTCCTCCCCTCTCAAAAGTTGCTTGTCCTTAAGCAACAACAAAGAAGGATGTTGTAGGATATTCTCTCCTTCCCAAGTGGCATCCTCATCAGGAATATTCCTCCATCGAATCAGATATTCTTTTAATACTCTGCTCCTTAGCTACCTCTCCCTTGTATCCAGAATTGCTTCAGATTGCAAGACTAGATGACCCTCATCATCAGTAGGTGGGAGGTCCATGTTGGTAACTGCATTCTTTCCAATGGAATTCTTGAGGCATGAGACATGAAAAATATTGTGGATCTTGCTCCCTTTGTGAAGCTCTAGCTCATATGCACCTTCCCCAACTCGACGGACCACTTTGTATGGCCCATAGAAACGTGGTTTGAGCTTTTTAGCCCCTTTCTCCTTGAGTGTAGATTGTTTATCAGGCTAAAGACAAAGATAGACTAGATCATTCACCTCAAATTGTCTCTCTACCTGACCACAGTTTGCATACATCTTTTGCTGATTTTGGGCAGTAGCAATGTTGTCTTTAAGGGCCCAAAGTATGTCTTGATTCTCCTGAATCCATTCCTTTTCTCTAGGAGCCTTGCTTGCCCCAAACATGATATCAGCAAATGAGAGTGCATCATACCCATAGAGTGCTTGAAATGGGGTCATACCAATGGATATGTGGTAAGTGGTGTTGTAACAATACTCCCCCAAATGGAGCCAACACAACCATGCATTTTGCTACCCTGCAACATAGTTTCTCAAGTAGCCTTCGAGCCAGTTGTTCACTATTTCAGTCTATCCATTGGTCTATGGGTGGTAGCTAGTACTTGGTGTCAATTCAGTCCCCACTAATCGAAAAAGTTCTTGCCAAAAGCCACCCATGAAGCAGCTGTCCCGATCACTCACTATGGTCCTTGGGAGACCATGGAGTCTAAACACATCTCTAAAGAAGAGCTCAACTACCTGTGAAGTAGTATAAAGTGTAGAAATGGAAAAAAAGTGTGAATAATTTTTTAGTCTATTAACAACTACAAAGATACAATTCTTACCCTAAATAGTAGGTAGATCGGTGATGAAGTCGATATAGATGCTTTCCCATTTTCCATCCGGAATGGGTAGTGACTGCAACAATTCGGCAGGACGAGTGTGTTCTCCCTTATTTTGTTGACAGACTATGCACTCCTTGATATGTTGGAGTACATCCTCCTTGAGACCCTTCTGTTGGGGTTCCTATGTTTTGGTAGGTTTGGCAATACCAAAAGATAAGACAAAATCAAACCGCTTTGGGACCTCAAGATCTAGCCCTCTTGGGTCCAGAGAGGGATCTATCTATAAAAGGAAAATAAATGTATGTCTTTGAAGTTCAATGCTTAAAGTATTAGGCTAGTTATAAGGCACAGAGTTTGTTGTTTTGTTTTTTTTGTTTGTTTGGTTGTTGGGAAACATGAAGGAAGGGTTCAATACAAGACAAAGGGTGAGAAAAGAGGATTTTGGCAATGGGAGACAATTCAAAGGAAGCTCAAAACCATTGGTCAATGGAGTCATAAAAGGGTTTACTTGCTATTCAATATCCAAGGCTTTCAAATGGGCTAGTCATCTAAAACAGAGGATCTTTTCAAGATGATAGTGTGGGATGAAATGATAAGGAATGAAGGTGGATGACAAGGAAACCTCCAAGGTGACCACTTAGGAAGAAAATCTAGGGATAGAGCATGCCTTAAACACCTATGATCAAACTCCTAAGAGTTTAGCTCTTCAGATAAGGGGAAAAAATTAAAGATTTAACACAAAGGTGAAGCCTGAGATCAGAGAAAGGCTTTGAACTTTCAATGCTTTGACATTCAACTTAAGGGATCTTAGAAAATCTTAACTATTAGAAAAGGACCCTAGTGAGACAGAATTATCTCTAATCCTCCCAGTATCCCAATTCTTTCAATTAAAACCAGACAAGAACATCTAAGAACATATTCTAAACTTATGCATCAGTAAGCAGGGAAAACCAACTACTATACTGGCTAAATTACCTTGAACTTGTTCTCAGATAGCACAATTAGTAGAAAACATCAAAGATAAGAAGAGCAGGAAGCATTAGGGTACCATACAAGGATATATCCTAAGCCAGATTACTGATTCTTACTAGAGAAATGAAATGTAATGAATTACAGAAGGAAAACAAAGACAAAGATAGAACACATCACCGCTGCTTTAAATCAGGATCCAAAGAAATATGCTTGTCATATCAAAGAGAAACACCAGTCATATACAACATTTTCCAATGGCTTGATATTCAATCTGAAATCATCTCCTCGGCCTATTTTACAAATTAGCATACATAACTATATCTCAAGAGAAACAGATTACAAAACACAGTTATCCGATCAACAACCTTTACAATGTTTTTCTTAATGAGTTTTATAGCTAAAGAGAGGCAGAGGAGGTAGATGGAACTTTAATTGAAACATTAAAACAGATGAATAATAGATCTCAAGGCCCATTCTGCCTTAATATCCCTTCATTGACTTTCAGTACTCTTTGGGTGAAAGAGTGGTCTTCGACAGGCTGATCATAACTTCATAGGTATGTTCTTTGATGTAATTTTCGACTGTAGTACTCTGTAGTACTCTGGGATAATAAAAAGGCAGATAAATGACTTTAGGTCTGCCATATTGTGTAAAAAATTCTCTAGCATCATTACGACTTTCTTTCAGGGTGTAGATCTTCTCAGGAACTTGATGTAGATTAAAAAACAGTATGGGAACTTGTCCTTTCTTGGGAAAGAACCTTTTGTTGATGTGTGACACTGATAAGATTGTTTTTGTACTTTAGGCCTCATTAGGCCTTCTGTGTTAATCATAAGGTCTTCAATCTACATATTTTTCCCTTCAAACATTGAATTAAAGCTTAAAATTTTCAACAATGGGCATTAAACCTCTTTAATTATTCATTGATACTCTTTGTCGCTTCTGTGACTGTCTTTGTCTATGAATTTGCAGGGCTTATGGCACTGGAGGTTTTTAACGGATTTAATACCCCTTCTTTGGATAAAATATGTGTTTAACACCCCCTCAGGAGTCTTCCCTGCAATTTCTGGCTCTGATAAAACTTCATCAGTGCTACTGTGTAGAAAAGAATGGCTTTCACCATCTGTAACCCTGCACAAAGACACAAACATGTTAATAAATCTATGCAGGAGTGGAGGTGGATGTTGTGGAGGGCTGAGGAGATGGAAGCGCAGTAGTGGAAACAGTGGCTATAGTGGAGAAAGCAGTGAAAATTGTTGTATAATGGTGGGGGAAAGATCTGATGAAGGTCTGATGGAGGAATGGTCATGGACCGTCCGATTAGATTAGATGGAGGTGATCGACGATGGTGATTAACTGATGGAATGGCCTTAGAGGGCCAGACGAAATGAATAAACATTTTAATGTAAAACATTAAAAGTTTTCACTTCGGCAAAATACAAGGAAAAGTATGAAAATGCAGTGAAATCGGGCTTTAAATGGTGGGACCAGCATGGGCGGAGGGTGATTGAATATGGATTGTTAGATCTCAGGAGGATATCAATGGTTGAGATTCCATGAAGAAGCCCTTTGAAAGCCTGATGAAAATAACGTGAACGAAGACACAATGGAATGAGGGCCATAGATATGCATAGATCAATGGTCGGGATCCTCTGATGGACTTTCGGAGCTAGAAAAGGGGGGAAGTGGTTTTATGGAGAAAACTACTATTTTTGTGCAGCAAAAGCATGGTTTTGAAATTTTTCCATAATAGCATGATACAGCTTGCCGCTCGACATTTGGAAAAATAAAACCACCCATATCGTGTGATTTTAAATTGTTAAAGCCTGGACACCAAATTTATGCGATATGGTTCTCGGCCGTTGGATCTGGGACTGTGAGATCTGACGGTGGGAGATGGAGCGCGATATGGGAAAGTGCACGGTCGGAAGTGGGGGGCCAAGTCAGCTGCGGTTTTAATGTGGGTCATCTGATCTACGGAATGAATGGTTAAGATCTAAAGAAGGGAAACGAAGGCGGAGGGGTTGGTTAATGGGCGGGAGGAATCCCAATCATTGGATCCAAGGGGATCAATGGTGGAGATTTAAAGATGAGGCGGGGGCAGAAGGGCTAAATGAATGAGCAGGAGGAAGGTGGACCGTCAGATCGAATGGGATGGACGGCTGCGATCTAATCGCAATCAGAGAAGGCAGGGGCCAAAACTCCGATGGGTTTATGTAGCGATTGCGTGTGGACCGTCGGATCGGCGGAAGATCGACGGTCGCGATTAGATTGGGAATACCCAATCGGGGACATAGGGGTAGTGAGAGAACAAATCCTGGCCATTGGTTCTTGTGGATTCAATGGCTAGGATGCAATCGGGAGTCAGCCAATCGGAGAGTTGAAAAGTGGCACATTAAAACATTACGATTGGCGATTGGGGCAGCAATGTGATGGTCTTTGGATTGTTTAAAGATCAATGGTGGAGATCGCCATCGAAGGGTAACAAAAGAATGTTATGGGCACGCGGTGAGATTTGCACGGACCGTCGGATCTTTACAGATTGACGGTGGATATTGCCCCAGTGGCCAACAGACCAAATCACTCTCGCATCAGAACTTATATGTTTTCAAAGGAAAAAACGCTCCCGACCAATCTTCCGATTGTGATTAGCTCTGAACGAAATTAGCGCTGGATGTTGGATATTTTAAGGAGATCAATGGTGGAGACCTCAGCAGAGGCCGATAGACCAAAGAAGTCATCGCATCGGAAATTTTCCATATAACAAATAAAATGCGCTCACGTCCAATCTTCCGATTGCGATAAGTGCTCAAGGGCTTAGCGCTCGGTTTTGGCACCAGGTTTCATGGAGGGGAAGTTGTTAGGGGCTTAGCCGAAAGGGGCTAAAGCCTATAATGAAAAATAAGCGTCTTTTAAGCCAAAAAGAAGGTTTTTAAGGCTTAGATAAGGGTTCCAGTACGGGGAAAAAAGGGGTTTTTCCACCAAATGAAGGGATTTCACATGGTTTGCAAAGGGGAATTAGATGGTTTAGAAGAATTAGGCAGGGATTTTGGGGGTTTTTAGGGGAATTTGAGAAGGGAATAAAGGGGTTAAAATGGGGAATTTTGTAGGGGTAGAAAGGGAGCAGATGGAGGCTTTCTGAGCATGATTTTTTCACATGCAGTGAGGATTTTTTGATGGAAACCGCAGTGAATATCTTTTCAAAGGAAAAGGAAACACAGAGGCTTCAAGAATGAGAGATTTTAAGAGGAAATGTATCTCTTGGAGGCTCAGAAAAATATTTATCAACCTATTTGGTTGACAAAAACTTATAAGTGGCTAACAGTGGCTCCACATGGGGATGGCATCTTCTTGAAGATGTCAAGAACTTCAGAAATATTCTTTGGGAAGTAGGCTAGATGCCTGATCTTTGAACCATATTTTCTTCTCTGATTCAGCTGCTACAAACATGATGGATATTAAGTTAGCAGAAAACATTCCCCAAACAATCTACCTACCCATCCTACATTCCTAACATTTTTTCTTCGGGGTGCATTTGAATTTTCAGACCTTCTTCATCATTTTTTTATTGAAAACAGAAAACAAAATAGTCTAATTCTACCCTTATTCCTCCATGAGACCAGATTAAACAGTTGGTCTCATAGCTTCTCTACCTACACTAATATCTGCTAGGATTAAACTGTCTAGCAGATTTCTTTCTCTACATTCTACAACAGAAATTTAAAAACAATCAAACCAGGATTAGACAGCCTGGTTTGCTATGGATCCATGGCATAAAGACAGCTACACATGAACTGAAATTTCAGAAACTTGAAAACAAAATTTTGAAGGCTTGAGATTTTGAAACTTTGAAGCATCCTTCTTTTCTTTGTGACTCAAGTTTTGAGCTTGTTAGAGTCACTTTCTTCTTCACTTCAGCTCTGGTTTTGGGCATGTTAGAGCTGATTCTTTTTTCTTCTTTGCTGGTTCAGATTTTGAGCATATTAGAACCAGCTTCTTTACTTCCTTTAGCTCAGGTTTTGATCAAGTTAGAGCCAATATTTTTCACTTCAGAGGTTCAAGTTTTGAGCATGTCTGAACCTCTCTTTCTTTTTTTTTTGAAACATTTTCTCTTTTTCTTTGCAAAAAAAACGTAGCAATGGTATTTACAATGGAAATGGAAACTATAAACTGGAAATTAGCAGTAGTAATGCTTGAGCATCCTTCCATTAACAGGACCCCCAAATAGATCTGTACCATCTAGATTTTGCAGAAAAAAGGCATTTGGACCAATGGTGGATTGGATGATGTAAGGACCCTGCCACAAAATGTAAAATTTTCCATGCTTTCCTTTGTCTTCTCTCCTAGAGTCCCACTTAAGAACTTTATCTCAAATTTTGAAGTCACAAGATTTTGTTCTCTTATCAAACAACCTTTTTATATTTTCTTGTACTTTCAGAGCTCTGTTATATAATTCTTCTCTTGTTTGTTGGATATGTATTGTTTGATTTATCCTCCTTACCATATTGTCCTCCTCTGACTAAATCTCTTGGAATAGTTTAATCACTGGTACCCCTAGGCTGGTAGGAAACACTGCCTCTGATCCACAAACAAGCTGATATGGTGACATTCCAATGGATTTATTTGTAGTCAGTCTGTCAGCCCATAGAGCATGCACTAACTTGTTATTCCATGACTTTTTTGTTTTCTTCAAGCAGCTTTTTGATCATGGTCACCAAGATTTTATTTGATGATTCTGCTAGTCCATGACGTTGTGGGTAATAGGCAGTTGAATGACCAAGTGAAATCTGATACCTGTGACAAAAATCAATCATTTTCTTGGATCCAAAAGCAGCAGCATTATCAGTGATTATCTTCCTAGGGCAGCCAAATCTAGAGAGGATGTGGTCTTCTAGGAACGTAATGATGACAGAATCTATGGCGTTCCTAGAAGGGATGGCCTCTATACATTTGGTGAAATATTTTGTGGATGTGAGAATCCATTTGTGTTGTGCAGAAGAAGCAGGGTGTATTTCTCCTATGAAATCAAGGCCCCACTTTTGAAAGGGGGCTTCAACAGTTATAGGTTGCAATGGCAAGGGGAGGAACTTTCTTTTGCCCTAAAAAATCTGGCACTTATGGTAGGCAATTATCATTTTATGGATATCATTGAAAAGGGTAGGCGAGTAATAGCTAGCCCTGAGGATCTTGTTAGCAGTGGCTTTCCAGTTTAGATGACCCCCACACCCTCCTGCATGGAACTCATGTTTAACCCTTTCTGCTTCAATTTTAGGAAGACATTTTAGCAGTAAACCATTTTCATTTTTCCAGTATAAGCATTCATTTAAAATGCAATATTTTCTAGCCTTCAACTTCAAAAATTTGGCCTTATTCTTTGATAGATCAGGAGGGGCATTCAGATTTGTAAGCACATACAGGATGTCAGAATACCAAGGAGAGTTTTGAAATTGTTCTTCAACTATAGGGTCGGGTAATCCCTCATGTTCATCCAGGGCATCTACCATGTTTATGTCAAGGGCTTGCAGGTTAGATTCAGCCATTAGTTGAGCTAAGCCCTGACGTTTGATCAGTTTTGTGGGTCTTATTTCTAGGTCATACTCTAATATTATGACAACCCATTTTCCCCTCTTTCCATCAGGATCTTGGGACAGAATGTCTTTAACCACTATGTTAGGCATGTAGGCAATGGTGTGAGAATGTAGAATATACACCCTAAAGTCTTTCAAGGCCTTTACCAAGGCATAGGCTTATTTTTCCATTATGTTATATTTCAAGGGTGCATCCCTCAAAGCCTTGCTGAAGAAAGCTATAGGTTGTTCCTATCCCTCTGTATTTTTCTACAACAGGACTGCAGCCACTGTATGCTCAGAGGCAAAGGAAAATATAAGGAAATCTTTTGAAAAATCGGGGCTGATTAAGACTGGTGCCCGGGTAAGTGCAAGTTTAACTAACTCAAAATATTTTTTGGCCTCTAAAGTCCACTTAAATCCTCCATCTTTTTTCAGCATGTTTTTCATATCCCTGAGGTGCTCAGCTAAGTTGGGAATAAAACTCCTTAAGAAGTTGATTTTCCCAATAAAGGACTGCAATTCTTTTATGTTTCTCAGGTGACTAATTTGAAGTATTCCCTCAACTCTTTTTGGGTCTATTTTAATTCCCTTCTATGATATAATATGGCCAAGAAGCTTACCTTCTTGAAGCCCGAATATAGTTTTCTTGGGATTTAAAGATAAACCGAACCTTCTACATTTCTCAAACACTCTTCTCAGATGTTTAAGGTGCTCTTCGTCAGTCTTGGAATAGACTGTTATGTCATCAAGATAGATGACAAGGAATTTCCCTATTTCCTCCGAAAATGATATGTCCATAGCTCGTTGGAAGGTTGCACCAATGTTCATTAGTCCGAAAGGCATTTTTATGTACATAAAAATGCCCCACGGAGTGGTGAAAGTTGTCTTGAGCTGATCCTCTGGGAGTACTAACACTTGGTTATAGCCTGAAAAACCATCTAACATGGAGATCCTTTTTGAGCCAACTACCCTCTATAGGATGTGTTCCATCTTTGGTAAGGGGTAATTGTCTTTAAGTGAATCTCTGTTAAGATTCCTAATATCAATGCACAGTCTAATCTCACCTGTCTTCTTCCTCATAGCTACAAGGTTGGAAACCCAATCAGAAAACCTTATAGGCACTATGATTCCTGCCTCATACATTTTCTTGATTTCCTTTTCTACCAAAGGCAGTTGCTTTGGGTTGATTTTGCGCAGTTTTTTCCTAAAGGGCTTTTGGTTTTCTCTTAGTAGGATCTTGTGCTGGATGATTTCTGTATCGCAGGCCTTTAAGTCCTCATATCTCCAGGAAAACACATCGACAAACTCTTTAAATAACTCGATGTATTTCTTCTTCATGTCTACGGGCAAGGACTTAGCTAGTTTAATCATCTTAGGCTTATCTTAAATGCCTATGTTGCATTCCTCAATGTCAGAATCTGAGTGTTCTATAGTGAGTTTCTTCGCTACGTCATTAAAAAATAAAAAAGGTCCTCTAAAGGCACCAGTCCTCTGGGTATATTCTTATCTTTGGACTGCGACACCTCTATTTCTTCTTTTTCTGAGTTATTATACTCTTTGGTTTGATTTCCAAGTTGTTCAGTTAACATGTTTATTTCTACCTTATGTGGTGATTTTTCTTCATCGGGGGGCTCTTCACTCAGGCAGTTTTCATCAGATTTAGAGTCTGAGTCAGAGAATTCAAACTCGTTCCTGCCAATCAAGAAATCCTCTATCTTCTTGTCGCCCTCAAATACCTGCCAATATTTCTCATTATCAGGCACTACAGGTCTATATTTTGTTTGGATGACGATATGTTTGTCACTAGGCGATCTATGATATGAACTAGCAACACAGTCTAATCCATTCGCAATGATGTTCTGACTCCTAGGAACAAACACCAGTTCGTATTCTACAAAGGTTTTCAGTAAATCCATAGCATCATTTCTGTATGCTCTCAATCTAGGGTGCTTTGCCGTATATTCTCCATTCACTTGTTTTATGACTAACTCAGAGTCTCCATGTACAGCTATCCTACGAGCTCCTAGTTTTTTCAATAGATTCAAGCCTAGGATAAGGGCCTCATACTCTGCGATATTGATTGTACATTTGAAGTATAGTTTGAAGGCATGACTCTCAGCATAGTAACTCTCAGTGTTATGTAACCACACTCCCGCTCTTGCATTCTTTCTAGTGCAAGACCCATCGAAATTCATTCTCCATAAGGGATCTTTTTCAGGTTTATCATCATTTTCCTCCCTAATGTTGGTTTCATCGTTATGTTGTAATATAGGGTCTGCACCATGGTGTGGAGTGTTTTGTTCTTCCTGATGTGTATGGAGTTCAGAGAGATGACTGGCCAGTTGTTTGTAGTCTTCGTTTTGTTTCCTCTGAGTTTCTAATTCAGAGAACTGTCCAATGGTTTCTTCTTCGTTTCCCTCTATATCTAGAGTGGCCATTATGTTAAAATCTGTGGGCTCCACTCTATTGTTCGCATCTTTTTCTTTTGGCTCTGGCTCGTCTATGGATTCATCATTGCAAAGGATAAAGGAGTCCATATCCGTGTGTACAGAGTACAGAGGTGAATTTTCAAGTTTTTCAGGGTTGCTAACCATGAAATTCATTTGTGCCTCTCTATACAGTCTCCTAAGCTGGCTAAAGATAGGGATTGTGGCATATGACCCATCCATCTGCATTGTACCTTGCAGCTTGGCTCCCTATGATCTCGACAACAGCATGCCATACTTAGGTGGAATATCTGCCACTACTACATCCATAACCATACATTTGGCTAGGATCTGGGTCAGGTTCACACACAGATGTTTGACTAGGCCAATGCACTTCATTCTACTAGAGTTAAATGAATATAAATCCTTGTAAGGTCGGATTATCTCTAGGCCTAACTTCTCCATAATTACCTTAGGCATAAGATTGTGTGATTCCCCGGAGTCATGCATTGCGTTGTAAAGGATCTTGTCATGGATATCGAGACTGATGTAGAAAGGAGGTACTACCCCTTCCTAAAACTTCCCTTCTATCTTTGGACCAAACAAAAGGGCTGACTGATCATCGCTTAGATTGACCATGTCACTGTTTTCTCCTAGATTTAAAGCATTCAAAACTTGGCCTTTATATACATCCTGAGTGGCTAGCTTAGAGAGTGGAACATAAATTTTAATTTTAGCAATCTCACTCTCCAAATTGAAAGGAGATTGACTCTTTTTAAGACTTAACTCTATTTTGTTAGCCACTATTTTAGTGGCGGAATCAGTGTGTTGATTCTCACTATGTATAGTGTTTGTAGCAGTTTTATCAGGAGCATTAGCTACAATGCTAGTGCTGCTAGTTGGTTGACTTTGTTTATTAGTATTTTTTCTATCTTTCTCTTTATTATTCCTAAAAATCTCAGCTACTAATTTGTTACTTTCAGCAGACACCTTAGGAGTTTTCTCAGGTCTTTTCTTGATGGTAATATCAGAGGCTTTGGGTTTGGAAGTGACTAAGCTCTTTTTTCTCCTGAGTTCATACTGTTCTCTAACCTGCATGATGGCATTTTCAAAGCCTAACCTGTAATCCTCAGATTCTAATCCATCCTCATCCAAATGTGAGTATGAGGACTAATTGTCTTCTGTGGAACAGATGAGGATCAATTTGTCTACTTCCACCATGTTTATTATGGTTCCCTCGGACTCTTATATTATCCCCTCATCTTCATCAAGGAAATTCTCTTGAAATGGGGGCATGAATTGTTGATCAGAGTCTCTCTGTCTGTTTCAGGGATTGTTCCTCCTAAATTTCTGATTCTGGTTATGATTTTGGTTTTTGTTCTGATTACTGACTGTGACAGCCATTTTCTCCATCATTTTATCTAGTCTTTCCATGTTTTTGGCTAGACTGTCATACTTGGGATCGGATGTGGAAGCTGATGTGTCATCCCTATATGTTACCTTTTTATCAAACCTCATTCTGGCTCTTTTGTCAATCAGGTTAGCTTCTACACCCACTGCTCCTTTTTTCATATCTTCCAATGTGTTGTAATCTCTCTCCCTAAGCTGATAGGCCATGTCAGCATCAAATCCTTCAGGGTATTTAACTAAGGCCATTCCTTGGGGAGGTTTGATATGTGGAGGAAGAGTGTTGTAAACGATGTTAAACCTTGTAGAATAGTCATAGACACTCTCTCCTACATTTCTTTTAAGGTTCTTACACTGTGCTAGTATTTGGAGAGGGTTGGTCTTGACTTCCCATTGGTTTATGAAGGATTGATATAAAGAGGGAATATCATGGATACTATTAGGAGGTAGGCCTTTAAACCACTTCTTCACATCTCCTCCTAAACTCTGGGCAAAAATTCTCATCTTGACTGTCTCATCATCTATCTCCATATAGTCAAAAGAATCTTCCATCCTATCTACATGGTGTTGAGCTGTGGCAGACTCTTTTGCAGTGAAATGTGGGATTTTTTACTGATAATCATTGGGCAAAGGCACTAGAGGCCGTGGTAACACCAAGGGGGCATACCATGCTACCATGATGATGTTCTAAGGAGGTAAAAGATTGGTTTGAGCAGCTGGTATATGGATAACAGAAATACTAGGGCCAACAACACACTGTTGAGCTAATTTAGGGTGATAGAGGCCCAAGTTCTAAATGAAATGAATGTCAGGAGGTGTAGAAGGAGGGGTCTCTCTATCCCTAACATGTTTACCACTATGAGATGGTGAACCAGGAAGCTCAAGGTCTGACTGGTCTAGAGCACTGAATGACTTAGTTCTTGGTAAATTGTTTTGTGAGTCTAAGTAAAAATGAGTGTCTGAAAGAGTTGTAAGGTCTTGAGGTGCAGAGTTAGCTCTATGGATGGGTTCTATAATAGTTGACTTTCTAGGGGTGAGAGATTTCCTAAGAATGTTTTGAGGGCTGTCAACTATTTCAGGTGGGTTTGGGTTAGGATAAGCTCTTGTATAGACTGTTCTTGAATCTAGTATGTCTTTCTTCTATCCAAGGAGCTTTATCCTATGTGTTTCTTCTAATATGGCTGATGTTGTAACGCAAGCTAGTCTCCCAGTGGAGTCTTGTGAAACCAAGATAATCAGCAGGCCTACTGATCGCCAGTGGAGTCTTTTAATCATTAGAGAACTATGGAGTCGCTAGGTGGATGGTTTAGAATGTTTCAAGGAGGTTACTATCCACCACAGTGATTAACCACCAAAATCAGGCTACTATGGTCTTCTTTGAATCTTTATAAATGTTTAAAGGTGTGTTTTACTCAAAGAGTCCCCAGCGAAGTCGCCATTATGTTGGGGTTCCTATGTTTTGGTAGGTTTGGCAATACCAAGAGATAAGACAACATCAAACCACTTTGGGACCTCAAGATCTAGCCCTCTTGGGTCCAGAGAGGGATCTCTCTATAAAAGGCAAAGAAATGTTTGTCTTTGAAGTTCAATGTTTAAATTATTAGGCTAGTTATAAGGCACAGAGTTTGTTGTTTTTTTTTGTTTGTTTTTTTGGTTGTTGGGAAAGATGAAGGAAGGGTTCAATACAAGACAAAGGGTGAGCAAAGAGGATTTTGGAAATGGGAGACAATTCAAAGGAAGCTCAAGACCATTGGGAAATGGAGTCATAAAAGGGTTTACTTGCTATTCAATATCCAAGGCTTTCAAATGGGCTAGTCATCTAAAATAGAGGATCTTTTCAAGATGATAGTGTGGGATGAAATGATAAGGAATGAAGGTGAATGACAAGGAAACCTCCAAGGTGACCACTTAGGAAGAAAATCTAGGGATAGGGCATGCCTTAAACACCTATGATCAAACTCCTAAGAGGTTAACTCTTTAGACAAGGGGAAAACATTAAAGATTTAACACAAAGGTGAAGCCTGAGATCAGAGAAAGGCTTTGAAATTTCAATGCTTTGACAATCAACTTAAGGGATCTTAGAAAATCTTAACTGTTAGAAAAGTACCCTAGTGAGAAATAATTAGCTCTAATTCTCCCAGTATCCCAATTCTTTCAATTAAAACCAGACAAGAACATCTAAGAACATATTCTAAACTTATGCATCAGTAAGCAGGGAAAACCAACTACTATACTGGCTAAATTACCTTGAACTTGTTCTCAGATAGCACAATTAGTAGAAAACATCAAAGATAAGAAGAGAATGAAGCATTAGGGTACCATACAAGGGTATATCCTAAGCCAGATTACTGATTCTTACCAGAGAAATGAAATGTAATGAATTACAGAGGGAAAATAAAGACAAATATAGAACACAACACCGCTACTTTAAATCGGGATCCAAAGAAATATGCTTATCATATAAAAGAGCAACACCAGTCATATACAACATTGTCCAATGGCTTGATATTCAGTCTAAAATAATCTCCTCAGCCTTTTTTACAACTTAGCACACAGAACTATATCTCAAGAGAAACAGCTTACAAAACACATTTATCCGATCAACAACCTTTACAATGTGTTTTTTCATGTGTTTTATAGCTAAAGAGAGGCAGAAGAGGTAGATGGAACTTTAATTGAAACATTAAAACAGATGAAGAATAGAGCTCAAGGCCCATTCTGTCTTAATATCCCTTCATTGACTTTCAGTACTCTTTGGGTGAAAGAGTGGTCTTCGACAGGCTGATCATAACTTCATAGGTATGTTCTTTGATGTACTTTTCAGCTGTAGTACTATGTAGTACTCTGGGATAAGAAAAATGTAGATAAATGAATTTAGGTCTACCATATTATGAAACAAATACTCTGGCATCATTAGGAATTTCTATCAGGGTGTATATCTTCTCAGGAACTGGATGTAAATTAAAAAATAGTATGGGAACTTGCCCTTTCTTGGGAAAGAACCTTCTGTTGATGTGTGACACTGATAAGATTTTTTTTGTACTTTAGGCCTCATTAGGCCTTCTTTGTTAATCATAAGGTCTTCAATCTGCATATTTTTCCCTTCAAACATTGAATTAAAGCTTAAAATTTTCAACAATGGCCATTAAACCTCTTTAATTCTTCACTGATACTCTTTGTCGCTTTTGTGACTGTCTCTGTTTGTGAATTTGCAGGGCTTATGGCGCTGGAGATTTTTAATGGAGTTAATACCCCTGCTTTGGATAAAATATGCATTTAACACCCCCTCATAATTCTACCCTGCAATCTTTGGCTCTAATAAAACTTCATCGGTGCTACTGTGTCACTAGCCGTGACTGTGTAGAATAGAACGGCTTTCACCGTCTGTAACCCTGCACAAAGACACAAACATGTTAATAAATCTATGCAGGAGTGGAGGTGGATGCTGTGGAGGGCTGAGGAGATGGCAGTGCAGTAGTGGAAACAGTGGTTGTAGTGGAGAAAGCGGTGAAAATTGCAATATAATGGTGACGGAAAGATTTGATGAAGGTCTGATGGAGGAATGGTCATGGACCGTCCGATTAGATTAGATGGAGGTGATTGATGGCAGTGACTAACTGATGGAATGGAATTAGAGGGTCAGACGGAATGAATAAACATTTTAATGTAAAAAATTAAAAGTTTTCACTTCGACGAAATACAAGGAAAAGTATGAAAATGAAATGAAATCGGGCTTTAAATGGTGGGACCGGCATGGGCGGAGGGCGATTGAATATGGACCGTTACATCTCAGGAGGAGATCAATGGTTGAGATTCCATGATGGAATCCTTTAGAGGCCCTATGGAAATAATGTGAACGAAGACGCGATGGAATGAGGGTCGTAGATCTGCATAGATCAACGGTTGAGATGCCACGATGGAGTCCTTTGGAGGCCCGATGAAAATAATGTGAATGAAGACGTGATGGAATGAGGGCCATAGATCTGCATAGATCAATGGTCGGTATCTTCTGATGGACTTTCAGAGGTAGAAAAGGGGGGAAGTGGTTTTATGGAGAAAACTATTGTTTCCACGCAACAAAAGCGCGATTTTGAAATTTTCCCAAAATAATGCGACACAACTCGCTGCTCGACACGTGGCAAAATAAAACCACCCATATCGTGTGATTTTAAACTGTTAAAGCTCATACACCAAATTTACGCGATATGGTTCTTGGTCGTTGGATCTGGGACTGTGAGATCTGACGGTGGGAGATGGAGCACGATATGGGAAAGTGCACGGTCAGAAGCGGGGGGCCAAGTCAGCGGCGGTTTTAATGTGGGTCGTCCGATCTACGGAATGAATGGCTGAGATCTAAAGAAGGGAAATGAAGGCAAAGGGGTTGGTTAATGGGCGGGAGGAATCTTGATCTTTGGATCCCATGGGACCAACAGTGGATATTTAAAGATGAGGCGGAGTCAGAAGGGCTAAATGAATGAGCGGGAGGAAGGTGGACCATCGGATCGAATGGGATGGATGACTATGATCTAATTGCAATTGGAGAAGGCAGGGGCCAAAACTCCGATGGGTTTATGTAGTGATTGCGTGTCGACTGCCGGATTGGTGGAAGATCAACGGTCGCGATTAGATCGAAAATTCCCAATCGAGGAAACATGGGCGGTGAGAGGACAAATCCTGGTCGTTGGTTCTTATGGATTCAATTTCTAGGATGCAATCAGGAGTCATCCAATCGGGGAGTTGAAAAGTGGCACATTAAAACTTTGCGATTGGCGATTGGGGCGGCGATGCAATGGCCGTTGGATTGTTTAAAAATCAACAGTGGAGATCGCCTTCACAGGGTAACAAAGAAATGTTATGGGCATGCAGTGAGATTTGCGTGGACCGTCGGATCTTTACAGATCGACTGTGGATATTGCACCCACAGCCAACAAACCAAATCACTCTCGCATCAAAACTTATCTGTTTACAAAGGAAAAAGCACTCCTGACCAATCTTCCAATTGCGATTAGCTCTGAATGCAATTAGTGATGGCCGTTGGATCTTTTAAGGAGATCAACGACAGAGACCTTGGTAGAGGCCGATAGACCAAAGAAATCATCGCATCGGAAATTTTCCATATAACAAAGAAAATGTGCTCACATCCAATCTTCCGATTGCGATAAGCACTAAAGGGCTTAGCACCTGGTCTTGGTGCCAGTTTTCATGGAGGGTAAGTGGTTAGGGGCTTAGCCGAAAGGGGCTAAATCCTATAATGAAAAATAAGTGTCTTTTAAGCCAAAAAGAGGGTTTTTAAGGCTTAGAGAAGGGTTCCGATAGGGGGAAAAAAGGGGTTTTTCCACCAAATGAAGGGATTTCACATGGTTTACAAAGGGGAATTAGATGGTTTAGAAGACTTAGGCAAGGATTTTGGGGGTTTTTATGGGAATTTGAGAAGGGAAGAAAGGGGTTAAAATGGGGAATTTTGTACGGGTAAAAAGGAAGCAGATGGAGGCTTTCTGAGCATAATTGTTTCACAAGCAGTGAGGCTTTTTTGATGGAAATCGTAATGAAGATATTTTTAAAGCCAAAGGACACACAGAGGCTTCAAGAATGAGAGATTTTCAGAGGAAATGTATCTCTTGGAGGCTCATAAAAATATTTAGCCACCTGTTTGCTGGACAAAAATTTATAGGTGGCTAACACCTTCCATGAGAATCTCTCCCTTATGGCCTGGTAAGTCTTTGTGAATCCTTGATGCCCTGAAAGTGGGGAATCATGTGATGCTTGCAAGATATTCTCTTTGAGCTTAGAGTTCTTAGCCAAAAAGACCCAGTCCCAGTAATATATGATCTCATCCATCACTCTATATCGCTCATCAATTATCATCCCATCAAGTATCTCACATGAAAATTTATCCTTGGAGTACTCAACCAATAGTTGAGCCTTCCAATCTGTGTCCATGCCCCTCAAGGACAGTGATTTTGGTCTCCTGGATAGAGCATCAACCACTATATTGCTCTTCCCCTTGACATACTCTATTTCAAATTCATAAGCTTGGATTTTTCTTACCCATTTTTGTTGTCTTCCTTGGAGCTGCTTTTGTTGAAGAAAGAATATGAGACTCTTATGATAAGTTTTCACCCTGAATTTATTCCCCACCAAGTATTTCTAGAATTTGGCTAAGGCATGCATGATAGCCAACATTTATTTATCATATATGGGGTATAGCCTTTCATGTGGTAGCAGCTTCCTACTCTCAAAGGCTATAGGATGCCCCCCTTTCATCAAGACTACTCCAATCCTTTCACCTGATGCATCACATTCTAACACAAAAGGTTGAGAGAAATCGGGTAAAACTAATACCGGGAAACTACTCATTACCTCTTTGAGCTTATCAAAAGCCCTCTACGCTATAGGTGTCCTGCTGAAAGCTCCCTTCTTGGTCAAGTCTGTAAGTGGTGCTACAAGTTGAGAGAACCCTTTGAAAAATTTCCAGTAATATGTGCATATACCCACAAATCCCTATTCAGGAATATTCAGGAATTTCATAGTAAATATATACATACATAAATCAGATCTGAAGCAAACATGGATTGGCTGGCCAATCCATGGATCACCACAGTGAAAGGGAGAATCCTATCACTGGAGATCTCTCCTCCAAATAGCAGTCAAAATACCCTACAACTTTCCTCTTGCATATAACGCAGTATGGAAGTTAAAACTACGATGTTAGCTTAATTAGTGATTAGGCCTAATGCCTTGATCTGAAAATGCAACTCTGATGATCCAATACACTCTTCCAGGAGTTTAAAATACACACTCACTGAGAAGAGGCACTATATTTTCCTAGATCTGAATATATCTAGCTTCCACTGCTGCAGCTTACAAAAAAAATCAAACCCTCAATAGGATCTAAATTTTGGTTGGAAGATGAAGCTTGGCCCAAGCCTGATAGTGGACAAGATAGAAAAAGTCTCCTCCAAAAGCTACTCAAGGAAGGAGGTGGGATTCCCGACCAGGAACACCCAAGTGCTAAACAACACTATTCTCATCTAAAAAGCTAGAGAATGACGGTTGTATAAACAAACAATACCTTCAGAAATATCAAATGACCAATCCCTCTCTTGGTGTCCTCATCCTTCTTTTATAATGTGGGAGACTTTCCAAACCCTAAACCATCTTGATGAATTAACCTCATTCACATGAGTGGCTTCCAAAATGGACTGTGTTGTGCCTTTTGGAGATACATTGCACCTAGACATCGTTGTTGATTTGGTCTTGTTGACCCAGTCAATTGTTCCAGCCTCGTTAACACTTAAGTGTGTTTATTAAAGTAGCTCACATTCAGCTTGTTTCACATTGAGAATTGATTTATTTTGATGTTTAGAAGTCATTATTGGTCCTCCTTTACAATTTTATTCATAAGCATGAAAAACAAAACAAAATTGAATATTCCCATTAGCTTGGGCTAATTAGGAATATTACAGCCCCCCCCCCCTTCAAAATGTTGTTTATCCTCAAGCAACTGCAAGGTAGAGAAAAATTTCTCCCTCCCTCTTCTTGTGGCCTCATCAATATATCCCACCATGGCTAAAAATGATAGGAAATGAATTTTTCCTCCAATGATTCCTTCGAAGTGTAAGATAACAAAGTGTACATCATGAAGAAATGGAAGGTACAAGTGGTGATCTCCTTGCTTCTCAATGGTATCCTCAAGGTAAGAGTGATGAAAACATGGGAAGTCTTGTTCCCAACGAGTGACTCCCTCACCCATGCAATCATCCAAATGAAATGAGCCATTTTAGGTACCTCATCAAAGAAAAATTCAACCCTGGATCTATGCAATGTGTTGGGGCTGAATGGAGAGTTTAGATTTTCCCATTCAAATTGTTTCTCTCTCCATTTATGGTAAGTATGGGTTTGTTTATTCCCTTGGTCTGAAATGATATGGCCTCCAAGAATGGCCCAAGCTACCCCATCAAAAAATTCAACCATGAAGTGCCTTTTTCAAGCACTCAAGTTCTTCAAATGGCTCACCCCATGTGAAGAAAAGAGATGTGATGTGGCAATCATGGTTTGCCCATTTCTCCTTCCGTGACATGCAACATGAATAGTAGGGAGAATCATACTCCCAATGGGAATCTCCATATCATATCCCACTCTCCAAACATAACTTCCCATAAACATAGAAACATCAGCAATATATGGAAGAAAAAACAATTGGAAACAAGTTGTCACATGACAACCGGAAAGTGGATCATAGTTCCTCTCATGGAACCAGTGCAGTGCATCCTTTCACTGCATCAAACCAAACGATAACAAGTGCTTTTCCATCCACTTTTTTGCTGCCACAATCATTTTACAAGATAGCATCATGAAAGTATAAAGTGGTGTCAATGGTGCACACCAAAAATCATGTGGCTTCCCCCACAAACCACCAACGAGATAGCCAATCTCAGTGCTACAAAAGGCTGCAAGTACATCATTATACAATATGCAAGAAGGAACAACTCTTCTTGATACATCATGCTGCTCAAATAAGGAAAAGAAGTACAATACAAAATATGAAATGATACCTCCTCCATCATGTACTTGAGATCTTAAGCTGAAATGGCTCAACTGGAATCTTTCCCTCACCTCTAATGAGTAGGGAAGTGGCTTTGACCTCCTATCTGTCATCATTTGGGCTATGCATCTCTCCATATGTTGAAATATTTCATGTTGGATGCCCTCCCAAGTGAACTCCTCCATAAAATGGAAATATGCATCAAAGTGCATGGAAGAGAAGTCCTCATGTGCTGCATGTAGCAGCTTCTCCTTGAGACTAGAAGATCTAGTCAAGAAGATCCTGCCATAGGAATAGATGACCACATCATCCTTCATGTATCTATCATCTCCATCCGAGTCATCAAGAATCATGCATGCACCAAGATCCTTGGAGTATTTTACCAAAAGTTGAGACCTCCAATAGGGATCAATCCTCCTAAGAGACAACGCTGGTGATCTAGCATATGAAGCTCTCCTCATGCTGCTACCTGCTACTTTGACATCCCCCATTCCAAATTCTTCCTCCAAAATCTTCACCTCTCCAAAATCAAAGAGTGGTGAATCAAAACACAAGATGTCTCTCATCAAATCTAGATCTGGTGGCCTCCCAGGTGGAATGCCTCCATGTAGTGAGACATCAAAATATGAAGTGGAATGTAGATATGAGTGGACTGAATTGTCCCTCTCTTCACTGCGCAGTGAAGTCCCCTCCTTATGTGTAGAATCCTCCCGAAGTAGATAAGGGTGAATGCTCATCATCCCTTTATGTTGATCCTTCTCCTCTTCTTCCATGTATGAGAATGTCTCATCCTTAATGAGAGACACTTGTTCTCGGTAATCCCTTGAAGGAGAAGACTCCATGTCTTCAAAAATACAAGAGGGCTCTTCAAGAAATGGGGATCTTGCCCTTGGAAAACTGTCACACATGTTTCTATCCCCTATAAAAATATGGAGTGGATTTGGTTCAATAGGTCCCTCCAACTCATGCAAAGTGTTTGAGTTTTTGTTTTTAACAAATGATGGTTCACAATGTTCTTTATCAAATCTCCTCATCAATTCTTTAGTGAACTCAACATAAGTTTTTACATTTGCATGAAAAAATGAATTAGAATCATTAAACCACCAATCATGGGCCACACATTTGAGGTGCAACACTGCTACTCTGATGGCCTCCTTCTCTGAAACTTGGTGTAGCTGAAAATAGGAATCTAGTTCTTCTACCCAAGCGTTTGTTGTGCACTCTGCTAATCCATCAAAGTGAGATGGGAATATTCTACCTCTCTTAATTCTTTTGTGGCTGCTGGATCTTTCCTCCTTGAGTTTGAAAAACCCTTGTCTAAGTTCTCTCTGAATCTCCATGATTGAGATTCATACTCCTGAAGAAAGTCACTTAATGTCTCCTCCCTTGGTGCACCTTCTTCTTCCATTCTTCTTGCAGTCAATGTGGGCAATAGACTGCACTGTGGATTTTCATGTGTGGCTGAATGCTCACACCCATCATGTGAATAGCTAGGGCTTGTTTCAAACCCTTCTAGAAATCTTCTACACTCCTCCCCTTCTATCTCCTTGAGATCTTATTTAATACCTTCCAAGGTTTGGAAAAGAAGCAAGGAGATCTCCTCTTTCTCTCAACAAGAAAGTAGGCATGTCACAGTGTTGTAGATCAAATTTTGTGGCTGAATACTCACAAACAGCATAAGAAGTACTGGGGCTTTCTTCATGAGAAGAAGTCCTTGAGGGATTTGCATGTCTTCCCTTCCTTATTCCCCTTATTTCTTCCTTCAATTCATGCATGGCTTAAGAGAGAGTGTTAGAAAAAATCTTCTCTTCCAATCCTTCCAAGTAAAGGGGTTCCACCCTTCTTCTCTTTGTCCTCTATGTAATATTTCTTTTGTATTCTTCTTTATTCCTCTGATGGCTAGATCTCACAGGCTGAGCCAGAGATCATGCTCTGATACCACTGTAATATCCCAAAATCTAGAACAGATAGCAAGGCATGATTGGATAACAAATTTTCCAGGAATGGCTGCTAAAACAATGAAAAATATCACTTGGATCAATTATACATGAGTATCTAAGTCCTAAATCCAAGAGGGTATCAAACAAAAATCCTTCTAGGTGGGTTAAAAAGATCTCCCACACCTAGCTTCCTTGAAACATTGCCCCAAAGAGGGAATGCAACAATGTATAAACATAGAAATGGATATGAAGCATTAAATAGGCTCATAGGATGTGTTAAAAACACATAGCCATCAATCCAAGCTACAGCAACAAACTGTACTACATTTTATGAGCCAAAATTTGGGGAAAAACAACAATTTATGCCCTAAAAAGCTTAATTTCAGAGATGAGAGTAAAAATAAGGGAAAGTGGCAGTGTGATCTCGTATATTAGGTCATAAGTGACTTACATATCAAATTTCAGCCCAAAAAAATGATTCTAGCTATGTTAAACAGATCTAACACTCCCGATATAGCTTAAAATTACCCAATCCTCGTGACTTAATTACTGTAGAATTTACTGAAGCACAGGAAGCATGATTTTCTGAATATGATGGATGAAATATGGTATGGACATAAGAAAATCAGAACTATAGCATGGTTCATACAATGTATAGTGGATAAACGGAATATTTACAGAAAGAATCCCTCAAGATTGAGGGGTTGCAACAACATATTGAGACTACAAAGATTGACAACGTTATTTTATGGGCTGAAGTAGCTGTATATTACATTTCAGATATAGAACAGATATGTGTACAAAAATATAGATCTATATTATATTTTTACACTAGATGAGTTCCTCTACAATTTCCCCTTGGGGTTTTGATCAAAACATGGAGGTACAGGAGCAAATCTGAGATCTAGGATTACAAGTCTGCAGCAATATTCAGGAATTATGCAGTAAATATATACATAAGTAAATCATATCTAAAGAAAGCATGGATTGGTTGGCTAATCCATGGATCAGCACAGTGAAATGGAGAATCCTATCACCGAAGATCTCTCCTCCAAATAGTAGTCAAAACACCCTGCAACTTTCCTCTTGAAAATAATGCAGTATGGAAGAGAAAACTGTGATGTTAGCTTCAACATTGATTAGGCCTGATGCCTTGATCTGAAAATGTAGATCTGATGATCCAGTACAATCTTCCAGGAGGTTAAAAGACACACTCACTGAGAAGAGGCACTAGATTTGCCTAGATCTAAATAGATCTAGCTTCCACTGCTGCAGCTTACAAAAAAAATCAAACCCATGACATGATATGAATTGTGGTTGGAAGATGAATCTTGGCCCAAGCCTGATAGTGGACAAGATAGATCAAGTCTCCTCCAAGAGCTACTCAAGGAACGAGGTGGGATTCCTGACCAGTAACACCCAAGTGCTAAACAACACTATTCTCAACTAAACAACTAGAGAATGAGGGTTGTCTAAACAAACAATATCTTCAGAAATATCAAATTACCAACCCCCTCTCTTGGTGTCCTCATCCCTTTTTTATAATGTGGGAGCCTTGCCAAACCCTAAACCATATTGATGAATTAGCCTCATTCACATGAGTGGCTTCCAACATGGACTGTGATGTGCCTTTTGGAGATACATTGCACCTAGACAGCGCTGTTGATTTGGTCTTGTTGACCCAGTCAATTGTTCCAGCCTCGTTCACACTTAAGTTTGTTTATGAAAGTAGCTCAGATTCAGCTTGTTTCACATTGAGCATTGATTTATTTTGATGTTTAGGAGTCATTATTGGTCCTAATTTACAATTTTATTCATAAGCATGAAAAACAAAACAGAATTGAATATTCCTATTAGCTTGGTCTAATTAGGAATATTACATAGTCAAAAAGGTTGTAGTCCTCATGCATTTCCCCCATTTTCACACCAAGGGTGGTTTATTTGGCCTTCTTATTCAAACCCCTTTCACATAGGGAATGTTTTATTCCTACTAAAGAGATTTAAGGGTCTCTTTACCCCATTTATTCTTCTAATCCTGCAAAATAGAGCAACATATAATATTCCAACTAATTGGGAATATTACACCACATGTGATCATCTGACCCTGAATTCATCACTTCAAGACAAAATTCCTTCAATATTCAACTTGCTGCCAAAACAGGGGAAAACAAGGTAGTTTCGTAGCAACTTTTGGTAGCAAATTTAATTTACCAATTTCCACCAGCTCTTAGCTCTCTTTTCTTTCATGGATATATTTGATAGGTTTAAAGAGCTAATACAATATTTTCCCAAGATTTGATTCCAAGTTTAATCACATTTTTTTTTCAAAAATTCATCTTCAGAAATTCCATAGCGAAAACTGGGCTTCAAGCCTGGGACACGCTGCAGAAACACCTAAAGTGTAAAAAATTAAAAATTCTCCTTTTTCTTCAAAATTTCACCAGTAGGTCTAAAAATTGATATGATGAAGGATGATAAAGAAAAATTGGTTCAAAATTCCTCTTACCCTCATCAAAAAGCATCATTTTCATCTTTATAATTATATTTACTGCAAAATTTTGTAAAAATATAGAGGTGGCCATTTTTCGGATTTGATGACTATGCAAGTGAACCCAAGGTGGATTATTGTGGATATGAACCTAATGAAAATACTAATGAAGTTTCTATCACATATACTAATATGATTAAGTGAATTTCTCATCAAATGAATGATCTAACCTAATGAGACAAGGTGAAGCTTATGATGACCCTATTAAAAACAAATTTGAAAAATTGAGAGTGATAACAGTGGCTCCACTACGGATGGTGTGCCCCTATGTTACATCAAAGAACTAGTAGTTTCAGTGCCATCTTCATTGGGCTTCTCCTGTCTTCAAAAAGAAAACTTGCAACCTTCTCTAATCTGTAACCTCGGCATTGAAAAACCAATAGCTGCTAAAGAAATGAAAATACACATGTTGAATTTAAAAATAAAACTGACAAAATGCAACAAATTCAAGCTTATTTATATACAAATGATCCTACTCTATTTTCTCAACATAAAAGTTGAATCAAGTGATCTCACACTTCTAATGAAGCCAATCAAGAAGTTGTGTATTGGATGGGAACTAGCATTCCACTTCTCCGATCAAAAAACCATTCCTGAGACATGACAACTTGTTCCACCAACTGAATTTGTCTACAAAACTGAAAATCATATTGAAATTTATTTCTATAGAAGATTCCAGTAGAGCTGCAAAAGTATCTTTGAGAGTATGCACATATAATTCTTATTGATCAACAAGAAAATGTGAGTAAATATGATCTTTTGATGGTGTTCCTTGTTCAGATTTTTCTTTATAACTCTTCCGACCATTCTAGAATAAAAAAGAAAAAAATATATTTCTCATTATTTTCATTTGGGAGAAAGAAAAACTTGGAGTATTCTTGGACACTTTCAAAAGGAATTGCCTCAACATGTACCACATGAATCTCTAGAGGTTCTTCATCTGATTCAACAAGCATAATCATCTGATTGTCTAAAATTTAGTTTTTAAATTTTTCTTCATTTGTTTTAAGTTGATGCAAGGAATGACATGAAGAATAAATTTCTTCCTTTACCTTAGGATTATAGAAATTATCTTCAAGTATTTTCTCCTGCTGTTAGAAATTATTCTCATATTCTTGATGATCAAAATACTGACAAGTCTACTGCAAATGTGCATCGAAATCAGAGGATGTAACATGATTGTCATAAATATACTCTTGTTGGGTTTCATTTTCATCCAAGAGAAAGACTACCCTTTCTTCTTGGTGATGAAATGGATTTTCATGAAGGGCCTCTAAAATTTCCTCATCCATGAACTCATCATCTTCATAAAAGTTCTCCAAATATTCAATAAAACTCACATAATGTTTATAGCATTCTTTGACCAACAATACAGAAGAATGACATTCTTGATATATCTCATAAAATGCAACATGGAAATTGGCAAGAGAATATAATGAACCATCTGGCAGGCTTTCGTACCAAGACCACACTTTTCCCTCTAAAGTGACCATAAACATCTTCATGAGACAATCCTCGGGAACTAAACTTTAAGCTTGTGTACATGCATATGGAATCTAGCCAAGTGAAGATCAGCATTGTCTTTCTTTTCATCTTTAAATATGGGAAGATCAGTTAACCAATCAACTTTTGGCATAGGATTTGGAAAACCAGGGATGTGAGACCGATCCATAGGGGCATACCTGGCATTTATTATTGAAATGGAAATCATCTTGTAACTTCATCAAGCTATTGATATTCAAGCATTGGAGTCACCTTCCAATTGATTATTTGATTTGTGGAGTCGCCAGAGCAGAAATACAGCCAATATGTGCCTAAGTGTCTGCTTCTCTCAGACCTTAGAACCGAAACTTTGTCATTCTTGACAGGGTAAATTTACACCATCAGTCCCTAGAAATGGGGCCAAAATGTTATCAAAAAATTGAGTTCTTGTTGGGCTGCTTCAATGGTCAACTTGGAGTAACTATTTCATACCATCTTTTAACTGAAGATTAGCCTCTTTAGTCTAAGAGGGCTCTCTCAAGATAACTTATGATTTTTTCAATAAAAACTATATTAGATGGCTAAATCTATGATAATGACTTGATTGTATATGATTGTAGGTGGAAAATGTAGAGGACTTGATACCATTGGTCTTATGGAGTCATTGCAAACCTCAATTACAAAACAACAAATGTCATGGAAGCCAAGGCACATATATTCTTATCAAATCACACATAAAGGACAAAACAAAAACTACATGTGTACAGGAAGTTGGATCATATTACTGAATTCCAAGTGATTACACATCAGCCACTGCATAAATATCAAAAGGAAAAAGATAAACAAGAATAGATAAGAACATACAATGAATCTTGGGTCTGAAACAAGCTACTACAAAAGTATATTACTGATAGTGAAAGATTACAATAGTAGTGCATACATAACATCTCCCATACCTTTCTAACTCTAAAAATCTCTCATTTATAGAGTTACAACTCATAAAAATTATTTTCCACCTTTATCACCTCGAATTACCACCTCAGAGACCTATTTCAAATATGATTACATCAGTTGGAGACTCCTAGGGATATTTCTATTTTGCAGAGTTTGAATACAAAATGGACTCTTCTTCCATTAAATAGTTCAACAAATCCATTTAATAAAAATTATCAACTGCAAAAAACTAATTTTATGAGTGTACTAGAGTGTTGATGTGTCATTATGCCATGTGGATGCTGAGCTGGACCTCCTCCAAGTCGAATTTTACAATTTTTTCATAAATCTGGTTAGTGAAAATTCTAAAAAATAGGCTTCAAATATGAGTGTATAATTTCCAAACCATGATGGCTTTGCAGAAAATGAGAGAGGTTTTTGTATATGGACCTGTTTTGAAGAAAAACCTCTTTAATATTTCCAAAATATTTTTTTATTTAGTTAGAAATCAAACTTGAAGTTGACTGCTAAAACAATCATGTACAGAAATTTTGTAGCGCTCATTTCGTAGCACCTCTGTTTTAAAACAAAATTCCAAAACTATATGAAAATATCTTCCTGACCTTATTTGACCTCTAAATGTGATCATATGACCTTGAATTCACCACTTCAAGACAAAGTTCCTTCAATATTCAACTCGTAGCCAAAACAGGGGAAAACAAGGCAGTTTCGTAGCAACTTTTGGTAGCAAATTTAATTTACCAATTTCCACCACCTCTTAGCTCTATTTTCTTTCACGAATCTATTTGATAGGTTTAAAGGTCTAATAAAAAATGTTCCCAAGATTTAATTCCAAGTTTAATAACTTTTTTTTTGGTCAAAAATTCATCTTCAAAAATTCTGTAGCGAAAACTAAGCTTCAAGCGTGGGACACGCTACGGAAACACCTAAAGTGTAAAAAATTCAAAATTCTCCTTTTTCTTCAAAATTTCACCAGTAGGTCTAAAAATTGATATTATGAAGGATGATAAATCAAAATTGGTTCAAAATTCCTTTTAGCCTCCTAAAAAAGCATCATTTTCACCTTTATAGTTATATTTGCTGTGGAATTTTGTAAAAATAGACAGCTAGCCATTTTCCCAATTTTATGACTATGAAAGTGAACCGAAGGTGGATTATTGTGGATATGACCCTAATTAAAAGACTAATGAAGTGTCTATGACCTATAATAACATGATTAAGTGCATTTCTCATCAAATGAATGATTTAACCTAATGAGACAAGGTGAAGCTTATGATGACCCTATTAAAAACAAATTTGAAAAACTAAGAGTGATAACAGTGGATCCAATAGGGATGGTGTGCCCCCATGGTAAAAAAAATAACTAGTAGTTCTAGTTCCATATTCATTGGGTTGCTCCCATCTTAAAAATGAAAACTTGGAACCTGCTCTGACCTGTAACCTCAGCACTGAAAAACTAATAGCTGCTAAAGAACTGAAAATACACATGTTGAATTTAAAACTGAAACTGACAAAATTCTTGATCTTCAAGCTTATTTATATACAAATGATCCTACTCTACTTTCTCAGCATAAAAGCTGAATCAAGTGAGCTCACACTTCCAATGAAGCCAATCAAGAATTTGAGTACTGGATGGGAACTGGCATTCCTCTTCTCTGATCAAAAAACCATTCCTAATACATGACAACTTGTTCCACCTTTTGAATTTGTCTACATAACTGAAAATAATATTGAAATAGATTTCTATAGAAGATTCCAGCAGAGCTGCAAAAGGATATTTGAGAGTATGTGTCTATTCTTGACATTAAAACGTGATCATGTTTCTATTATACATCAATACCACTCCAACCCCTTCCCCCGAGGCATCACATTCTAGCATAAAGGGTTCAGAAAAATATTGAAGTGTCAGTATTAGGAAAGTACTCATCACCTCCTTGAGTTTGTTGAATGTTTTTTGAGTTTTCTCTGACCATTTTAAGGCTCCTTTCTTTGTGATATTTTGCAAGGGTGAACTTAGCTATGAGAATCCCTTAAAAAATTACTATAATAGCTGTACAAAACCATGAATCCTCTCAATTATATAAGGGACCTAGGCATTGGCTAGTTTAATATGGCTTGAATGTTCTTTTGATGGACCTACACTCCTTGTGTGTTGATCCATACTCCCGGTATAAGATATTTTTCATTCCAAATTCACACTTTGATTCTTTGACATACAAGGATTCTTCCTCCATGATACCAAATATCTACTCCAAATGTTTGATATGTTCCTCCCAAGTTTTTCTATAGATGATAATATCATCAGTATCTTCCTTAATAAGATATGATTCATGCAAGCATGAAAAGTAGTAGGTGTGTTGGTCAACCTAAATGACATGACCAAAAAATCTTAGTGAGCATAGTGACATCTAAAGGCGGTCTTGTGGACATCTTGTTCCCTAACCCTAATTTGATGATATATTGATCTAAGATTGATCTTGGAGAAGTAAACTACCCCATGTAACTCATCCAAAAGGTCATCCATGGAATGGGATACCTATTTTTTATGGTCTTCTTGATGATGGATTTGTATTCAAAACACATCCTCATGGTCCCATTCTTCTTCTTAGGAAGAAGAAGAATGGGATAGAAAAAGGTTTAATATTACCATCTCCAGCAATTTATTGATCGCATGTAATATCCAAAAAGGGAGAATGCAGTAATACTTAAACACAATATAAGCACTGAAACTAAGTAAAAAATAAATCTTAAGACAACATCAAAATTTACAGAGAAGCTGAGCCATTTTATTATATTGGAGAAGATTCATTTACACCATGTACAAAATGTGAGTAGATCTAGCCAAAAAATGGTCTAGAGTCACCCAGAAAACATGCTACAATAGATACAGCGTAACTGGAGAGTCACTAAAGAAAATACTACGTTGTCCCTTCAACAGAATATGAACATATGATTGCAGGCTGAAAAAGAAAATGCAGATCTATTCAAATTTGGAGCTCAGATGATGCCAAGATTCAAAATCTGGCCAATGTGATGGATTCCCAAGATAACCCAGAAAGGATTTTCCAGATCTGCAACTTTGGAAAATCACCTCCCTAGGATTTGATCTTTGATCTACTAGGAAATATAGATTTGAAGCTAGATATTACAAATATATGGCTGAAATATGTTGCAAGATCAGATCTAATCTTGAAGGCTTTATCCCTTCTTCATATCTACAAGCTATAAGCTCTAGATCTAGCTTTTCAATCCTCCAATAATTATTGCAGCTGCTGCAACAGAACTGCCAATAGAAACTGCATTGTGAGGGAAAGAGAGGCCTTCTTCCTACTGAAAAATGTTGAAATAAACTCCAGGCTAATGGTAATACTGATGGCAATGTGAGGGGATGATCCCTCACAATATTACTAGTTGAAATGCTACTAACTTCCTTCCTCCTTTTCGATCTGCAAAATGGACTGCGCAATTCCTAAAGGAAATACTGCCACTAGGAGGTCAATAAATTTTCGCCTGATACCAAATCTAAAATTAAGCTCTGGGAAGCTAATCTATAAGCCCAATGTGATAGGAATAAACCCTCACCAGTTCTCCAGCTGAAGTACTGAAGACAACTTCCACCTTCCAAACTAATCTTCATAAATCTGCAATTTATGAATATGGATGTTTTGCAGAAAGTAGGAAAAGAGATGTGGCACCAATTCCTGATGTAGAATGAAGTACAATACTGTTTCTAGAGCTACTCTAAGAAATAGGTGGGATTCCTGACCAGGAGCACCCTGTGCTAAACAGGACTTGCAATCTCTGCTAAACATCCCGAGAAAGCAATGGAATGTCACATGCCAATTCCAGATCTGAAAAGATCATTATATCAAGAATAACCAGTATACCTCCATCCATGTCTTTATCTTCTTTATATAATTTTTGAGCCTTCCCAAGCCTTAGTTCTCATCTAGAATGCATAGTGCATGTGGAAAATATCCTCCAAGTTTGACTGCGTTGTTTGACCAAATAAACCATCATGTCTAGGTTCAATGTACACCATCTCCATCAAGTGTGCTTTGTTTGCACACATCCTCCATCACTTTATCATGAATGTCCCATGATATTTTGTTTGACATCTTCAAGATCTTATTTGACTCAATCAACCTTCTGTTTTCTCTCTTCAATATCTTAGTTGACTGTGTCAACCTCCATGATTTATCTCATTAATGAGACAGGTTCTCCAATTTCATTCATATTAGTAGTTGCTCAACCACCTTATTATGCAGATCTAGGATTAATTAATCCACATTCATGCACATAAAAGTGGATATTTATTCATACTGAGGATTATGGGTCCCTCCACCCCTTTATTTTCTTAATTCATTAAGAAAATCATGGACTCTAATATTCCAAATATGATGTGAAAATAAGGGAATATTACAGCCCCCCCACGACAAAATGTTGCTTGTCCTCAAGAAACTCCAAAAGTAGATGCAAAGCCATCTATTCCCCTCCAAATGGCATCCACATAAAGAAGGCTTCCTCCATTTGCTACAATGTGTTATGTATGTTTGGTTCCAAGGTTGTCTCTCAAAAACATATAGAATGACCTCTAACTGTATGGTTAGATGTCCTCCTTCCATCATGAAGTGTCAAATGACAACCACATGAGTTCCAAATTCATCATTAATACATGAGATACATAAAATAAAGTATCTTTTTCCACAAAGGAAAAGCTCCATCTCACAATACATCTCTTCATCCCATGTTTTATGAATTTGATTGAGCATTGATATGCTCTCTTCCTTAGCCTTGTTGGCCTTGTTGGTTCCAAGAATCATTCCAACATTATGCAAAAGAAGAAGGGAAGGAGTTATATGGGTAGACAAATATGTCAAGCCATATTCTCCTAATAGTAACCACTAGAGTAAGGCCCTTTGTTTCCATCCTCCATCTCCTCCATGTAAAATGGACAAGCCAAACTCCCCCAAAAGAAACCGAAGTAACAATAGATCTTGTTGCTTTCTCTCCTCCTCATGTGCATCATGAAGCAAAAACATACTAATGGACATATGGAATTTCACATCAGCCCAATACAAAGAAACATCATCAATGCACATCATGAGAGCATCATGCCAAGATTTATCCAATACAAAACACATAGACATAGGATATGTCATGTGGTGGCCAATCTCTCTCAAGTGAAACCAAAATGAGCATGCCTTATTTTGTTGCATTCTACTAGTGATACACAAGGCATGAATTAGAAAAATGTGAGCTATTGGGTGGTAACCATACTCACCCAAGAGCAATCAGCATAGTTATGCCTCCTTCTTCATCTCATAAGTGTTCCTCAAGGCATGGATCAAAAAAATAGGAGCCTTTGGGCAGTGACAAGAATCTCTCAAGGGAAATCAATGTAACCAATATTGCTAGCCCATGTCATAAATCTGCAAGTGGTCATGCAACCTCTTGCTTATCATCCTCACCCACTCACCCCAATATGGAAGATGAGTGATGTGCTGCATAATCATGGTATCCTCCCTTTGTAGAATACCATCTTCCCAAAACTGATGAAGAACTTTGCACTTCATGAAATGTTGAAGTGCACCTCCAATGAGAGCTCTTAATGAGACCTTCTTCTCATCCATGGCCTTCCAAAATCAATGAGGTTCTAGATCTGCTATAGGTACAAGTTTCTCTTTGAGCTGTGAGATGCTCATTGAGAAAGGGTCATCTATAAAGAAGAAAAGGTTTCTCATCTCAAGATGTCTACCATTTATCACCATTACCTTCATTGCTTCAGGAGTGAAGCTACCTTTATAATGCTCTATGAATGATGGGGTCTCCTCATCTTCATAGCTACTAAGTGACAACGGTGTAGATCTACAAGATAATATATGTGTTGTCTCAAAGTAAGGCACAACATTGATCTCATAAATAGTTATTGTACACAGGATTATGCTCATCCCATTTTCTGAAACTCTACACTTCAACTCAAAAGGTTAAATGTAGCTCAACAATGATGAACTAGGATAGTTCTTTACCTCCTCCTTGATTAGATCAAGGGTCCTTTGTGCTGTGATATGATGCTGCTTCAAATTAGCACTATGTTCTTACCCTTAGTTATGCATTGGCACTTGGATCAACTGATATGTGGGAACCTCTTGACAGAACACAAGATTTCCTCCAACTGGGACAATAGTGCCTCCAACTACTAGTAAGAGTGATGGCTGCTCTTCTCCAAGTGAACCAGTGCTAGAATATCCCTCCTTTCCCTCATGCATCTCCTGAATCATGCATGAGACTCTATATGTCAAGATCTCAAGACTCCCTTGCAAAGATGCAAGTGTCTCTTCTCTGAATGCAAGTACTTCTGCAGCTAGTGGTGAATGTAGTGGCTTCTTGTCCAGAGTGACAATATTGGCATCCTCTTCCTTAGGAAATGTCACTTTGTGGCACATCTCTGGTTTTCTCACATCAAATTCCTTCCTCAACTTGTGAAATAAATCTGAATATTTAGTCACCTTTGCATGCCCCATGTGACCAAACCACCAATCATTGGCTTCACCTAAAAGATGAAGTGTTGCAATTTGAATAGCCTCTTCTTTAGCTACAGGATGTAGTCTAAAAAATGCATCTAACTCTCTCCTCCAAGCCTTAACATTGCTTGAGGAAGATCCATCAAATGTAGGAAAATAGAATCTATTATGCCTCTTCCTTCTATTGCTGCTATAGGATCCTCTTTCTTCTTTGATTTGAAGAATTTTTGGAGAGTTAGCTTCTCCTTGAATGCTCTAGACTGAGATGGATAACCATTCTAATGATATTAAGTCATATATAGTTTTATTACATCAAATTCCTTCCTCAACTTGTGAAATAAATCTGAATATTTAGTCACCTTTGCATGCTCCATGTGACTAAACCGCTAATCATTGGCTTCACCTAAAAGATGAAGTGTTGCAATTTGAATAGCCTCTTCTTTAGCTACAGGATGCAGTCTAAAAAATGCATCTAACTCTCTCCTCCAAGCCTTAAAATTTCTTTAAGAAGATCCATCAAATGTAGGCAAATAGAATATATTATGCCTCTTCCTTCTATTGCTGCTATAGGATCCTCTTTCTTCTTTGACTTTGAAGAATTGTTGGAGAGTTAACTTCTCCTTGAATTCTCTAGATTGTGCCTTGTACTCTTCAAGATATAGACTGGGAGTCTCATGAGTCTCAAGTTCATTCATTTCTTCATTTATACACCCTTCACCTTCTCCAAAGAAAGTGGGCGTAGTGGATCTATGAAGAGATATAGGATTCTATGGTTTTCTTCTTTGCTGATAAGAAGTGCTTGGACATTCCTCATCACATCTTCTTCTTGGATCTTCTTTCTGTCCTTCCTTCTTCTTCGGATTGACCTCCTTGGAGAGATATTGCATGGATATAAAGAAATGAGTGGCACAATTTTCATTCTCCATGATATATCTCATCTATCTGCTTCTTATTTTGATGTAAAAGATGAAGTGTCCACAAGTTGAGCCAAAGATCATGCTCCGATACCACTATAATATCCCAAAAGGGAGAATGCACTAATACTTAAACACAATATAAGGACTACAACTAAGTAAAAAATAAATCTTAAGAAAACATCAGAATTTACAGAGAAGATGAGCCATTTTATTATATTGGAGAAGATTCAGTTACACCATGTACAAAATGTGAGTAGATCTAGCCAAATGATGGTCTAGAGTCACCCAGAAAACATGCTACAATAGGTACAACGTAATTGGAGAGTCACTGAAGCAAATATTGCACTGTCCCTTCAGCAGAATATGAACATATGCTTGCAGGCTGAAAAGGAAAATGTAGATCTATTCAAATCTGGAGCTCATATGATGCCAAGATTCAAGATCTGGCCAATGTGATGGATTCCCAAGATAACCCAGAAAGGATTTTCTAGATCTGCAACTTTGGAAAATCACCTACTTAGGATTTGATCCTTGATCTGCTGGGAAATATAGATTTGAAGCTAGATCTGACAAATAGACGGCTGAAATATACTGTAATATCATATCTAATCTTGAAGGGTTGATCCTTTCTTCATAAATACAAGCTAGAAGCTCTAGATCTAGCTTTTCAATCCTCCAATAATGATTGCAGCTGCTGCAACACAACTGCCAATAGAAATTGCGTTGTGAGGGAAAGAGAGGCCTTCTGCCTGCTGAAAAATGATACAATAAACTCCAGGCTGATGGTAATATTGATGGAAATGTGAGGGGATGATCCCTCACAGGATTACTAGCTGAAATGCTAGTAACTTCCTTCCTCCTTTTGGATCTGTAAAATGGACTGTGAAATTACTGAAGGAAATATTTTTGCTAGGAGGTCAATAAATTTTGGCCTAATGCTAGATCTAAAATGAAGCTCTTGGAAGCTGATCTATAATCCCAAGTGATAGTAATAAACCCTCACCATTTCTCCAGCTGAAGTACTAAAGACAACTTCCACCTTCCAAACTGATCTTCAGAAATCTGCAATTTCTGAATATGGATGTTCTGCAGAAAGTAGGAAAAGAGATGTGGCACCAATGCCTGATGTAAAATGAAGTACAATACTCTTTCTAGAGCTACTCTAAGAAAGAGGTGGGAACATATTGTGCTAAAAAACACTTGCAATCTCTACTAAACAACCCGAGAAAGTAATGGAATGTCACATGACAATTTCAGATCTAAAAATATCCTTACATCAAGAATAATCAACATACCTCCATCCTTGTCTTTATCTTCTTTATATAATGTTTGAGCCTTCCCAACCCTTGGCCCTCATCTAGATTGTGCAGTGCATGTGGACAATATCCTCCAAGTTTGACTGCATTGTTTGGCCAAATCAACCATCATGTCTATGTGCAATGTACACCCTCTCCATAAAGTGTGCTTTGTTTGCACTCATCCTCCATCACTTTATCATGAATGTCCCATGATCTTTTGTTTGACATCTTCAAGATCTTAGTTGACTAAATCAAACTTCTGTTTGATCTCTTCAAGATCTTAGTTGACTGTGTCAACCTCCATGATCTATCTCATTAATGAGACAGGTTCTCCAATTTCATTCATATTAGTAGTTGCTCAACCACCTTATTATGCATATCTAGGCTTAATTAATCCACATTCACACACAGAAAAGTGGATATTTATTCATACTGAGGATTATGGGTCCCTCGACCCCTTTATTTTCTTAATTCATTAAGAAAATGAAGGACTCTAATATTCCAAATATGATGTGAAAAATTGGGAATATTACATCGTATTTTCTATTTCATCCTTAAACTTCTTGGGGTGCATGTAAGGTGTGGTTATGACTGGATTGACTACCTCCTCCAACTCAATGGTGTGATTTAAACCCCTGTTAGGAGGTCTTCTCGGGGTAATAATTAAGGGAATTTTGAGGTAAAAAATGGGCCTTAAAACAAAAATGTAATAACAAAATTAAATCTAAGATAACCAATAGGATTTAAGATGATGATATCATCCACAAGGGGAAAATATTTTGGAGGGACAAGAAGAAACTACTTTTTCAATTGTGTTTTTGGCTTATATCCTTAGAGGTTTACTCAAATGTCATGTGTAGACACCCATTGAATGCAGAATTAAATTACAACCCCAACAAGTACCCACTTTTCATACTTCTAAGTAGACCCACATCGAAAAAATTGAAAAAACATGAAAAAAACATGTTGAACATCCCTTTTTCATGTATTTTCAATTTTCTTCGATGTGGATCAACTAGGAGGTATCCATAGTGGGTACTCGTTGGATATGGATTTTAATTTCACATCAAATGAGTGTCTACACTTGAAATTTTAGTAAACCTATAAGAAGATATGCAAAAAGCACAATAAAAAATGTAGTTTCCTTTTTATTTCCTTTAAAAATTCATAATTATTATTTTATTATTATAAATTTTATTTTATTATTTTCCTTAGGAGGTCCATTTTATATCTCAAAATACACCCAATTATCCCCAACTAAATCTCTATACTTTTTTAATAATGGTGAAATGTTTATATGGCATTGTTTAATATCCTTCGGAGTCTTCTATGTAGTGACTAAACACTCTCCTACCCATGATATGTCACCATGAATAAATATAACCTACATACGTTTAGTGGAGACAAACCTAGGGTGCCATTTTTCATCCTTATTAGAACCTTTCTCTTTCCTTTAGTTGTAGTGAATTACATCTCCAATATCCTATAGTCACATATGTGCTTCCCTATAGTAACTATCCATTGAACTCTCAATACAAGATTGGCATATGATAGGTTAGACATATAGAAATGATCAGTCACCATGTAGTTACCTATTTTAAGTTATAGTTGTGGAACCCCATTTATGCATACCATATCATACCCATCAACTACCTCAACACCAAACCATTCAAACTCTTATGTGGGTAGAACCTTCCTGGCAGCCAATGTTGCATCAATGAAGTTTTGGGTTGCCCCACAATGCTGTATCAATTAGAGTAGTGACTTGTTGACCCTTTACCACACTTTTGATTCTAAAAGTATTATATCTAGGAACACATGATTAATATACTTGCTATGGTACCACATTTTATCTCTTCACATGGTTGATACCCCTTTGGGATGTCATGATCCTCAGCATCCTCTTCATCACTATCAGAGTAAACCCCTATGTAGTGTATCCTTCCTCTTCCCAAGGCTCCCTATAGTTAAAGCATAACTTCTTAGTCCTCAAATCCCTGGTCTTTTCATCCAAATTATCCTTTCCAGGCCAAGGCTTATCGTCTTTTTTCATTTGGGGAATAATAGTTTTGGAAGAACCCTTAGTTTTGGGTATTGCATTTTCCATGTCTAGGGCCCTGCTAATTTGAGTGTGTAATGACCCTAGTTTGAAGGTTTTAACTTGATCTTTGAGGGGTTCAAAAAGTCACTCAATAAATAGCATGACCAATCTATTCTTTGACACATTTGACACCATAATGGCCAAACTCTAGAAATTTGAAATATAGGTATTTTTTGTTCTTGTTTTCCTAAGCTAGGCCAATTCTATGAAATTCTCTTCAGGGTCCTTTTTTCCAAACTTGTCAATCAAAAATTGAGTGAATGATATGTAGGAGGTTTCCTGACGTGATTAGCCTATGGTACCACTTTTCATGAGCTTCAACCTCCAAGTGCAAGGTAGACAAATTTATGGCTTCTAATTTGGTCATGGGTTTGACTCAGAAACACGTATCCAACTTTTCTACTCATGCTCTAGCAGTGCATCTAGATGACCCATCAAAAGTGAGAATAGATAGTTTCCTAATATTATTGGAAGCTCATAATTTTGTGGCCCTATATTGTAGTCCTTTTGTTTTTCCAGAGTTTTATGGAGCATACTATATTGTATGGACATTGCTACCTCAAACTCCTCTCCCAAATATTGGTATTACCTTAAATAATTCATGAAATTGTGTCCCATGGTGGGCTTGTCTAAGAAATTTGGTAGTATTAGTCTTAGAGAAGACTTACCTGCTGATCGAGGGGTGTCTTGGGTTTGATTATTATTTTTTCTACCTTCGGTATGGTTCCCATTAAAGTCTAGGCTACTTGGAATATCACCATGTTGGTTCCTTAAGTAATTTTCCAAGGATTGTGTAATGGATTATATCATTTGTTGCTACCCTTCCATTAATTTTTGTTACATTCTAGATAATTCCTTTATTAATTCCTTCACATATTTAGTTTTATTATGAGCCCCCATAATTTCCTTCGTACAAAATTGAAGGGAGGATGTAGTCTCTTCTTCTTTTCCTTCGGTGGGCGATGTGTCCATTACCCATCATTAAACAATGATGTGTTCACAAGCTTGTAGGAAGACTTGCTCTGATACCACTTTAATGTTCCCTTTTAAAAAATGGGCTAATTATACCGGTAATGCAATTATAAAATATAGAAATTTTTCTCATATGCATTTTTACAAATATTTGTAAACAACACTTGGCATATAGAGATATAAGATAAAAATTGTTGAATATGATTTTTTGATTAAACTTTAAACCACATGAAAATTTTCTTATATGGGACCAAGGGCATACATACAAGAATTTATCCATTGAATCTAAAATGGTGTATTGGATAAATTTACAAAAGGTCAATGGCCACCCAAATATCAATTTAGAATTCCTCCTCACATGTTCGGCCATAACTCGACCCTTTCTTTTGTTGATGCTCCTCAATTTGGCTACTACAGAACAAAACATTTATTTGTTGAATATGAAATTGTCTACTCTCTAACTTTCCAAATGGTCTATGGCCACAAAATATCAAGAGTTCATTCCCACTTAGTCTACCCTGACGTAGCCCCCACTTTTTCTAATGCTCCTCAATTCAAATACTATAGAACCCATCATCTTAACTACTACATGATAGTGAATTTTTCCAGCAAGCTTAGATGCTACAAGAAGTTAGCTCAAACTTTTTTCTAGATAATTCAATCCCTGTCCATCAGCCACTACATGAGAATTATTATGTATTCGATTCAACCTTTCTAATTTAATTTCTCTCCTAGAATAAGGGTTTCCATTCTTAGCTATGAGAGAGTAAAATTTCCCCCTCCTTGACACCTCATTGAATTCTAGAAATTGGATTTCCAAGCTACAAACCTATGAGGAATTTTTATAATCCCTCCTCTAGACTAGCTAGGGTGGTCGAATCCTCCAATAAAAATTACTTTTGATCAACTAGGGTGTACGATATCAACACTAAAACTCATCTATGCCAAAATGTTCAATGAGCTCTCCAATAATAATAAAATAAAAATCACCAATTCATACCTCATGTGCGATATCTATTATTCCTTTTAATGATATGGGCTACCAAAGTACCATGATTGATTACCATGGGTCATCTAAATACCATGGGTCATCTAAATACGATGGGTCATAAAAATACCATGGATATCCCCCTTTTACACTTTTAAATTAATCACTCAATATCACCTTAGAGATGACATTAAATAACCAGTTTATTCCTTTTTATGACTTTAGCATACAAGAATCTGAAATGGTAATGAGTCATTCTCTTATGATGATCACTTCGAAAGGGGCATGGCAGAGATAGTAATCCACATAGATCACTAGTTGTTACAATCCTTGTAGGCCCATAGTAAGTTACAAAAATCCATGAATTACATGTGGATGGGGTTCTTGCAATAGTTTCATTTAGTGGTCAATTACAAGAAGGGAAATACAAAATAATTAGGAAACATGATTTCAAGGCCACCCACATCAAAAATCATAGCTTTTGGAACTATGATGTATATGGATCTTTCACCCATGATGCATATAGAGAGGCATATAAGGAAGATGAGTAATTTAAGGAGGCTTTTTAGTATTTGCAGAGCCAAAGTCATATGCATAATGGTGACAAATTAGTTGACTACCATATCCAGTATTAGTTACTCTATAGGCTAGACAAGTTTTGTGTTCCTAAAGGTGAGTGATTGTAGCTAATGACGAAGGATCACATCTCCAAGGTTGTAGAGAATTTTGTGTAGGGAAATAAATAGCCAACATATAGAGGTATGTGCACTATCCCAGGATGCAATAAAATTTAGGTAGAGTGATAAGACGATACCCGATTTTCTATACTAGCAAGCCCGGTAATAAGAAACAAAATATATAACATACCTTATGTAGAAATTCCTTGTATATTCAAACTGCTAATGTAATTTACTAAAACAATAGACTTTAATATACTATACTCATATGCAGAAAGCAATTCATGATAGAGAAGAAATATAAAAAACATGTGACATGAATCAATTAACACACATAACACAAGGAAAAATCTAGGGAAAATCCACTACTCAAAATCCCTTCCTATCTGTATTGCATTAATAATAAAATAGAGAATAAATACAATGCTTTTTCAAGCATGAACAATATTTTCACAAGTATAATCTATCTCACTACCTCACAAGCTAACTCTGGCCAACACTTAGCTAATTATGTTGTCTTCCAAGCTCCTATTTTATTGCGTTGTTTCTTAAGGAATTATCCCCTATTAATTAGGGAAATTTCTCATCCATAATTGTACAATCCTTATAGTTCCTTCTATGACTACATGCACCACCTATAAAACTTAGATAATTATACAACTGATAGTACACTTCCCTTGAACTCCAATCTCAACTAGGTAACTCATAGATCACACATGCATGAGTTAATTATGGATGATTTATCAGTTAATTGGTTTATCACAAAGGATACATCCCACTGCTAGACCTCCCACTAGTTCCTCTAACAGTTGGAACTAGTTTAATTGACTTTCACTCAGTTTGACTTAATTAAATTATTACAACTCAAACTAAACTCAATCTAGGATCATAGAAAGTAGGAACCACTCTACGTGACTTAAGTTACGCCCTCATCTTGAATTAAATGAGCCAACTAACTCTTTCTAACTTAGTTAACATATTCTTATTGTATTGTGATGTGGAATTACAATTTTCTCCTAATTTAATTCAAGGGAAAATTAAATCAACACTTTCTTGTTTCCATTTTCAACACTCCCTCTCAACAAGAAAGAGATTATCAGATACCCCAATCCTGTTTCTATGGAACTTGAACTCAACTCTTCACAATGCCTTTTTCTAAATATTTTCATCCTGTTCCTCTATAGGAATGTACTCCAACAACATAATATGCCTCTGAACACAATCTCGTAGATGGTAATACCGGATGTCGATATTCTTGGACCGATAATGAAAAACTGGATTTTCATAGAGTTTGATACAACTCTGATTGTCACATTAAATCAAAATAGGATCCATCATTCGACCAAATAAGCCAACAAGAATTTTCCTCATCTGGGTAACTTCACAAGCTGCTTTACTAGCATCCATGTACTCTGCTTCTGCTAAACTGAGTACAATTGATCTATGCTTCCTGGTGTACCAAGAAACTGTTGCTAACCAAATACTAAAGACTTCTCTTGAATTTCTCTTCTGATATGATGGAATACCCTCCCAATCTGCATCTTTGAAGCCTTGAAGCTTCATTCCCTTTGTATGTATGTACCAAATACCATAATGAGTAGTGCCTCTAAGGTATCTCAACACATGTGTGGCCGCCTTCCAATATTGTTTCATTGGCTTAACCATTGCTTGACTAATCTAGTTAAATGCATAACACATGTGCAGTCTTGTGTTCACCGAATACATGAATGAACCCAAAAGATTCCTATAAGTAGTGGCCTCTATCTCCTCACATGAGGTGACATCCTATTTCCTCCAATTTCCTGCTAGAGGAGTGTCCATGGATTTGATACTCTCCATGCATAACTTCTTTAGTATCTCATTGGAATACTTTCCCTGAGAGATAAATAATTCCCCATATCCTTTCCATACTTACAAACCGAGGAAATAATGCATGAGTCCCATGTCTTTCATCTCAAATTCTCTTGCAAGATCCTATTTGCAAGATTTTATGAACTTCTCATCACTAGTAAAAATCAAATTGTCGACATATAATACTATAATCAACAATTTACATTCAACAACAATATGGTAAAGGTTTGCATCTGTTTCACTTTTGGTGAAGCCCAACCTAGTGAAATAGTTGTTGATCCTGGTGTACCAAGCATGAAGTGATTATTTTAGTCCATACAATGCTTTCTTAATTCTGCACACATTCAACTCTCTATCGAAGGTTTCAAATCCTTCTCGTTGTACAATATAAACCTCCTCCTCAATCACTCCATTGAGGAATGTTGTCCTCACATCTATCTAAGGGATTTTCCATCCCATTTGTGCTACACGTGCTAGAATTGCTCTGATATGAGAGTACCTTGATACTGGATAAAATTATCCTCATAATCAATTCCCTCCACCTGAGAGAACCCATTGGCCACAAATATGGCCTTGTGTTTCTAGATGCCTTCGTATTCTACTTGCTTCACCTTGTAGATCCACATTAAATGTACCACTAACTTATTCTTTGGTCTTGGGACCACTTCCCAAACACTGTGTTTGACTATGGAATCATATTCCTCTACTATAGCATTAAACCATACTAGCTTTTTCACTTCTTCCTTGAATGAGGATGGTTCTATCTCAACTAGCTCACTCATCAGATCTATGTACCTGGTGTACAAATATGGTGACCTCCTCTGCCTACGCTATGATGTGGGTGCTCTCACATTCTCTCTAACATCATGAAATGATATGTTAAATTCCTTGGTGCACTTCCTTCCATCTCTAGATGTCTCTGGATGAGTCGGTGATTCCACTATTTGCACCTTTTCTTGTGGATACTCCACAACATCATGAGGTTCTTCCTTTGGAGCCAAAATCTCCTCATCTGCATGAAACTAAAGCTCCCTCTCAAGGAAACATATCATGGCCTTCTCTTCATAAAAATTCACATATCTACAAACAACTGTCATCATGTGATATGAAAGGTACACCTGGTAGTTGTTAGTTGTATCAGTGTACCCCAAAAATATGCCCAACTCAACTGTCGGTTCTAGATTTTTCCTTGCATCCTTGGAAACATGACAATAAAATGATGAACCAAATATCTTGAAGTGTGATACATCTAGTTTCTTCCTTGAAAAATCTTCTTCTGGTGTACTCATCTTGAGAATTTGATGAGGACTCATGTTATATACATATAATGTTGTGTTGCATGCTTCAGCCCACAAGTGCAACAATAAGCCTTAATCATATAGCATCGCCCTTGTAGCTCCTAAATTACTTACGTTCTTCCTTTCAACAAGCCTATTGTGTTGTGGATTATGGGGTGCTATTAATTCTTGTAGAATGCCTTCTTTTGCAAAAAAATTCTTGAACTCATTTGACACACATTCACCACCATTATCACTCCTAAGAGCCTTCACTTTCCTGCCAATGTATTTCTCAACAAGTGCTTTAAATTCAAAAAATTTGGAGAATGTATGGTATTTATTCTATATGAAGAAAATCCAGCACTTAAATGAGAAATTTTCTACAAATATAACATAATACCTGTGCTTGGGAGTGGAGGCTATCGAGAAAGGTACACAAACATCTGAGTGAACTATTTCAAGGACTTCTTGCACTATATTGTCCTTATTATGAAAGGTGGCTTTGGTGTACTTCCCTACTGTACACCCTTTGCATGTATCTCGCTACTCTAGTGCACCCTTGGGAAGTCTTGTAGAAATATGTTGCATGATATTCAAAGCTCCATGGAGAAAATGGCCAAGCCACCTATTCCATAATTCACTGATGTCTTAGCTTTGCACCTTCTATGCTTTCATGCTCAAAGCAACAAATTCTTCTACATCCAATTTGTAGAGGTTCTTCACCCAAACCTTGATCCGCTTCACTTGTCTCGTGGCAATCTGACGAAGGAAATCCTTCCCTTTGCTAAATATCACATTATAGCCATGAGATATCAGTCGCACTATACCTTCCATCATCTCCCATCTCTATGTGCATCTGGAGGTCCTTCTCCTCCAAGTCGCTGAAAAATTATTTGTTTCCTATCATATGGAATGAGGCCCCAATATCCATATACCACACACTACCCATCACATATGTCACCATGCATGCAATGAGGTTGAAATCCAACTCGAATTGTGAAGCTAGAGCTTCACTTGCCTCTCTTCCCGAGGGCTTGTTTCTGACCTTGGACACTTCATGCCATAGTGTCCCAACTCATGATAGTGAAAAAATTTAATCGTCGACACATCCTTCTTCTTTCCCACCTAGCCATAATATCCTTTGGATTTGGATTTCTTCCCCTCCCCTTTCTTTTCCTTTCTAGGCAAGGCACAATTCTCCTCATCCTCAAGCTTAGATGAGGTATCGTCTCTATGTGTTCTTCCTATACTCTTCCTGTACCATATCTGACCATAATTTTTCCCAGTTTGGTAGGTTTTCCCTCCCATTGGATGAATCCTGGTAGTTTTTCTAGCTCTTAGGAAGGCCTAGAAGTGCTAGACTTACCAGATCATCTTCTACAATTTTAACAAAAACATTCCCAAATTCATCATGACATTGTGTGAAAATTCCCAGTTACTGTGGTATTGTGTAACCCTTCTACGTTTTGATATTCCAAAGCTTGTATTTTAGTGCCAACTTCCTATGGTCACTATTGTTCTGTAATAGTTTTGTTAATGTATTCCACATTGCATATGGGGTTTCATTCCTATTTATATTGAGACAAAATTTTCTCGAATTCCAATATGATCCTCATTTTCCTTTACTACACTCTTCTTTCAATCTTCTAGATCTTAGACATTAGATGGTGTTGGTTTCGGGACATCATTATCAATGAATTCCTTCATTCCATTGTCTTCCATGACCTCTTCCATCTGGTCCTTTTAATAAATATAATTTGAGCTAACCTCAACGGAATATTCATGCCTTAGACCATAGAACATCATCCTGCTAGCTTTGAAGAATAGATTTGAAACTTTATTCCTCTTGCAAAGATAAATTCGAATTCTCTCCTCTACTATGAATATAGCTCTAATACCATGTAGAAATTACTTGTATATTCAAACTTCTAATGTAATTTACTAAAACAAGAGACTTGAATCTACTCTACTCATATGTGAAAAGAAATTCACAATTGAGAAGAAATATAAAAGACATGTGACATGAATCAATTAACACACATAACATGAGGAAATATCTAGGGGAAATAAATTGCTCAAAACCCCTTCTTATCTATATTTCATTAATAAAAAAATGGAGAAGAAATACAATGCTTGTTCAAACCTAAACAAACTTTGCAAAAGTATAATCTATCTCACTACCTCACAAGCTAACTCTAGCCAACACTTAGCCAATTCCGATACCTTCCAAGATAATATTTTCTTGCATTGTTTCTCAAGGAATTAGCCCATATTAATTAGGGAATTTCCTCATCCATAATTGCACAATCCCTATAGGCCCTTCTCTCACTGCAAGCACCACCTATACAACTCGGATAATTATACAACTAATAGTACACTTCCCTTGATCTCCAATATCAGCTGCGTAACGCATAGATCACACATGCACAAGTTAATTATGGTTGATTTATCAATTAACTGGTTGATCACAGAGTACACATCCCACTACTAGACCTCCCATTAGTTCCTCCCCAGCTTGTTCAGAATTTACCAGCTTAACTGTTTTAACTTGGTTTTTGGATGGTATTGCAACTGCGGTGTCAACTAGGATCCTAGTGAGAACCCACTCTACATGACTCAAGTTAGGCCATCAACTCGAAATAACTGAGCCAGCTAAGTATTTCCAATTATTTCTAACTTAGTTAGAAAATTCTTGTTGTATTGTGATGTGGAATTACAATTTTCTCCAAATTTATTTGAAGGGAAAATTAAATCAAGATTTTCTTGTTTCCATTTTCAACAACCTACACCCACTCATCCATTGGAAAACATTTCCATGGAATTTGTTTGAGTTTTATAACCAACTAAGAAGGGACATGACTACATGTTTGTCATAATTGAAAAATTCATAAATATGTGCATTATGTTCCTTGTAAAAAGACTATCAATGGAAATAAGTAATAAAATTGTTCTTTGGAACTGAGTCTGGGTGCACTTTGGCATAACAAGGATCATAATTTTATAAATGGATACAATATTTCTTAGTGCATGTTGGAATAAATTGTGGGAGGAGATGAAAACAAATTTGTAGATTTCTACAACATTCCATCCACAGATATATGGGAAAACAAAAGTAGTTCACATGAATTTGGTGCATATTTTAAGGAGTTAAAATCATAAACATTTGAAGAATTGGGATGAAAATATGGTATATATAAAAAACTCTTATCATAGAGTAGTCCAAACTTCTACTGTTAAGTCCCTATTTGAAGCTTCTTTCGGATATTTTATACCTTCACCTTGGGATATTGTAGATGGACAACAAGGACAAGTGAGGGAGAATCTCACAGGGAATTCTTTAAGAGAAAAGAAATTTGTGGAGAAGAACAGGAAGATCCATATACAAGTAAATGAGACATTGAAGAAGTCACAAGAAAATTACAATTTCGGGCATGATCAAAATAATAGAGAATATATTCAAGGTGGGAGACTATGTATGGTTATAGTTGAAGAAGGATAGGCTACAAGGTATTGATAAAAATTTAAAGGGTCTAGAATATTGGCCCTTCAAGATACTAGAAACGATGGGATATAATGCTTGTGGATTTATTCTACCCGCATTCATGCCCATTTACTTAGTAGTGAGCATGGAAATTTAACACTCTCCTACCACATTTACCCAATTTAACTGGTCCGCTGGGGTAAACATGTGACGTGAGGATACTATGATCTAATTCAACCTCCTAGGTCACTTTAAGGAATGGAACCAAAAAAACACAATCGAACTGATCATCCACACAACCAAAAGAACCTCCAGGAGCTACCCCACCTTTCGAGGTGACCAACACCTAAGGAAACTCAACAAATAAATGACCTAAAGCCCTAGTCGCTCCCTTGCTGATCAGGGAAAATGTTAAGGATGAAATTTTATACTAAAGTTTAGAAACCTTGGCGAATCTTACTTGTCCCAAATATGTAAATTGTAAAATTTTTGATGATCCTTTTTTTTTAATATTTAGCTTTCTAATTATTTTATATTAGTATATATAAAATTTTGGCGATATTTAAGGTAAAATAATTTTATAATATAAAATTTGGGTGAATCAATTTTCAAAAAAATGGAAATTGGCGAACCTTTTTTTTGGAAAAAACATGGAAAACTATCCGACTTGCGAATATTAGCCCCTAAAAGTTTCCCTGTTTCCAATTGATCCAAGCGACTGTGTGTCCCATTTTCTCCCATGAGCCTGCCTAAGTGCGCCTGCAGTCTTTTTTTGCCAGTGTTATGCCAACAACTACGGGATGTAAAGATAAATTTCAGGGCTAGGAACCAGTTGCTTCCCAAAAATTCATGGAATTGAAAGAAATGGAATCAAACATAGAGACAATGATACCAATTCAGATTATTGAACAAAAAATTGAGTGGATCACTACTAGCCATTATTAGTCATCAGTAATTTTTACTATTTTTAGATGACTAAATATTGATTCTAGATTTCTAAAAACAAGATTCCTGAATATTGTGAGTTTTAGAAATCTCAATGCCTTCATTATCCTTATACCAAAATTTTCACTATTCTACTATTTTTCCATTCCATGGTTAGCCTACCACTCCTAAAGAACCCCTCATGGGATTATGCCACTCATCTATATCCTATTTTCCCACCCATAACCTTAGCACTATGTTTTTCCTTTGCCTCACCCCTCCAATTTCCATCTAGGATTACCAAACAGCCTGTTCCTCCCATGTTCACCATGTTCCTCAAGCATTGATGGTCTCAAAACTATCTCTGTAGAATCTTTAGATAAATCAAGTGCATTGGATTTTGGATCTTCAAATACAGAAAATTGCCAAAAACTATGTTTGTACACCTGAAAGCCCTAAATCAAGCTTTCAGTCAAAGACCAAGTCTAAGGATCCTCCCACTAGGTCATTAGGGTTTCATAGGTTGTAGGTTTTTCATTAGTGTTTGAAGCTCTGTTTTTCCTATGTTATAGGTTGTTTCAAATGTAAAGGAAGAGCAGCACATGATCGCCCAAGAAATAGTAGAAAATCTCCAAAGAGGTCTACTTTGTCAATTTCAAGTTTTGAAAAAGGTAAATGTGCTTGGAATTTCTATAGGAATTTCAAGAGGTAGATTAGGAAAGGAAATTGATAAATTAACCAATGAAGTTCCTAAAGAAAGACAACAATCATTGGGTCTTGAGGAGAAATCAGGGTTTCTAAGCCTGATTGGGTTAACAGTATGCCAAGCAGGGATCTAGTGCAACAAATTACATTAACAAAGCATCCCAGAAATCTAGGGTTTTAATAAGGTGATCAAAGGAGGTAAAATGAAGATGTTAGACCTCCATGATAACAACAGAAAGAAGGTTTGAAAATATTTCTATGTGTGACAACCAAAAAATATTCAAAGGTAATTTTACCATGCCTAAGGATTAGTGAAGGAGATGAAGACAAAATTTTCAGCCCCCTGCCAAGTAAAAGATGATTTGAGTTTCAAGGTAAGGAAAAAACAAGTTTTGGAAATGCTGTCACTATGTAAGTTTCTGAAATTCTCAAAAAAATAAAGTTAGCAGGCTTCAAAGATGAATGGAAGAGCCACTTTGAGGTTTTCATAATACCTTCTAAGTGAAAAATGTTCAAGGACATAGACAAGCCAAAGAAAGTAAGCCTTGTGACTCAAACAAAATATGTAGAGAAAAGAGGTAAGGAGTATCAGTAGGAAAAGTTTAAAATTCCATTTCAAGCACCTGCAGATCAAAATTAGCTAAAGGAGTTGAAGGATTGTTGGAATTCCATAATGCATATCAAAGGATAGTTTTTGAAGGTGTCACCTCAAAATAAAAAAGGGAAAAGGCCATTTCAGTGTTTTCTATCTCCTACAAGCAAAAAAGGGTTATAGGGATATCAGTTAAAAGAAAGAGAGTAAAAACATTAGCAAAGTGGGTTCTCAAAATTTAATTTCATTTCCTAGACTATAAAGGATCATTTTGTTCTCCACATAACTCATTGTGCACTTGCAAAGATATTTAGAGCATCCAAAAGAGAAAATTGTGAATTTCATTCAAAATTCATGCAAGTTACCTGGTGTTGCACATTCAGGGCAGCGCTACGCATTCAGGGTCAGGCGTTGCACATTGGGAGGAATTTATTATGTTAATTTTCTTTGCAGTACGCGTTTAGAGGCACGCACTGCGCATTCAGAGGGGAATTGCACGTTCACCGAGGAAGCCCGAGAGGCTCGACAACCCACTGTGCTATGCGTTCAACGTAAAGTTCTCTGTAGACCCGGCAGGCCCGAGAGGTGTGCAAGCGCTGCACTTTAGGCAGGGAAGCCCAACAACCCGTGCAGAGGCATGCAGGTGCTAAGCTTTCGACATGGAGGCATGACTAGCCTGACACGCATGCAGGCACTGCATTTTCGGCCTGAAGCTTCTCCTACACCTGCAAATGCCCAAAAAGCATCAAAAAAACACTTCCAAGCTGCTATCAAGTGTCTTCAAGAGAATTTCTAAATTGCAAGGTGAATGTCATACTTTCCCTCCAGTGAATTCTCATATTTTAATGTTAAGATAAATTGAAGGAAACCCTAAAGGAGTGAAAACCCTAAATCTTCATGATAAGTTGCTATCAGAGCAGAGTTATAACAAGTAACTGATGTTTGTCCTTGAGTTCTATCTCTCCCTCACAGTCATACACTTACACCTTCATTCATCCCTCTCAATCACTTGCAAAAGTTTCCTTCTTACCACCATTCCATCACTTCTCATATCAACTTCACACACAGAGCTAGGGTTTTTTTCAAAAGAGTAATAATCAAAATGTCAGGAGAAGAAGGAAATGGTAGTGGTGAAGAAGGCCAAGGCCTAGGTGTTGTGTAACCAACTCCAAAAATAGAAGAAAAGAGATATCAACGCCTTAGAAATAAGCCACTTCGAGGGGGAAACCTCCAATACATTATATAAACGAACAATTCTTGGATGATACAATTTACAAAACCTCCTTTCTATATATAGGAGTCCATGGGGCCATAATGTAATCCTAGTGGGCCACAATGTAATCCTAGCCGACCTAACAATAATAATTTAAGGGCACAATAATAGCAAAATGGGGTTTACAAGGGTACAATAATAACAATAAGGGGGTTACACTAACAACAATAAGGGACTATACTAGTAATATAGGGACCTAACATGCCCCTCTCCTTCAAGAAAGTGTTGTCCTCAACACTTGAGTAGCTCTGGGTGCTTCTGTATAAAATTCTCATCCTCCCATGTAGAATCTTCAGTGGGTAAGTTCTTCCACTTGATGAGATACTCTTAAATTGATCGATTCTGTAGCTGTCGAGTTCTTGTTTCTGTGACCACTTCAGGTTCCAATATGATTTTTCCTTCCTCATCAAGTTCTGGCAATATTGTTTGAACTGGAATATTTTCACCTATAACCTTCTTTAAGCATGAAACATGGAAAGCTGGATGCACTCGCGAAGAAGCAGGAAGCTCCAATTTGTATGCCATAGTACCAATCTTTTGCAACACCTTGTAAGGACCATAGTACTTTGGCGATAATTTATTATCCTTCTTAGCTTGCTTGAGGGACATTTGTTTGTATGGTTGTAGCCGTAAAATACCCAATCTCCTACATCAAAACTTCTCTCGCTGCGATGTTGATCTGCCTGTTGTTTCATTCGATTTTGTGCCAGATTCAGGTTATCCTTTAAGAGTTGGAGAACTTCTTGCTGATGCTTGATGTGATCTTCCACTGCTTGAACCTTCGAATTTTCTCTTAAAGATGATGTGATGGATGGTGTATGATATCCATAAAGTGCCATAAATGGGGTCATTTTTGCTACAGTATGGAAGGAAGTGTTATACCACCATTCAGCAAGAGGTAACCACTTGACCCATTGTGTTTGTTTATCAGATACAAAACAACGAAGATATCCTTCCAAACATTTATTTACTATCTCAGTTTGACCATCAGATTGAGGATGATAAGATAAGCTATGAGCTAATTGAGTACCCAAACAAGAAAATAACTCCGTCCAAAAATTTCCAGTAAAAATGGGATCTTTGTCGCTCACAATAACCCTTGGGCTTCCATGTAGCTTTTGAATTCTGTCCATAAATGTAGTAGCAACCGTACTTGCCTTAAATGGATGAGATAATGCACAAAAGTGTGCATACTTGGTAAGTCTATCAACTACCACCATGATGACACTCTTTCCTTCGGACTTAGGTAAACCTGTGATAAAATCCATTGAAATCTCCTCCAAACGTTGACTTGCAATGGATAAAGGTTGTAGAAGACCCGAGGTCTTAATTGTCTCAACTTTATTCTGCTGGAAAACCAAACATTCCGCCACAAAATTTTGAATATTATATTTAAGGCCATCCCAAAAAAATTCTTTCTTCACCCTGTGGTAAGTTTTTAAAAATCCTGAGTGTCCTCCTAAAGGAGAAGTGTGCAATTTCAGAAGAATCTTTTGTTTTAGTTGGGAATTCTTATAAAGATATAAGCGATCTTTGTACCATAAGGAATCATTTTTCCAACTAAATGTATCAGATGTACTAGGATCTTGCTGCAACTTTTGAATGAGTGTCCATACATCTTTGTCCTTCTTCCATTCATCTCTTGCTTCGGTTATCCAATCTAGTTGGACAATAGAAATGGCACAAAGCAATGCTTCCACCTCTTCATTCTTCTTGAGAGTGCATCTGCAACAACATTAAGCTTTCCTTTTTTGTAGATTATTTCAAAGTCATAACCCAACATCTTTGTGACCCATTTTTGCTGCTCTTCTCAAGATAGTCTTTGTTCCAAAAAGTGTTTAAGACTATCATGATCAGTTTTTACCTTGAAGTGTCTTCCCATTAGGTAAGTTCACCATTTCTTTAGTGCATGCAGTATTGTTAACATTTCCTTCTCATAAATAGGTTTTTGTAAATACTTTCCTTTGATTGGACGACTTTCAAAAGCAATGGGTCTTCCTTCCTGCATTAAAACTGCACCAATTCCATTTCCTGAGGCATCACATTCCACAATAAAGGTTTTTGTGAAGTCTGGCGTAGCTAAGACCGGTGCTAGGCATATTGCCTCTTTAAGATGTTCAAAGGCCTTAGTTGCTTCAGGAGTCCATGAAAATGCATCTTTCTTCAATAATGTTGTTAGAGGTGCTGCTATTCTCCCATAATTCTTAACAAACTTGCGATAATACCCCGTTAACCCGAGAAATCCTCGCAACTTCTTTATGGTTGTGGGGACTTTCCATTCCTTAATGGCTTTAATTTTGTTAGGGTCTACTTTAACACCCTCTTGAGATACAATATGACCCAGATATTCCACCTCTTGTACTCCAAAGAAACATTTGGATTTTTTTGCATATAATTGTTTCTCCTGCAATAGTTTGAGCACCCCGTCAACATGTTCAACATGATCCTTCCAAGACCTGTTGTAGATTAGTATATCATCAAAAAATACTAGCACAAATTTTCTAAGGAAGGGTTTGAAAATGGAATTCATCAACCCTTGAAATGTAGAAGGTGCATTGTAAGGCCAAAAGGCATGACCAAAAATTCATAATGACCCTCATGAGTTCGAAATGTTGTTTTTGGAATATCTTCAGTCTTCATTCTAATTTGATGATATCCTGAACGAAGATCCAACTTGGTAAAACAAATTGCTCCATGTAATTCATCCAATAATTCATCAATCACAGGAATGGGAAATTTATCTTTAATGGTGAGCTTATTGAGCTCCCTATAATCCGGACACATTCGCCATGATCCATCATTCTTGTGTACCAATACTACAGGAGCAGAGAAAGAACTTTGACTAGGTTGAATTATACCCGCCTCTAACATTTTTGCAATCATACGTTCAATTTCGCTCTTTTGGACGTAAGGATATCTATAAGGCCTGATATTTGGAGGAACACTTCCCGGAATCAAATGAATAGGATGATCATGATCACGAATAGGTGGGAGTCCTTTGGGAGTTTCAAACACCTTGGAATGATTGTCCAAGACTTGTTGGAGATCTGCAGAAATAGATGATTTTGATGTTGGAACTTCTAATGAGCATAATTGTGCAATTACGCCTCGTTGTTCTTTCTTTAGAAGCTTTGTCATGCCATTAGAGCTTATTATCCTTCCTGGCTTCCCTTCAATACCCCGTAATTCGACTTCCTTTCCTTCTAAAAAAATTTCAAGAAAAGTTCTTGAAAATTAAAAGCTACCGTCCCCAAAGATTGTAACCATTGTACTCCTAGTACAACATCAGCACCTCCCATAGGAATGCAAAGCATTGGACTATTCAATACATATTCCCCCATGGTTAGCTTGATATTATGGCATTTTCCAGAGAAATTTATAGTTCCTCCATTTGCAACCATCACTTGACATTCTGGTGCTGGGTATAGGAAACAATTTAATTCCTTGTCTACCTTACAATGAATAAAATTATGGGTGCTACCTGAATCAATCAACACTATTACCTTTTTCTTCTTGATATGTCCTTCTATCTTGAGAGTTTGAGGAGTGGTAATTCCTGCCAGTGCATTACACGATATGGTCATATTCATTTCTTCCTCTTCTAGAGCTGGTTCCTGGTGTATATCCTCTTCTTGTTCATTTTCTTCTTCCTCTTCACAATCTATGTAAAATAATTTCTTCTCAGCACACTTATGACCTTTAGTGTATTTGCTATCACAACCGTAGCAAAGCCCTTTTGCTCTTTTTTCTTCCAATTGTTGTGGTGTCAACCTTGTAGGTTGTGGAAATCTAGGCGTAGCAACACTTCCTTCTTTATAGAATTGAGTGGTAGGCTTCCTTGTCGCCATAATTTTACATTCACCTTTTCTTGCCAACCTGAATGCCTTCTCCAATGAATCAGGTTCCAAAACGCGAACTTCATGTTGGATGTTATCCTTTAAAGTGCCTAGGAAGAGATCAATCCTGTGTTCCTCTGTAAGATCAGTTACCCTTATATTCACTTTTTGGAAGTCCTCAATGTGCTGCCCCACTAAACCCTTTTGTTTGAGATTTATCAATTGGGTAAAGAAGGTGTTGCTCTTTGTATCCTCATAATGTGCTATCATTTCCTCCGTAAAAATTGACCAAGTGACAATTTTTTTACGGGACCAAAGCCATCGATACCATACAAATGTATTTTGTTCTAAATGTAAAGTTGCAATGCGTACCTTTTGTGTGTTTTGCACGTTATGGAGATCAAAATATTGCTCCATCTGTAGTATCCATGTTACAGGATCCTTCCATCAAACTTCCTCATATCCATTTTTGGAATATGGTGGTTCTTCCCACCAACATTAGAGTTTATGAAATCACAATTAACATTTATTTTGTTCTCATCATGAGTTTCCTCTACTATCTTTTCACCATTAGGAAACATTTTTTGTATCAACTTTGTCAAACCTTCCATGTCTACTTTTAGATCATTCTTCATGTTTTCCATTTTTTCATCGATCTTAGCTTCCATGTCATCCATCTTAGATTCCATGCCAGCTTCCATGCCATATATCTTAGATTCCACGCCTTTCTTCAAACCATCCATCTTCGCTTCCACGCCTTTCTTCAAAACTTCCATTTCATTTTTTGCTGCTCTTTGCGAGAGCGAAATTTGGTGCACTTGCTCTTGTAATTTTGATACATCATGTTGCAATTCTTCATCTTCATGAGTCATAGTAGAGCCTTCTGAAGGCTTAATGGGTGTTGAATTATTTTTACGGGGCATCTTTTAGAACCCAATACTGATATCTATTCTACAATATGCCTTTGGAATCAATTCAAATTGATTCTTCAAACAAGACTTATGCAATTCGGAAAAAAAATACACACCTTTTTCTTGCTTTTGAGGAGCTCGATATTGAAATTGGATTATCTCTGTGATTGCAGCACTTCAATATTTGAATTTCGGTACTAACGTAGCCCTCTGAATTATATTTCGAATGCCACAGGTCTGACCTGATTTGGATTCTCCAAGACAAAGTTGTGTCCAATCTCCCACAATGACCTAATTATGGACTGGTTCAGTAGAGCGAACTTGTACGACTTGCCACGTGTCCTGTTTCGTCCTTCGGCTCTGAAATTGATATCCAAGAAACTACAAGTCCATGTACTTGTGACCAATTTTTACGGCACTTCAATCCGATGCTCAAAGAGAGAGATATGAATCTTTTCCCACAATCACTTCTTTGAGATGAAATTCGGGAGCCTGAAAAAGCACTACCTTCCACAGATCATATCTCCAAAAATAGTGCAAACCAAGATCTGAAATTCTTTGACGATTTTCAAGGATTTCCTTCTTCTCGTACACTATGAATTTAAGCTCTAAGACTTTGTAGAAAAAATTTATAGTGCAAATTCCACGATGACCTATTTAGGAGCCTGAACAAAGACCTAACTTCCATAGATCATATCTCCGAGAATATTGCGAACCAAGCTCTGAAATTTTTAGAAAAAATTCCTCAAGATTTTAGCTTCACACCCTAAACATTTCAGCTTCTGAAGCTTCGTAGACAAAAATTTATAGCGAAAATGCCACAATGACCTGTTTGGAGCAGCAAAACCCTAGAATCCAAAGCTCTGATACCAAATATTGTGTAACCAGCTCCAAAAATAGAACAAAAGAGATATGAATGCCTTAGAAATAAGCCACTTAGAGGGGGAAACCTCCAATACATTACATAAATGAACAATTCTTCGATGATACAATTTACAAAACCTCCTTTCTATATATAGGAGTCCATGGGGCCATAATGTAATCCAAGTGGGCCACAATGTAATCCTAGCCGACCTAACAATAATAATTTAAGGGCACAATAATAACAATATGGGGGTTACAAGGGTACAATAATAACACAAGGGGGTTACACTAATAACAAAGTAAGGGAATATACTAGTAATATAGGGACCTAACACTAGGAGTAGCAAAACAGAGGTGGGAAAGTTAATAGGTTTGAACCCCAAGAAACTATGGAGCTTAATGCCTCTCCTATGATTGTCACATGTTTCCAAAATGTAGGGTTTTATTTTTGTGAAAGAGGTTATTAATAGGTACAGACACCAAATCTTTCAAGGAGGCAGAGGCCCATCCTTAACCTACATGACAAACAATAAAACTTTGTAGGGGTGGCCTTTGAACTCTCCTCAGATACCATTGCCTATGCTACTGGAATGCCTAATGTTGGTGAAAAATGGTTTAAAAGAGAAAATTTACACAAAAGCTACTATGAGCAATTTATTAAACCCAGATACAAAGAAGGCTGCAAATATATCTTCCCTTTTTCACATTTGCTGGAGAGGTATGCACCCTTTATGAGGGTCATCATGAAATATTTTACATGTGAGGGAAAGTACTCTAGACTTTACTCCTATCATATCAGATCACTCATGCACTTTACTAGGGTTAAAATGCTTCATTTACCCTACTATCTCTATAGGAGTATTGACAAGATGTCTTATATTGTGCAAAGGAGAGACCCTACACAACAAATGCAGAGCCTCTTTCACCATTCTCTCATCAAGATGGTTGTGTTGCATCAGTTGGAACAAAAGGGAATACCATGGGAGGTGTTCATTTCTCATGAAGTGTTCACAAACCCACAGCCCCATCCTAAACAAAATTTTCCCTCATAATCTCATCCTCCTCCCCCAACTCCCACATCATCTTCTACTAATCATGCTTCACCATCTACCCATATACCCTCACCTCAAGAAAGCCCTCCTTCCTCAGCCTCTCCTAATGCATTATATCAAGAGGGAAGTGGCAGTGAACAAGCAAGTGACCAAGAAGGAGAAAGTATTGATAAGTTAAGCAGTAAGGAAGAAAATGAAGAGGCATAGGGCAATGATTTCAGCATGGAAGAGAAAAATGATGATAAGGGTAATGATGATGTTGGAGATGAAGAGGCAGAAGACAGTATGGACACAAATGAAGGAAGTGATAGAGAAATAGACGATGATGATGGTGGAAGTGAAGCTAAGAGCCATAATGACAGTAAAAACAATGAGGCTCCTAGTAGTGATAAGGGTAATGATGATGTTGGAAACAAAGGGGGCGGTGTTGAAGAAGAAGAGATGGAGGTAGATGATGGTTGTCAGCCCTTCTTGTTTTTGAAATCTTGCTAGAACATTTGGAATTTTGACCTTTTGGAGTTGCGGCAGAAGACACATGGCAATCGACCGCGTCACAACTACCAGGAGTCGCGGAGCTATCAAGGTGGCGCGGAAGCATGAGATAGCTGAAGAAAGAACACGCACAAGTACAGATGAAGAAAACAGACAGCAGAAGACAGAAAGTGGAACACACAGATAACAGGAGAGAAGATGGAAGCAGCTGAAGAAAAGACACAGAGGAAATGATAGTCGCGATAGCGGGTGAATAAATAACAGTCACCCGACTGAAAGAAGAGGATGCTGCAGAGGTTGTGAGGCTCGGGATAGGAGAAGAAGCACAGAGCGACTGCGGGAAATCATGCATGACATCTCTGTGATTCCTAATCTTCCCTATTTCTGTTCCGTAAGACATCTGTATTAGGGTTGTAAGCTATCGCTGAAGATGCTATGTAATCATGAGCTTGGCCAAGAGATTAATATAATGAAAGGTTGCTATCTCAATAAGAGGTTTACATGCATGTAATGTGTTTATGCTGGTTTAAAATTTTATTTGCTAATATCTAAATGCTTCTTAAGTGCTCTTGCATACATGACTCTGTCTATATAATCGATGCATTGTCCATCATGAGCTGTGACTCTGTGCCTTGCCATTGATCTAATCCCCTTCTTCATGTGGTTTCGGCACGCCTCGGGTGAGACTCACTGCTCTCCGGAGTAGGGTGAAAATGCCAGCGTGATCCTAGACTACATCAGACTCCTTTGTTGGCCACAACTCCTGAACCTGGGTCTTGTCCGCGAGACCTGACTTCTCGCCAACAAATGGTTCCGTTGCCGGGACCTGCATGTTCTGAGGGGAACTAGATCATGGTATCGAGGATTTTTGAAGGAGAGATACGGCGATGGTGGGATAATCATCTCGACCAATTCATTGCTCAGCAAGTAGAGCTGAACAAGCAAAAGGAGGCAGCAATCAAGGAGCTCGTCCTTTTCTCTGACTCAGCCAGTGATACGTACGAAATTTTCTGGGGAAGGTTCCCTACCGACCTTTACAATTGGTTGCGGAGATTACGAGCGACGGTGCCTCGAGAGGGCTTGCGGAAGATAAACCGCAGGTGGGCGCACGAAGATCTGGTGGCGCTGCATCGCGTGGACACTGAACTAACCCGCGCGGTGGATTTTTGGGTAAGGACCACGTTGGAAGGATACACTGTGGAGTTTGCTGCTGAGTGCTATCAATCCTTCTCGAAAGCCGAGGCTGTTTTCCACTCAGGGCTAAGAGGGAAGCTGTTGAAGGAGATTCCGCTGTGGATCAAAGCCCTGCCAGGATGAAGGGCAGGGGATAATTTTAGGGGCGAATTTTAGCCCAAAGGCGAAATTTAAGGGGTTTTAGATTTTAATGGGGCAAATTTTTTATATAAAACCTTTTTGTATAGTTTTGTATAATTAGTCCCAAAATTATTTTAAAAATAAATAATTATTATTCTTTAGCCTAAAAAAATAAGAGCGCATAAAACATAAATGTTGGATTCGCCTCCGCATTTACTGGTCTGGACAGTTTTTATTTGTATTCGCCTTCGATTTACTACGCTGGAGCGTTTTGGAACTGCATTCGCCCATGGTTGCAGGGTAAAGCTTGCCTATGCACTGGAGTCGACTATGGAGACTTTTTCTGTGTCTGGAGTAAGACTAGGAAGTAGTTTAGTTAGGTCAGTTTTGCAGCTTCTGTGAATAATCGTAGCAGAGTTTTCTTGATGGCACTTCCATTATTTCTCGCTGGAGATTGGCATGGCATCTGCTGGTTTATTGTATCTCTGGTTAATTTCTACCTCCATATTAATATATCAGATGGATTCAACATGCTTTTTCATAGTTCTTTGAATTTTGTGTTGCTTCTCAATGCAATCATGCAGCAGGGTTTGAGTTTTCATTTTTATGCACTTGTTTTTAATCCCTCTTTCACTCAACGCACATATTATCTCTGGTCCATTTTGCTGCTGTAACTTAATTAGAGAAACTAGTCCCACTCTACAATTTTATTTACAAGTTTTTCTGTGTCCTACGGTGCTTTCTGGGTGCTTGAGGGAAGCTTAGTGCCCTAATTCATTTCGAGTTTAAAGGCAGATGCACATACAAGAAAAACCGCATACAAACATTTTAGGGACATTCCCCTGTGGATGGAAAAGCACCAGCTCGAACAAAGAGGCATCTAGCAATGACATGGTTAGCCAGTCTATAGTTATCCCGCTGATCTGTTCATTCTTTTTAATGCATATTTTGTGATGTTAAGTACTGATCTGCAGACAGAATACATAGCAGGTAGAAATTAATCAACAAAAAAAACACACACATTTATATAAGAAAACATAGATATCAGGAAAAACACTAGGACAATTCATTACAAGAATCCTCCCTGCAGTCACGAAGAATAGAGCAGCCTCAAGGAACATCCCGTCTCATTCCATATCACATGGAATGGAACCCATATTCCTTCCTTTGACACACTCTCTAACTGATTTAACAGGTCAAGCCCATGCAATAATAACACTATTACAAGACCAATTCTGTTCCATTACAAGAAAGTTCGGTTTCATTATCAAACACTTTCCATATTCCAACAGGTTTAATGATATTTCTATTCCTAACAACAGTTGCACAAAAGATCATAAACACAAAAAACAAGAAGCACAATTTTTATTCATACGAGGGTGCTGGAAGCAGAGCATTACCAAAGATTTGATAGCAATGCACATATATATAATACTTTTGGCAGTCTTCTAATCCCTATCTTTCCCTGCCTAATTTTATATTCACTCACACATATGTAGACTCGATATCCTGGAAAAGAAAAAGTAGACAGTATATTTATGCATATTTTCTTGCTTTCTAACTAAGCATTTCAAAAAACAATACCAAAATTGAAAAATCTGTAGGAATTCTTCTAGAGGTAAACTATAAACATTGTTGCACATGATGTGCTTTTAATCCATACAAGGGTTTCCCAATAATGTCAATAAAATATTCTGCTATGTTTGACAGGGCTACATCATCTTCCAAGAACGTAAATAAAAATATTCCATTTTGTTTGACAGGCCTAGTACTAAGTGGTCAGAACCTAGCTTGGATGTAACTTGTATTCATTCGGAGGACATAATATATATTTTATTCTATGAAGTTCTCATATTATTTACATGGGAGAATTGATCTTAGTTTTTTCTGTAATCATAGGCAGCACCTACACTGGAAAGTGTGCGTGACATATGTTTTGCATCACAACTCATAGGGGATATGACGGGCTCCATCCTTGATGATCCATTAGGGAATAGATACTCCAAACTGGGTTGTACTATAAGCCCACTAGAGAAAGAAGCAGATGATTACAAGATGATTATCAAGTACCTGGAGAAGACCTTTGAGCCCATTCAATTCAGAGATGGAGTAAGCAGACAAATCTCAGTTATTCTTTGCTTATTGAATTCAATAATCAATTATGCAGATCATCCCTTTTTTTCTTCTTCTCATTTTGCTGTAGCAAGAGATACATTATAGACACAATGATTCCATTTTGTTTTTGGGTCTGTCTCTGCAGTCTTTTGGAGTAACGGTAGAAAACATTTTCAAGTTGGATGCAAGTGCTCATCCTTACCATGAAGTTTCTAAACTGCCTAATAAAGTACTTCTATGGTGTGGTATGTTTTAATTAGCTCTTACTTTGGTCGACTCCAAATAATGCATCGGATATCTGTTTTCCATATCCTGAAAGTTCTTATTGGGTTAACATGCACATACTGAGCTGCAGAGTTGGCTCATGGAAGACCTTTCAGTCAGGACTGTACCTTGAGCTTGAAAGGCAGAAAGGTCCTCTGTTTTTTCTTCAAGTGCCTGATAGTGTGTTATTTGTGTAGGCACTCGGACAAGCAACCTAGTTAGACACATAAAGCAAGGGTTTCTGCCTGCTATAATTTCACTTCCAGCACCTGGTTACATGGTAAGTGCCTTTCATAGCATTAGAAATGTTTATCATCAGTTTTTACAAATCAAAACTAGTTTTTTTGGTTTCTATTTCAATTCTGATAAATCTATTCTTGGTGTGCAGTTTGGTAGGGGTATTTACTGCACAGATGCAGCTGCCAAGGTAGCCCTGTATAGGTTCACTGCAGTGGACAGGCCAGAAGGTTTTCTCATCCTAGCAGTTGCTTCACTTGGGGAGGAGGCTATTGAGATGTCCAGAGCTCCGGAGGTATGGAGATTTTACATATATATCCATGTAGTGCTTATCCATGTGATGGCTTACATTTTATTAAACTAGAATGGCGTTGTGGAATTTTCCACTTTAATACTTGCTCTACTTTTACTCCACCCGTGATTTTTTTTCAAGGGTATTACTCTACTCCCTTGATATTTTTCAAGGGTACTTCTTTGCTTTCCCCTCCCTCCTAAATAAATGTAGGACCTTAGGACCTTAGCGCCAACATGAAGGAACAAGTCCTTTCTAACGAACGCAAGTACCTCACCTTCTAGCTCAGGTAAGTGAAGAAATTTCGCACTTCTGACTTTATATGTTAATTAAATGGGATTGGGACATTATACATATGAGAGAACTTTAGCAGTTTTGAGTTTATATTAATTATAAATTTGGACATTTAATATGCTGTAGATAGTCAACAAGCTAGTAACTCTACTATAGATTTTGTCTTACAAATAATTTATATCAATTGCAGATTTGAACATCCGAGATCCAATAGGCATGGAGTAGTCAATTATGGATAAACTGTATCTGTCCCTGTCACAGTATTGGTATCTGGGGAAGGTAGTGCATAAAAAACTGGTAAGCTATAATTGTAGAATATATTACGAATATTAGACAAGACAAATAATTTATGTTAATTGCAGATTTGAACATCCGAGATCCATATTGCAGATTTGAACATCCGAGATCCAATAGGCATGGAGTAGTCAATTGTGGATAAACTGTATCTGTCCCTGTCACATTATTGGTATCCGGGGAAGGTAGTGCATAACAAACTGGTAAGCTATAATTGTAGAATATATTAGGAATATTAGATTGTATTAGTATTTGGAAGATTTGTAATCTTAGTTAGTATGTTAATTACAGATTTAAACATCTAACTGGCATGGAGTAGTGAATATGCCCGTGAATTAGCTAGCTAGTAAGTGTTATAAGGTGATGGGCATGGGCATTAGTACGTATTATACGACAATGGATATTGAGAATAATTAGTATTATAGATTTGAGCATCCAGCTCTATACTCTAAAGTATTATAGGATATGTCCTAGTTAACTAATTAGGAAGTATTATAGATTCATACAACAGCAGTCAACTAGATAATATATCTAGTTATACAACATGACATGAAAACTGCTCTGGGTCTATCAGAATATCCCATAGGCAAATGGCTATCAAAAATGCACATTGACATTGACAATATGAATATCTGCACAATAACTTGGTTTTGGTCTGTATAATATATCAAGCTGGGATGGGAAATTTACATATCAGTACTACCCTGGCCTTCATGAAACTAAGTAATCTTGCAGATTTTTATTTTGTAGCCAGAAAGCATTATAAGGTTTAATGAGCCTGTGCCTAAAGCAATCCATCTTTGATCTGCTCAGCAACATTACGGACTGCACCAGGTCCATGAGGGATGAATACTGAAGGTGATTTTGAAGATGCTCCTATCTCTTTCATTGTGTCAAAATACTGTGTCACCAAGATCATGTCCATCACATCTTTTGCAGTTGTCTCGGGCACATTGGCTGAGAAAGAAAGTACACTATCCCTAAGGCCATCCACAATTGCTTGCCATTGACGGGCAATACCCAAACCAGACAAATATTTTGCTTCTGCTCCAGCTTCTGCTTTTTTAATTTGCAAGATTTTCTCTGCCTCAGCTTTGTGTTGTGTTGCCACCCTCCCCCTTGCAGCTGAAATCGAGATTCAATAGACAAGTTACAGGAATTAAACGGACAACACTGTAAAAGTAATGTGAAGAAAAGAGAAGACAACTAAACCAAAAATATGAAAAATTAGAGCAAAAATTGCGAGTTCATGTGTTGTTTTTGCAAGGTTATCTCTAGGAGAAGATACTGGATTTTAAAAGAAAATCTACATTAGTGATGCTATCCACAAAATAGAATTTTATACCAAATAATCTCTCAAGATAAAACAACCAGGTTCCACAGAGTATCTATTCCTTTACTTAAAATATCATAAAGAGCAAGAAATCAGCGTCAGGGTGTAGTTGTGTATACATAATTCCATTCTAACTTCAATATGCCAGAGAATGCTTTCATTTTATTTCATTCATTTCCTTCTGCACAGTTTCAGCGGCTACTACATCAATGATGAGAGTTTGCACTATCTGAAATCCATAGTTTGACATAGCCTGTATCCAAAAAGAAGACATGATTGCAAAGAATGCTCAAAACGTCTCTTACAAAACCAGAAGAACCATTCACAAAATCATAACAGGCAATGCAATATTCGTCCTTCAATATGCAAATATAGTGAAGGTATTTTCCCCACTGAATATCAAACAAGAAATATGCAAGAATTTTTTATTTTGTATTCATCCTTATTTAAAAACATAGACCGAACATGAACTTTATTTTACTCTTTTCTTAGTTTTACATTTTCAAGTTCCACTTCAACTGCTTTAGCAACGTCATTATTTTGCTCAAAAACTTCATCCAAGTTCATCTTCGGGACGCTTGCCCGAATGACTGAACATGAAAAATGAAAACATGGACATGAGCTCAAATAGCAGTGCAATAGTTATGTATAACAACAAGGAACACGTTGGACCATTGGATAACCCATAAAGTATTTAAATAGACACATCACAAAACCAAATGCTAATTTAACCTAAAGCAATGCCTTAACTAACAAGTTTTCTTCTTTCAATCAAAATATTGAAAATCATCATTTCAGACCTTCAGCTGTCTAAGATCTGTCTATGCAAAATACATGAACCGGTTACCAAAGAAAAAAATAAATAAGGGGTGGCAGTGGTGTGGGGGGGTGTGGGGGGCAGGGGTGATTGCAGTGGGGGCAAGGGAGTGGACATCATTGACGTTGGTGGAAAACAAGAGTATAAATATGTATGGGGGACATGCACAATGACAAACAATGAGGCAGAGTCCCTAGCAATTTTCCAAGGTCTCAAGCTTTTGTCTCAATGCATGGAAAACAAGATTCCCATTATAGGGGATTCCTCCCTAATCGTAAACACCCCTAGCAACAAGGAAGACATGTCTTCATCCCCAATTTCCAGAAATATCAATCAAGCCAAGACTGTAATCAAGAAATTCAGAACCGCTGCCTTCATCCATGTACTATGAATCAATAACTCTAGAGTAGTGAGGAAGTTCCTCTGCTTTCTAATCTGTTAATAGGTGCATTTGTTGCCTGACATTTCCTCCATGTCATTTTAAGTTTTAAGTGCAATCATGCTTCTCATACTATGCAGGCACATTCATAGAGCAAGGTGAAAGTCCACAATTCTACTTTGAGAAGTATCCAGAGGACAATCCTACTTTCGACTTTCTCACATGGCGTTGGGTCTTGGGGCTCTGCTTAGATCATGTTTACACAGCCCCTTATTTCCTTGGTCTATGCATCTTGTTGGCAGCATCATTGATGGCTTGTACTACCACAACACAACTTCCAATGGTTAAAGTTGCTCGCAGGTTTGCTCTCTTTTTGAGCTGTATCATCATGCACCAGCCTCTCTGTTCTGGAAGATGATATTTGAATGTAAATTGCAACGTTGTTTGGTTCTTATACCTTGTCTAAAAAGTGCATTTACTTTGTTGTTCTTACCTTCTTGTTGTGATAGATAAGACTGTAAAGCTTGGACCTCAGCCTAGTACAGGTTTTAAGTTGATATGGGAATATTTTTAGGATGCCCTCTTCCTTTGCCACACCTTTATCATAATCTCTTTTGATGACTACTAGGTTCTTGAATTAGATTTGACTATCTTTTTAAATTTGTATACATTGACCTCACCGACTCTCACATTCAGAAATTCACATAGACTCGGTTTTCAGTTGTGAGTTTACTTTTAATCTTGAACTGAGAATCAAAGTATATTTGACTTGTCACTTGAAAAAAATTCTATTCAAATCTGGTCTTCTCTAATAGTGATAGATCATTTCATGTAGATGGTCATTCATGAAGTCTCGATCAGCCATCCTAAAGCTTGATGTGGCAGATTCACTTCCCAGAGCTCACATTCAGGATCTTGGTGTTCTCCTGATGGGTGCAGGATATGAGGTAAATTTTTAAAATAGTCATACCATTGGGGGAAATGAGGCCATCTCATGTATCCTGCATTTGATTTGTGACTAGCTTTCTTAATAATGCTGTGGATGATTTAATCTTGTTTGGTTTCTTAACATTCATGGATTGCAGGTCTTTTTGAGTAATTCAGCTCTGTATGGATTCAAAGGGCTTGCTGGTAGGCTTGCCCCTATTGGTGTCCATGGAGCTCTTTTGCTCATAATGGCAGGAGCAACCTTTAGTTCCACGGGGGCATATCGGGGTTCAGTTACAGTTCCTCAAGGCCTGAACTTTAGGATGGGAGATGTGCTTAATCCAAATGGGATTTTATCAAGGCCAATATCTTCTTTTGCGACTGAAGTCCACGTTAACAAATTTTACATTGATTACTATGAAAATGGAGAGGTATTTATCTTTCTCAATTGAGAAGCACACAGAGCTTGTGTTATTTCAACCCCTTTCCCCTCTTAAAAACCCTGTACACAAAAAAATGTTAAAATAAAAAGGAAAGGAAAGGCATGCTAGCTGGCACTATTAACACACTATTTCTCTTCCTTTTACGTAACTTGACTTTTTACTATTGAGAATCTAAAATTTATGGGGTAATTTTTTTTTTTTTTGAAACAACAATGTTGAAGCAACTCTCTCTTTACGACATGGTTTGCAGGTATCCAATGGATTAAGATACAACTCTCCTTTGTTTGTATAGGTATCCCAATTTCACTCAGACCTTTCTCTATGGAATATGGATGGCAAGGAAGTTTTAAGGAAGAAAATCAGTGTGAACCACCCTTTACGATTTGGAGGGGTAACTATATATCAAACTGATTGGGGTATTTCAGCTCTTCAAGTACACAAAGATGGTGCAGGGCCATTCAATCTTGTAATGGCTACCTTACAGAATGGGGATAAAAATATTTTTGGTACATTCTTGCCACTAGAAGATGACAGTAGTTATACCAAACCTAAAGGAATGTTAGTTGACATTGCAAACCTCTTCCTGGCTTGTAATTTTCAAATTTAATCTTTACGTGTGTAAAAAACTTTTAGAGTAATTAGCTACAAGTTTCTAATAGTATGTCTAAGCTGGTCAGTTTTCTATTAATATGTTTGGGCACTGCAGATCAATTTTGGATTGGAAATATTGGAGTCAGCAAAAAGGATGGATCATGAACATGCAAAGAGAACAGAGTGCCTACATCTTCTCTATATGCAACAATCCATATCCAATTCATTTTTTCCTTGAAGTTTCCCAGGTTATAAATGCATCAAATACTGAGAAAGTCTACATATGTAACCTTTGTCTAAATCTTTGGTGCACACTGAAGCAGGGCTAAAATGGATTTGTGCTAAGTCTTTGAGAAACACCCAAATTTTATACATATACATGTTTTTTGGTTGTTCAATTTAAGTCCTATTTTCTTATTCCGGACTTAATTTTCTAATAGTGATATGTTAACTCACTAATAGTGATATGTGTGAGTATGGAGAGATAGTTGAGTCATTGGAGAAAGAGCCTTAGCTGCCTTTGCTATTTTGAGCTTGTATTTCAAAATTGGTTTGCATTTATGATGAGTGATGAATCACCTAGATCGAAGGAGTTCTCCCCTAGTTGGCACCTTACCACATTAATTATGGTCACTCCATTTGCTAGAGCTTGTTGTAACTTACAATGAACAAGTTTACCATCTTGCACACACTTTTAGGGTGTATTCTTAAGGGATGAATTGGCTACGTTCTTGGCTATTTCTGGTCTCAATATCTTGTATGTGTCTGTTACATTATGCATTTTATCCTTTGCTACAGTAAGTAACCTGCAGCAATCTGTAATCTCTTTGACTGTAATTTATTTGTCTTTCTACTCTGCTCTCATTTATTGTTATATTGATATTTGTATAGTAAAGAATTTACTCCTAATGGTGCACTGAAGTTTTTTTCAAAGGATTCATCACCATACAATGTAATAGAAAATGGAAGCCAGGACTGTAGCATCACTGTGTGGACCACAGCCAGTCCACGCCCTATTTTTATTTTTTATAAGTTTTAGATCCATTAGCTGAACATGATAATTGGTTTGATGCCCCAAGCTAACTCTAAAGTTAATTCACTATATAAAACACTTCTCCCTAATCCATAGAACTAAGGGTCATCATCAAAATATGCCCATGCACCATCCTTACCCACTTCTTCAACAATCTGCCTAGGAGGCTTAGGTACTATGATCTGGGGACAACTCTTTTACATAATTGATACCAAATAAAATAGGAAAAGCACATTGAATAGGAAGAATTTAGGGTGAATTCTTAAGGGGTGAATTGGATACGTCCTTGGAGAGTATGCGCTAGCTCACCCTAATCTATCGAGGGTATGTTAACTTACTAATAGTGATATGTGTGAGAGTATGGAGAGATAGTTGAGTCATTGGAGAAAGAGCCTTAACTGCCTTTACTATTTTGAGCTTGTAATTGGTTTGAATTTATGATGAGTGATGAATCACCTATATCGAAGGAGTGCTCCCCTAGTTGGCACCTTACCACATTATTTAAGATCACTCCATTTGCTAGAGCTTGTTGTAACTTACAATGGACGAGTTTACCATCCCGCACACACATTTAGGGTGTAGTCTTAATGGATGAATTGGCTACTTCTGGTCTCAATATCTTGTATGTCTCTGTTACATTATGTATCTTATCCTTTGCTGCAGTAAGTAACCTGCAACAATCCATTATCTCTTTTATTGTAATTTATTTTTCTTTCTACTCTGCTCTCATTCATTGTTATATTGATATTTGTATAGTAAATATTTTACTCCTAATGGTGCAGTGAAGTTGTTTTCAAAGGATTCATCATCATACAATGTAATAGCAATGGGAAGCCAGAATTGTAGCATCACTGTGTGGACCACAACCAGTCCACGCCCTATTTTTATTTTTGATAAGTTTTAGAGCCATTAGCTGAACATGATAATTGGTTTGATGCCCCAATCCAACTCTAAATTAAATGCTATGAGATTCACTATATAAAGCACTTCTTCCTAATCCATAGAAATAGGGGTCATCATCAAAGTATGCCCATGCACCATCCTTACCCACTTCTAGAACAATCTGCCTAGGAGGCTTAGGTATTGTCATCTGAGGAAAAATCTTTTAAATAATTGAAACCACATCAAATAGGAAAAGCACATTGAATAGGAAGAATTTTCCTATCTTTAAATAAGTTTACATTCCTAGCTTGCTAAATACCCAAGCTAGGATTCAAGGAATTTCTTTGTAATCCTTCACTGAAGAGTTATGACACCAACCTCTTACACCATTTTCAACTATGCCACCAATTCAGACTTTTTTCAACCTAGTCAAATGTTTAATCTCCCTCTAAACTTGCATAATGTAGTTACAGTCCATGACAAGATGTTTATTGGTATTTTCACATACCCTGCATAAACTGCACCTATCGATTCTTTCTCTATTCCTTCTCAGAAGATTATACCAAGTCAAGTATTTTTTTTTAGTGAAAACCACATAAAATTTTAGCCTTTGAGGGATATTTAAATATCCAAACTCTCCTCCTCCACCAAACATGATTCCTCTTCTCCCCTTATAAACTAATAGCAACATATCTAGCTTCTGGGATATAAACCCCAGAGTGGTTCTTTGACCATATTAGATTATCTATATTCTTAGTCAATCTGACATGGCTAGACTTGAGTCTTGCCATAAAAACGCTCTAGGAATGAGCATCGTCACCTCTAAAATCTAATGAAAGCCACCTTTGACCTCCAAATAGAAGTAATATTAGGAACTGCAATATGAGAAATATTAAAGTATCATGTCCCTCAACAAAAGACTCATATGGAGTCATGGGTAAACATGGGCAATTAATCCATAAGGGGGCACCTTGTTTCATTCATATTGGAATTTGGATGGTGGTTGAAGAGTTATTTCATAATACAATGTTGTTGATACACTTGTTGCACCGCCCTTCATATTTTATCCAATAGTTATCAGCTATCCCCATCTTCTAAAATTCCAATCTGCTAACCCTGAGATCAGTGCTTTTGGAGAGGGATAAATTTAATAATACTTCCTCATGACAAGAGGCATCAAAGGAGAGAAAGTGGCATATGATAGGTTGGAAACAAATAGTTATGCCTAAATTGGAATGAGAAGCAGGGATAAGAAAACCGGTAAACAAAGCTCCATGTGTTTCTCTCTGGCAAACAAATGAACCTTATCTAATAGGTATCAGCTATGTCCATCTTCTAAAAGTCCAATCTGCTGACCTCGAGATCAATGCTCTTGGAGAGGGATAATCATAAATTTAATAAAACTTTTTCATGACAATAGGCATTGAAGAAGAAAAAGTGGCACCTGATAGGTTGGAATAAATAATTATGCGTGGTGGGGTATTGATCATTTTTTTAAGGGGTATATGTATAAAATTTGGGTGTTTCTCAAAGATTGTGGAGTTCAAAGCGTATTCCGAGCCTTGAAGTGATCTGTGGTATTCCTGTTCTAATTATGCAATATTTCCTGTTCATAGTTATGGTACGCATTAGCCAAGACACTGTCAGAGAGGGCTGCATGGGCGCTGGCCATGGAGAAAGTTGTGTCAGAGTATTTCTAAGAAAATATATTAATCTCCAAAATTATTTAAGATGGGGCATTCAAGTCTTTGGCAAACATGTTGATAAGTGCTCCTATGGTGCTTTTAGGAAATGGGATATCAATTGCATGACAAGTTGTTGATGTTCAAATCACTGGCCAAATTCCTGCTCAAATCACTAAAGCAGCCAGTCTGTGGGTGTTGGAGATATCAAACAATCAATTTAGTGGAACTATTCCCTCTAGCATTGGACAACTGTGGAATCTCAGTAGCTTTCTGACCAGTCACAACAATATATCAGGGACTATTCTAGTGGAACTCACTAGTTTATCCTCACTATCAAGGCTTTCTCTTGATCACAATATGTTGTATGGGGAGCTTCCTGAGACAATAATATCATGGAAAGGTCTTTCTCAACTTAACCTTGCCAACAACCACATCACCGAATCAATTCCTGCATCGCTTGGGTTGCTGCCTGTTCTTAACAGCCTTGACCTCTCAAACAATTTGCTTTCAGGGAAAATACCTCCTGAGTTAGACAATCTCAAGTTGAGTTTTCTGAATGTGTCTGACAACCTTTTGTCTGGCTCTGTTCCTTTTGGTTACAATAATCTAGCCTATGATTAAAGTTTTCTTGACAATCCGGGCCTTTGTGGAGGCGAGCCATTAATCCTACCTTCATGTTTCCAGCAGAAAGGAAGATCTGAAAGCCATCTATATAGGGTATTAATTTCTGTTATTGTTGTGATAGTAGTACTTTGCTTGATTGGTATAGGTTTCTTGTATAAGACATACAAGAATTTTGTTCGGGTTAAATCAAGTACAGAGTCATGGAATCTCACAGCCTTTCACAGGGTAGAATTTGATGAGTCAGACATTCTGAAGAGATTGACAGAAGATAATGTTATTGGAAGTGGAGGTGCAGGCAAAGTGTACAAGGCAACACTGGGAAATGATAATATTGTTGCTGTGAAATAGATCTGGAACAACAGGAAACTGCAGTCTGCCCAAGACAAGGGATTTCAAGCAGAGGTGGAGACTCTAAGGAATATTAGGCATGCCAACATTGTCAAGCTGCTCTGCTGCATATCTAGTTCATATTTACTAAGGCATGCCAACTTTGCCTTTGGATTTACCTTGAAAAAAAAATCTCTGTTTTTTTTGCTACTTATTCCCACAATCTATAGACTTTGATACAGATAAGTAGTGATTAATGACAAATGAAATGTAATCAAGATGTTTCTTTAGTCTAGATATTATTGCTGCTACAATCACTCTTTTTAGAAATGTAACACAACACATCTCTTCACCATTCCTCTACTGTAAAATAAGCTACACTAGAAGATACACCTTGGGTGTTAAAATATCCCTTTTATGTGCAACTTCTAAAATGTCCTCATTTGTTCTAGATAAATTTCCCACATATTATAAGCATAAAATAAACCGAAGTCCTCAAGACAGTTGGGGGATGTTAAAAGTTCATCATTACTAATGCAAATGTTACTGCCACCTGACAAATTTTCAAACAAGCTTGAGAATCTGAGTGATATTTTTTATTTTAATGTTATAAGGTCGATCATTATATTAGCTTTAAATACCATCATTAGAATGGTGGAAATAATTCCACATAAGACATTTCAAATCGGGAAAATTTCTGTATCAAATCTCTAAACAATTATTAACTGTTTGACCTTGTAGACCCTACAAACAATTTATACCATATTATGTATACCTAAAACCATTTGAAAATTCCTTATGAAATATTTACAAATGAAATTATTTAGTGTTAGCTTCTCCTTTTGGGATTATCCTTCCTTCAAATAATGCTATAAAGTCCCCTGTGATAAAAAATATTGCCTATTAGCAATTTTTGATCTCTTCTTCCCAATCGGTTTAGGGTCCTTTTCCGTGGTGGTAAACATCATATTCCTTGGTGGAACACCACACAATATTGTTATTTTTAGATTGAAAAGGAAATTTTATGGGTTTTTTTTAGTTGATTGATGTGAATCATTTTCTACTTTCTTTTCCTAGAGGTTATATAAAATGAATGTGCCACTATTGTAAGACACATTGTAAGTTCCATGTTGCCATGACATTGATCATGAAATACGAGACTAAATTAAAATTATTTTGTTGGGAAGGACACTTTTTTACCATGGAATCTGGTTTATTTAAATATTTGAGAGAGAAATCTTAGAGGTTTACTCACAAATTCATTGAAATTGAAAGAAGGTATAATATTCTAAGGAAAGCGTCCCTGATGTGCAACTCAATTGTCGTATTATGTAAATAAAGAGACTTTAAATTCAAATCCTTGGAGGATACAAATATAATGATATGAGAATATTGGTCCTATAAGTATAATGAAAGGGACAATTAAAATTAAAAATAAATAAATAAATAAATATGTAAACAAAAACATTCAATTCATACACCCATTTCTCTTTTCTTTGATATGTTCGCATCTTGCCAACCACAATGAGAGAGGAAGAGAACATGCATCCAGCTACCCAAATATGTCAAACATATAAGTATCAACCATTTCACTATGAACCATTGTCAACATTGTCAAGCTACTCTGATGCCAAATGGGAGCCTGTATGAACAACTTCATATTTCTCAAGGGGAAACGTTGGATTGGCCTACTCGTTATAAGATTGCTTTTGGTGCTGCTAAGGGAATGTCCTACCTGCATCATGGCTGTTCCCCTCCAATAATACACAGGGATGTTAAATCATATAATATATTGCTGGATTCTAAATTGGAGGCCCATATTGCTGATTTTGGTTTAGCTAGAATTGTAGAGAAGCTGGGTCAGATGAATGTAATGTCAGGGGTTGCTGGAACATATGGATATATTGCCCCAGGTAAGAATTTACCCGGCACCAGGGAAGTTGTGGAAATGCGGCTTTCCTGCAGCACAGATGAACGAATTAGAAAGGAAGCAACTACCACTTTGTCTCCCCATCTCAAGAGGAATCCCAGTGCTTTTAGATATGCTTCCCCTTCTATATGCACTAGCACATGTCCATTTAATGACAATAAATGTGGCATAGACTTGTGACCTTTACCTTAATTTATAGGCGATATTAAAAGCATTGTTCAGTGATGCTCTTTACCTTCCTGAACTGTAGGAGAATTTGATTCACAAAGAAGTACTAGATCTCTATCTTATATTGGATTTATCAGTTTGTTCCAAATAGGAGATACATCTATCCCCGTGGAAACATTTCGCCAATCCCTTGCAAAGAAGCAGTTGTTATCCCCCAAATCACCAAGAACAAAGTTGCAGACAAATAATAAACCTGTTGGGTATTCAGCAAAGACATCAGGAGATCCACCAGCCAGATTTGGTGACAAGTCATATCACAGCTAGAATCTCACTCTCTCGATAGCAGCACGCATATGAGCTGTTGTTCTATAGCATAGCCTTCAAAACAAGAATCAAGTTGAGTTTAACATTCCCTTTAGTGTATATAATAGGGAATTTTTGCAGCACAAATGTGAAACATTATATGCAGGGTAGCCTGTTTTGAGATTGTTCTATCAAAGAGATGATGACAAAGGAATATATGTAGAACAATGCAGTACATCATGGATGAATGATTGACAATAACTTCGCTAAATCTCTTCTATCATTTAAAGGTAGTCATGAGGCTTTGTTGTCTGGTTATTGTATTGAGAATTGTAGTGTATTTTAACCTTTAATTAGGCATCTGCAAATGAGGAATTGTAACCACAAAAAGTAGTAGCTATCAAAGGAGGATATACAAACAGCCTACTAGAGTGTGAAGATACCTCCAAGAATTTCATGAAGTAGAATAACGTTGAGTAATTTTCATTTTGTCACTGAAGATTGTGTCTATATGGCATGTTTTATTACATGCTTCATCTTTAATGCAAGTCAGATATTAAATTGGATTCAATTGGTGTATTACTGTTAAAGTCTACACAGACTTCCTACGAGAAAACACTTAACTTTAACCCTTATGCAATTTATTTTTGGCCATCTATCTAATAATTAGTTATGTTCTCTTACCAACAGTTATGTTCTCTTTGAGGCAATCAAAAAATAAATTTACAACCCACTGATTACTTAATTCACACACAACTTAACCAAAATAGGTTTCCTTGTTGTGCAGGTGTTTATTACTGTTGTGAATTGTGTGTGGCACTGAACTGGGATTGAGTTTAATACACAGTTCAATGCTTAGATTTTTTTATAATCCAGAGCCAATTCATCCCTTTATCTTGTCCATTCTTGCCACATTTCATGATTGAAAGTAAGATTAGGTCAAGGTTCATCCAGGGTGAAAACTGTTTTAGTCATAATTGACTTCATCACATCCACGAACAACTTGCCAGTAATTGATATCTGGCCAGATTTGTCATGCCTATAGAACAAGATGGTTCTTTGGGTTATATTTTATTTGGACTTATAAGTTATAACTACCATATTTGAAAAGACGCATATACTGAAAATGTATCTCTCCTTGTACAAATTTAAAACAAGACATCATTTGTACAACAATACCAGGAGAGCATTGGCAAGTTCTAGAGTGGACCTCCTCTCCAATCAATGGAGCTATCAGGTAAATACAGGGTGCCACTGCTACTACTTGTGGGATTCTGCTACAAACAGATTCATGGCATGGCATGGGCATGACACGGGGAATTCCGAATCGAGTTTTTCTAATGGTTCTCTTCATGTTGATGGTTATAATTTTAACAGATTCAGCAAGGTGGCTGCAACTAGCACATATTCCTTTCAATATCCAAATTTTGAAGGCACAAGAAGGAATAATATTTTGAAGAAGTGAGAAGCAGTTCACCTTATTATAGTTACCATGCTAGGTCTTCCTTTAAGAGATTCCCAACATCAAATCATTTCCATAAATATGGTTGTGTAAGAGTCGTGATGGTGTTGTAATGTAAATTATGTTTCCATAGTTGAACATCTGAAGTATTTTGCGATATTGTTATGGTACCATGGCACCTAGATCGGATCCAATTTTTATCAACACTTTTTTAATAACATGTTTTCTTTTCTTCCCGTTGTTGTTCATTTCTCCTCAAACTCCTCTCCAACCTCAATATCAGTGCTAGTAGTAGCATGAGCAACAACACTACGCTTAGTAGAACTAGAAGAACGTGTTTTCCAAATTGCATGAGAACTACTTCCCTCATGAGTCACCATGTGCCATGCTTGGTCTCGGTGGTTCTCTTCCTTCTCCTCTTGGTTCAACTACCATATCTTCATTGGAACCAACACCCCGAACTCCACTAGACAACGATTCACCATTTTTTAGTAGTGATTCGCCATTTGTACTGGTGATTCGCCATGATTTTACAAGATAATATAATCTCATGAGAAATTCGCCAAAAAATTATATATACATATTATATTATTAATAAAATCGCCTTCCATTTTTCCTATGTATCATGGGGATTCGCGGGATTCGCCTATTTTTTATATATATAAATTTAGGGGGGTTTCAAATTTTCCGATGAAGGGTTGATCGAATTCCACAAAACGAGTATGAAGGTAAACCACCCGTGTCGGGGAAGGGAGAAGGGACAGAGCAAGCACGTAGAATGTGAAAGTGGAAGTGGGTGAACGGATGTTAAGGCCACACACAAGTTGAGGGAGTTTACGTGCACATCGGGCGGCGCGTACCGCCGATAGGTGGCGAAAAGGGTGATGCGGGGATTTAACCCACGGAACAGCATGAAGAAACCGTAAGGGTGTGCCCCCGCAGGACAGGAATGACGAACGGATACCGCGGAAGAAGACAGTGGACAATGGAAGTGCGGCAGGTGCATGGGAGCCCAGCGACGCGAAGAAGAGAGATGGTGACTAACGAAGACGATGAAAAGATGCAACCCGAAGAGAGTTCTGATGGAAAATGGTACGGCATGATGCAGTGGATGTTTCAAGAGCAGACGACACTCACCTCTCCAGGCAGCCCTACTTCCCACATTCTGCATGGCCAGGATCCCTACCTGCCCCTGGTACTGTATCAACCTTTAAGTAATATTTTTATTCAGTTACAAGCATTGACTCAGTCGCACAGTAGTTCATCAGCGTTAGTAACGTTCGGCAATAGCAGCATTACTAGTAGTGTTGTATTCCCTAGTGGAACTGTTACGCAACCAGGACCTGGAGGATCTATCCTGGTCAATACTCTGCAAGTACACATGGCCGGGTCTTTCACCTGGTATCCAGAGTTCTCTGGCTAGGGAAATGATGATGTAGAGCAACATTGGTAACTGTGCGAAGCCATCTGGAGGGCTAGGCAGACGCCAGATGCAGGGAAGTTAATAGAGTTCCAAAACACGCTCAAAGAGAGGGCTCTGCGATGGTTTATCAAGTGGTCCGAGGCTCATCCTAACCCCATAATTGCGGACGTAAAGCGGGATTTTGTCTGCGAATTCAAGCTTCCCCAGATAGATCAGCAGGGCCTGTCCGAGCTGTGGGAAATAAAGCAGAAGGAAGGTGAGACCGTGTGGGATTTGATGCGGCGATTCAAGGACACGATTGGGAAAATCAGCTACCCGATCGATCCAAACCACCAGAGGGACTGGTTCATCAAGGCTCTGCTTCCCTTGACACGAACCCCTCTCACTCAGCAGAAGATTGATAATCTGAAGGATGCTTTGGAGCAAGCCATGAAGATTGAGGCCATGGCGGGCTACCCCCAGGAATACCGGGGGAGGCCAGCCCCGCAATATCCTTCTTTGATAGGGTTGCAACACCAGATCGCCAGATCGAAAGCTCACGAGTTCAATGCAGTGAGACCAAAGCGCTGGCCGAATGTTCGCACTCATTACCCAGCCAGCAGTTACCGCCGCAACCGAGTGTCCCCGGTTGCGTGGCGCAGGGGCAGGACCCTCGGTCGCGGCAATCCAGGGGGGTCCACCACCTGGTGGTGGCGCGGCGATGAATCCGCAGGGGGTCTACCAACCGCAACAGCCTTACGCGGGGTTCCCACCTCAACCGGGTTCCTCCACCACAGAGTACTGCGAGATTTGCCGGACGCTGGGGCATCCTCCTCGGATGTGCCCGATACTACAGAAGTACTCCACGGTCCCAAACAATGTGTACTACGAATTTTGTGTTTCCACGACTCACAACACTGAGCAGTGCAGGGCGCTCGATGCTCTTGCGGATCGATTGGATCGTCCCTCCTACAGGGTGAACGAGGCCCCAAGGGGAAGAGGCGGGGGCATGCGGGGAGGCCGCACAGGCGGACGTGGTCCGGTGAAATGTTACAACTGTGACTAGGAGGGTCATGTGGCTCGAGAATGTCCCCTTCCGCGATGACCCTGGTGTTCCCAGTGTCGGGTGAACACCCATGCCACAGAGGACTGTCCGGAGCTAATCAAGAAATGGGAAGAACGGGCGAGGCAGAGGGGAGCGAATCTGATAAACTCAGAGTCGCGAGGGACCGTGACCCTAGACAAGCAGAACGTCGCGATCGTGACGAGGGGCGGGAAGAAAACGTGGGAGGATGCCCACGGGAAGGAGCCAACACGAGTGGTTCGGCCAGCATCCCCGAAGATTTTAATCAGGCCTGAAGCCCAGAAGAAGTATTTCCAGGAGGCAGTTGAGGCGTTCGCCCAGCTGCGGGACGCGGGAGGTCTGGAGGAGCCTGTGCCACCAGAATCTGGGGCACAGAGCATCACAGGTACTGTGATCGAGGACTGTCTCCAGCTATTCCTCACGATTGTTGACAATGCTGCGCTGCGGCAGCAGCTCAAGCATGCTTTGGAAGGAGCACTGCAGGGGCGCATAGGACTTAGAGATCTGGCGAACACTGCCCCTCAATACGTGCAGCGCGTCAAGCGGAACAAGCAATGAATAGGCAAATAATTCCGGCTTAACACGCAGGTTGCAGGATTCCAAATCAGCGATACCATGCTGGATTTGGGGTCCGACGTCAACATCCTGCCACGAAAGACGTGGGAGGCCCTTGGAAGGCCACGGCTGGCCTACTCGCCAATCCAACTCAGGATGGCGAACCAGTACTGTATTCTGCCAATCGGCCGGCTTGAGGGTGTCGAGGTCGACATTGCAGGGGTGAAGACATACACCGATTTTGAGGTTATTGATATCATGGATGACAAGGACCCTTATCCTGCCTTACTCGGCATCAACTGGGCTTTTGAGAATTACGCCATCATCGACCTTAAAAAGGAGCTGATGATTTTTGAGGATGGGGAGTTACGGGTCACCCAGCCCCTTGACCCGTATCAGGGCCCGCGATATACGGAAACAGTGGACAATCGGGAGGATGCTCATATGATGGACCACCTTTATCAGATGACCGCAGGAAAGCGGGACGACTATATTAACCCGACCGCGATTGGCTCTGTCAGTTGGCAGAGTGTGCAGAGCTCGGAGCTCGGATCCGAACTCGCGTGGGAAGAATGGCAGCAAGGGGGGTATGAGACCACCACGTAGAGGTGTGCTACCATTGCCCAAGTCTGGTGGGTGGGGACTAAGATCCGCGGATATCCCACCCTGACAAACATGCAAGCTGTCAATACTTTTATTACCAAGGTGGAAGACATGGTCCCAGTCGAAAGCCGGATGCCACTTTTGGATGTGGCCTTGCAATCCACGTCGGCTCGGTGGTGGAAAAATCACCGCAACACTCTGTTGCAATGGGATTGCGTGGTGGATGCTCTGTGGGCACGCTTTAAAGAGGATGAAGGACCTCGCAGTACGCTTAAGTATCACGGCACTTCCGACCCGCGACACCATTTGCGGGCCTGTGAGGAGTAGTGGCGCAGCATCAGGTACCCTGAGGAGCTGTGGGTCCACAGGTTTATCCACTCCCTGGATACAATCCCCCAGGCCTGGTACCTGGAGGAAGAGCGGAAACGAGGAACCCGCTCTTGGCAGGAAGTCACGGACAAGTTCGTTCAGTGCTTCTTGTTCGAAGGGGAGACGACGCAGGAGTCTCGGGCCCTACAGGAAATCAAGGAGGTCTTGTTCTTCTGCCATCCCGAGCCTGACGGGGGCCTGGTAATGTCACGACCTGAGGCCAGGTGCGAGTTGGTTTGCCAACGGATTGACGACGATCCAGATGATGATAGTCTGGAGGACCTCAGGCATCTCTATTTTGACGAAAAGGAAGGTGAGCGGAACATCAGTGAAGAGCCGATGACTGAAGGAGTCCATCTACAGCCACTAAAGACAAAGAAGCTGAACATTGGAACAGACGAGAAACCCAAGCTGGCAACGGTGGGAGATTACTGGGACGAGGAAATGACAAAAGAAATTTTCAGCCTCCTCCGGGAATACGAAGACTTGTTCCCATCCTCGGTTGCAGACCTGAAGGGGATCAAGGGGGACCTCGGTGAAATGCGCATCGTGCTGAAACCGGGGGCCAGGCCAGTGAAGCACCGACCCTACCGGCTGAACCCACGTATCAAAGAAAAGGTCAAGATGGAGATCGACAAGATGCTGGCTGCAGGTCTTATCTTTCCAGTAGAAGAAGCAGAGTGGGTGAGTCCCATTGTCATTCAGAACAAGAAGGACAAAGCGGAGATACGTGTCTGCGTAGACTACCGAAGTCTGAACAATGCCTGCATCCACGATCTGTTTCCCACTCCCTTAAGCAATGAAGTTCTAGATCATGTCACGGGAAACGAAGCCTATTCCTTCACGGATGGGTTTTCGGGCTACCATCAGGTGCGCATTGCCGAAGAAGACAAAGCAAAGACGACATTCACCACTGAGTGGGGATCATTCGCATACCACGTTATGCCGTTTGGTCTGAAGAACGCACCGGCTGTGTTTTCCCGGATTGTATTTGCTGCTTTCCGGGAGTACATTCACAAGTTCCTGGAGGTCTACATGGACGACTGGACCGTCTACAGCCTGTTGAAGAAACACGCCACCCTTTTGCGTATTATGTTTGACCGGTGTCGTCAGCTGCAGATTTCCTTGAACTTGAAGAAATGTATTTTTGCAGTTCCATTCGGCACACTCTTAGGCCACGTGGTGTGCAAACAGGGGGTCTGTTTCGATCCCGCCAAGGTCACGGTCATAGTTCACATGGAAGCCCCCGAAACCGTGAAGCAGTTGCGTGCACTGCTCGGGCACACAAGATATTACAGGCGGTTTATCCGCAACTACGCAAAGATTACGGCCCCTTTGGAGAAACTGTTGCGGAAGTCAGAAGTATTCCAGTGGACAGAGGAGTGTAGGAAGGCCCTTGACACCTTGAAGGAGAAGTTGGCGACGGCGACCATACTTGTTCATCCCGACTGGGATAAGCAGTTCCATGTGCATATCGATGCGTCCGGTGTTGCACTTGGGGCTGTCTTGGCGCAACCCGGGGAGACGACAGTTGACCACCCCGTCCACTTCGCCAGCCGCAGGTTATCGAATGCGAAGAAGAATTACACCACGACCGAGCGGGAGGCGTTGGCGATGGTGTACTCCCTCCAGAAGTTCTGCCACTATCTTCTGGGCGGCAAATTCAAATTCTTTACGGACCACTCTTCATTGAAGTATCTGGTGAATAAGCCTGTTTTGGAAGGACGGATCTGTCGCTGGCTTCTACTTTTCCAGGAATTCACGTTTGAGGTGATTGTCAAGCCCGGCAGGTTGAATGTCAGTCCCGATCACTTATCCAGGTTGGAGACGGGAGAGAACGAAGGCTCGTTGGACGATCAGCTGCCGGATGCCGACCTCTTCCGAGTCGAAGCAGTACCGGATTACTTAGCCGACATTGCCACTTATCTGACCACGGGACAATGCCCTCAGGATTACACCCCGCTCCAGAAACGCCACCTGGTTGTCTGAGCGGCCGACTACCAATTGATCGCGGGGCAGCTATACAAACTCGGCCTCGATGAGGTGTTGCGCAGATGTGTCCTTGACCACGAACAGGAAGCGGTAATGTGGGAATGTCACAGCGGTGTTGCGGGAGGGCATGTGGGTGCAAAACCCATCGCAAGAAAGGTGCTCCAAGCTAGCCTGTGGTGGCCGACAGTACATGCTGACTGTAAGGCCTACGTGAAGCGCTGCGATGTTTTCCAACGGACGGGAAGGCCCTCTCACCGGGACGAGCTTCCGCTACACCCAGTGCATGTGTTGCGGCCATTCGAAAAGTGGGTTGTCGATTTTGTAGGTCCCATCGCCCCGGTCGCCAGACACTCCAAGGCCCGGTACATCATTACCGCCACGGATTACCTCACCCGGTGGGCTGAGGTAGCGGCGGTACGCGACTGCTCGGCGGAGACAGCTGCCCGGTTCATTTTTGAACACATCATCAGCCGGTTTGGCTGCCCACGAAGCTTAACCAGCGATCAGGGTACGCATTTCATTAATGCCACGGTCAAGTCACTACTGGACACATTTATGATTCAACATCACAAAAGCAACCCATACCACCCGCAGGCCAATGGTACTGTGGAAGCATTTAACAAAATTCTTGAAAAAGGCTTGACTAAGATTTGCAATGCTCAGCGCGACGATTGGGATGAGCGTCTCCCAGCGGCATTGTGGGCCTACCGGACCACGGTGAAACGCTTGACCAATCAGACGCCATTCCAGTTGGTGTATGTCCGGGAAGCTGTGATTCCCACCGAGTTCACTGTACCCAGTCTTTTAATCGCTACATCTCTTCAGTTCTTAGAAGAGGAGTCACTTCGGGAACGCCTCCAGGAGCTACAGGAGCTGGATGAGGCCCGAATCCTGGCGGAATTCCACCAGAAGGTTCAGAAGGCCAGGCAGAAAGCGTGGCACGACCGCCACCTCAAGAACAAAGCCTTCCAAGTTGGCGGCAAAGTTCTCTTATATGATAGCCGGTTCCAGAAGTTTCCAGGCAAGCTCCAGATGCACTGGTTGGGACCCTACTTTGTCATCGAGATCCGCGACTCAGGAGCCGTTCGGTTGGCACAGCTGGACGGTACAGTCCTACCTGGGTGGGTGAATGGCGCACGCCTGAAACCCTACCAGGAGTAGGTACCTTCCACTTCTCATCAATAACTCTCGCACCCGAGAGCACCCGTAGCGTAGCTTAGTCGAATAACTCTCCCGCAACCGGGATGAGCGTAGGGAGTCTTTTCCGTTCATAGGTAGTCTGTCAATAACCGCTCAGTTGCGGGGGAGGAACCGCAGCTGACTATGGTCGGGGCGGCGCCTGTCCAGCGTGTCATCCTTGTAGGATCCATCCACGTGCCAGTATCAGTCCAGGTCATTTCCGTTAGTCCTTTTTGTCAGTCCGTAGGATCGCTCAGATTTGCATCATAAATTACCATAAGTAGGCAGTGACCGTACCATAATCATTTGCCATCATCCACAGTTCCCTCAGCCGTCGCGTCTGCCCATTTCCCCATGCCGCCATCAGCAACTGTCAGATTACACACAGGCATGCGATCGATCGCACGATTATCGCAGGCAAGAAGGCCAGCAGGAATTAATTATCGTTATGAGGTCTCATCAACTCCGCTCGTGCCAGGTGATGACATAACTTGCATGGAGACCAACAACACGAGAATGCCAGACCAGTTCAATTTGGCAATTGCAGCGACACCAGAGTGGTTGAAGTCTCAAAACGCACCGCACCAAGATAGAAGCTCCAGGAGAATTCTCCAGGTTTACCAGCGCCGTGCCAAAATGCCAAAGGCTCTCCTATCCATTGCTAAACCAGCGCTGGACAGTCGGATCCACAGGACAGAGTCGCTGGTTGGAAAATACAACAGTGCAGCGTTGATAGACGCCAACCTGTCCAACTCGGTCGAATTCCCCTCCCTCCACTGGCAGACATATATGGAGCATCACTACACACCAGGTGGTCGCTCAGCCAACCGAATGCGACCAGAGTTCCAGGGCCTCCAGCAATCATCCCTGATGAACTTAAGAACTCTCCCTGTCTTTGGGACTACCGGACCGGCCCTGCAATGCACCTAGTTCCTCCTCAGCCGAATTCAGAATGGGTCCTTATGGCTAAACGAGGAGATCCCCATTCACGCTGAAGACATTCATCGCCTCACAGGGCTGTCCCAGAATGGCGCAGACGTCTCCGCTGCCGGTCAGACATCTTCCAAGCACGCACGAAAGACGGGTGATACAGACCTCTATGCCAAATATGGCACTCGCCGGGGGGGGAAAGGCGCCAAAATTGATCTGATTAACAAGCCAGAGATTCGGTTCGCTTGCTATCTCATTGCTAGCAAGACGATGTGGCATTATACCAAAGGAGAGTGCACCTTGGATACCATCTCCATTGCGGAGCACTGTGTCCAAGGCACCAGGCTGAATTGGTGTTCTTTCGTGCTCAAAGAACTGTTCGCGGCATGCGAAGAGAATTATAAGCGCACCACTAGTTTCATCCATGGTTACCTGATTGTAACTTTTGCCATGTGGAAATGGCACATTCCTCCTGTTCGGCTGCCGGCAGAAACTACCGCGAGCCAGCCCCTCGCGATGAAATTCACCCTGTGGCAGGTGTCCTCTGACCCCAACACGAAACAGGTGAATGCGAAAGCGTTTCGGTCTTGGTACGGGCTAATGATAGATGTGGTGGCTAACCAGCAACGGGTGCCCAGGAACCTGTTGGACGACTATAGTGAGCAGGTATGGTTCGGGGTAAGCGACAGGCACACTTACCTCCCCCCCACTTGCGTGCCAGAAGCCACCTTCCACATGGCGCCGCTGAAATTCCAGCTGGACGATGCTACCTTTCACCGCGAGGTCTGTTCGTGGCCGGGGGTCACAAAGCACATCTGCGACGGGATCCCCAGGTACAACTTTGAGCAGATGCTACCGACGCAACGGCCTGCCGAGACGGGCATGGCAGGGCCCTCACAGGCCGTGGCGGGACCTTCTCAGGATGCAGCCGGGACCTCACATGAGCTCCCCGAACCACTGGTCCCCGTCGTCCAACACTTCAATACTGAGGTACGAAGTTTCAACGTGGCGACCCAAGTTATTTCAAGCGGTGCCCCTTTGTTTCCTTTATTTTCTGAATTCCAACTCAGTCGTTCTCTTTCTCCATCCCATACTGCCCCTCTCACTTCTCCCATCCCTACCAACTTATTCACTTCTACCAGCCCCAACATCACCCCAATGGGCGAAACGGGCCCGAGACCTGATAAATTAGACCCCCCTCCATCCAAGCGGGCCCACACCACCATCACTGATCCAGTGGTGGACCTTACTGATGACGATCCGCCACCCACTCCACTCACAGGGACATTAATTCTGGAGGAACCCCTTATCGACCCATCAGAATTCATCAATATTCGCCTCCCCCATACCTCCACCACACCGTCCACCACTCCCTCCACCGTCCATCCACCTGCCACGTCATCCGTTCCATCAAACTCATCTGCCACTGTATCTAACCCCCTTATCTGGGAACTCTTTGGAGGAGACCATGGGGCTGAAGTCACCTCCAGTACTACGACCGTAGTACCACCAGTCGACCCCGTGGCCACACCCCAGGGTTCTTTCTCTACTATATTTACTCAGCTGGCCAACGTTGGGGCTGACTCGGTCGAGGCTCCGCCTGAGCATGCTGACCCTCCCCCCATAGGCCAGACCATTCAGCAAGAACGGCCAGATCCCGACATGGGCACCTCAACGCAGCAACAGACACCGGTGTCCCCTCCTGAGAATTCCAACAGATCAGTGGCCAGTGGGCAACCTTTACAGGAGCGAATGCCGGAGCAGGGCGCTTCTGGCACCGCCAACGTAGAAACATGGGGTATAGCCCAGATGTACCTATTCATTCATAGGGCGGCCTTGCAGGCCGAACAACTTCATGCAGAGCTGCAGCTGCGGTGCGATGAGCAGCACCACCAGATCATAGCGCTTACTTAACAGCGCGACCAACTGACCAAGGAGAAGGCCTACCTGCAGGATCAGGTCACCATTTTCACTCAGGCGTTCTCAGACCTATGTCCCGCTGTAAGGGCTCACCATGCCCCACTTCCTGACGATATAGCGGAGAGAAATGTAGCAGTCCAGGCTTACCACATTCGGTCTGCCTTCATGGGTCTACGCAGAGAGAATCAGGAACTTCAAGCGGCGTTAGCCGCACGGCCTGCGCTCCCTAAACCGCAGATTGTATACTCTGAACAAGTAGCAGCCAAGCAGACCCAGGCAGCTCACATGCAGGCGACCCTTCACTCCGCGGCGCACGAGGTTTACGACCTCCTGCGAAGTCTGCAGGAGTGTTCACTCACCCTCACGGTCAAAACGCAGCCCATCTTCGCCCAGCTGCAACAGATTTCCAGGGAAATTCAGGAGACCGCAGATCCCGAGCAGTTAGATCAACTATATTTCCAGGCGGACGAGCTTGAGGTTCAAATGCACCAGACCGACGCCAACTCAGCAACGGCCAGGCAGATAATTCGAGAACTCCGTCGGCCCATTCAAGCCAGTTCCAAATCAATACAACAACTAGCTGCAAAGGCCGAGACCCAGCTTACCACGATGTTCGGGGCCGTCCCGGCGAATATAGAGGAGGCCGCTGCCACCAGGATCACTGAGGAAGCAGACTCGCTAATGCAGGGATGGAAACAAGCTATGTCGGACTTCACCGGGCTTAAAGATATAGCGCTCCGCAGGGTCTCGGAGTTGGGGCCCTTGTTTGAACAGTCGCTTGGAGGCGCACAGCAGGAAAGGGCACGAGATGAAGGCACAGAGGCCGAATAGGGCACGGGATCCAGCGGGGCAATGGAGGTGGAAACTGTCATTTGTGATTTACTCGGGGACGAGTCAAGGAACTGTGGTCGGGGCCTGTTGGGGCCCTTGTTTTTGAAATCTTGGTTAGAACATTTTGAATTTTGACCTTTTGAGTTGCGGCATGAAGACACATGGCAATCGCGACCGCATCGCAACTACCAGGAGTCGCGAAGCTATCAAGGTGGCGTGGAAGCATGAGATATCTGAAGAAAGAACACGCATAAGTACATATGAAGAAAATACACAGCAGAAGATAGAAAGCGTAACACACAGATAACAGGAGAGAAGCTAGAAGCAGCTGAAGAAAAGACACAGGGAGGAACTGATAGTCACGATAGCGGGTGAATAAATAACAATCACCCGGCTAAAAGAAAGAGAATGCTATAGGGGTTGCGAGGCTCGTGACAGGAGAAGAAGCACAGAGCGACTGTGGGAAATCATGCATGACATCTCGGTGATTCCTAATCTTCTCTATTTCTGTTCCGTAAGAAATTTGTACATCTGTATCAGGGTTGTAAGCTATCGCTGAAGATGCTATGTAATCATGAGCTTGGCCAAGAGATTAATATAATGAAATGTTGCTGTCTCAATAAGAGGTTTACATGCATGTAATGTGTTTACGCTGGTTTAAAATTTTATTTGCTAATGTCTGAATGCTTCTTAAGTGCTCTTGCGTACATGACTCTGTCTATATAAACGATGCATTGTCCATCATGAGTTGCGACTCTGTTCCTTGCCATTGGTCTAATCCCCTTCTGCATGTGGTTCCGGCACGCCTCGGGTGAGACTCACTGCTCTCCGGAGTAGGGTGAAAATGCCGGCGTGATCCTAGACTACATCGGACTCCTTTGTTGGCCACAACTCCTGAACCTGGGTCTTGTCCGCGAGACCTGACTTCTCGCCAATGCAGGTAGTTGTGCAAATGAAGAGGAACGCGTTAAATCATGATGATCATGACATTAGGGGAGATAATGATGATGATCAGGATGATTTTTACACTAATCAAAATAGCAAAGACAACAGTGGTAATATTGAACAAAGTGATGTTGATGCTGGGGATAAGAGAGGCAAGCATCAAACAAAAAAAGAGTGCCAATTCATTGACCTTTACAGTGAAAATGAAGATGAGGGGAGAGTCACTAGCATACTGCTCCAGAGCAAAGACGCACAGATCAGAGACCTGCAAAGGAAGCTTCGCATGGAAAATTATAACATTGAGTATTATAAGGATGAACACAAGCAGCTGAAGAAGACACAAAGAGACCTTGGCCTACATAAAAACATGGCCAAACACTATGCATTTAGAGATCAAATTGCAAGGGCCAAGCTCAAAGGGGCCGTTGCCAAAATTCAAGCACTCAAAGAGGAAAAGGGCCAAGAAAACCTTGACATATTAGTTGATGCTTCCCTAAAGGCATCCAAAACCACATGAGGAAGTTAATTGCAAATTTTGGGAACTTTTTGGAAATTTTTGGTTTTTGCTGATTTTAAGGGCCGAAAGCGCAACACCCTTGGCGCTACGCTTTTCCTACAGGCATCCAATGGAGGTAAAGTTTACATTTTTGGATTTATCAGCCCAAGGACATCATGCACCAAATTTGAGAACATTTGGAGCAGTTTTGGTCCCTCAAAAGGCCCAAAAACATGCTAATTTTCACATTTATGCCATGTTTTAAGGGCTGGCGGTGCGCTTTCAGCAGCCTTGGGAGTTTTGATTTTTGAATAGGTTAATGGAGCCCAATCAGAAAACCAAGGGAATTTTTGGAAATTATACTCAACAGGCTTTGCAACAAGCCATCACGGATCCCATTTCGACATCGGGAAGGCCTTCCAAACTTGGCTGCAAGGTGACCCAGTTTTCATGTGCAGGTGCTGCGCTTTTGGCCTAGAAATGCACCCTTAAATCTCAGTGCTACGCCCTAGAAAATAAAAGTCAAAAAAGTATTCTAGGAAACATTTTGGAAGTTTTTGGGAGCCTAAATGTCAATTTTTTTTCCAAGAATGGTCAAGAAGATATTTTTTATCAAATATTTTGTGCATTGGGCCTTGCAAGGTCTCAAAGGAAAAAAGTGACATTTATGATTAACTAATGGGCTTCTAGAGACCTGATTAGGGTTTTTGTTCTCCTTGATTTTTAAATACAGCATTGAGGACTCACTTTAGTGTTGGTTGTTGGTTAAACACTTATTGAGAGTAATACATAGACTTGTAGATTGAAGACAAATTGGCTCTGATTTTTGTGAATGGCTTGGATTGTTTGGCATTGGAGAAGGCTTGCTTACAGGATCCTTGAGCATTAATAAATGGTGATGTCTTCCTATTTAGTTAATCTTTTCTTGTATTATCATTTTTTTCATCTTTCTATTGCAGTAGGATATAATTTTTAGGCTAAGAAATGTTGTTTAGAGGCACCTTAGTTCTGTTTGTCCTTCACTGCTTCTATGTTTTCTTCTGCTAGGTCAGTTTAGAGAATTCCTAGTTGCTCTCTAGACCCACTTATGCTTGTTTATCTTATGAATGATTCAATACAGTATATATCAAATATGTTTTATGGTTAGCCCTGCTTGTTTGATGTTATTATACATTGTTCTTAAGATCTTTCTTTGAGGTATCACTGATTAGGTTTAGTCAAAGAAGTTTATGTTTTGATCATGCCCTTTTTCCATTCTTGAAAGGTTTCCTTGGGGGTCTTTATAGCTCTGATCAATGATGTTTAAGACTTCCCTCTTCTTTGATCTATGTTATATTTCTATCTAAAAGGTTTTCTAATCTTGAAGGTGGAATCACTACAAGTTATACAAGTTTCTTACCTTCTATAGTTCACTGAATTGTTTGTCTTATATGCTTATTTCCTTGAGTATAATCAAAGAGTTATTGGTTTGCCCTGTCTTATGATTACTTCTTTATGCTTGGTAGTGTTAAATACCTTTCTTTTTTAAAGGTATTTGTTCAAGGATTCTTAACTACCCTTTTGCACCTACTATGTTCACAAACATGATGTTCATTTCATCTCACCCAAACCTCGAAGATCCATTTGACCATGTTAGATTTTCCTTGTGATGCACCCTGATTCATTGTTGAAATGTCCATGACCTTTTATAGACTCCATAGCCCAATGACTTGAAAATATCTCATTCCTTCTATTCTACTTCATCACCTACCCAACCCAAACAAACAAACAAACCCCAAACTTAATAACTAGCCTAAAATCAAACCCTAAAAGCAAACAAGTTCACATCCTTTGCACAAAATAGAGAGAGCCCTCTCTAAGTCTAGGAAGGCTAGGTCCTAGGACTCCAAATACTGGTTTGATGTTACCCTTGTTCACTTGGTCATTATCAATCTGCCAAATTATGAGGACCTCACATAACAGTGATCACGATGGGACTTTTGAGTCAGTGACATCCTAAGTATCCCTTAGGAGCTCTCAAATCCCTGTCAAACTTAGACAACTTAAGTGTTGGCCGAAATTAGAATTTAATTGTTTCACCATCCTCACAAAATAATGATTGAACTAGAGGACACTCATTAAAACCTTAGGGCTACATAAAGGAACTCATAAAACCCAAAAAACATCTCTAGATTTGTTTTTGTAAATTGTTGTTGGTGGACCAAAAATATTTATCTTCAAAACAGTAAAAAAACATCCCCCTGGCAACTCCACTAGCCTCCAGTAGGCCTATTAACTTTACTAGATCTCGTATACTTCCATAGGATTGTGTAAAATCAGCCCTAAGTAGTTTATAGGCCTAGTCACACACTATGTGAGTTCAGCAAACATTAAGAGAGGTCTTCCTTTCGAAAATAGTCATAAACTTTTAGCCTCTCTGCATTATTGTGTTTAAAATCTCGCTTCGCAAAGGATCAACACCAGTTCTCACCCGAACCCAAACCCTCCTACCATAGTTGATGACCCAAAAAATATTTTGTGGAAAACTTTTAGAACTAAAGATTCAAATATTAGAACCATTCATAGAGCAAGTTTTGTCCCTAGATTTGCAGAAGAGTCCTAGTAGAGAAGCCTCTCCTTCCACTCCTCTTGATTTTTAGATTCTCCATCACTTTGGATTTTTCCATTCCAAATCTACTCAAAATTAGTTTGTTGGTCCTAGTACATCTACCACCCCCATTCACACATCCACTGTTCAAACCACTCCACCTCCTCTAAAAAATCCTCCTTGGGTTCCCTTATTTCCAATCATGGCAGCATGGCTTTCCCCATTAGTTTTACCCCAACCTCTAGTTCCCATGCCTCAAGATTACCGATCCAAAATACCTCACTTTATTGGAGCTAAATCCCAAAAACATGTAGATAGAATTAATGATGCCTTTGACTATCATGAGATTGAAGAGAAGACCATAAAAATGAGGACATTTGCCCAAAGCTTAGGAGGAGAAGCCAAGAAATGGTTAAAAATCTTAACTCCTAATAGCATACATGACCTCCCTTCCCTTTACCAGACATTCATAAACAAGTGGAAAATTAGGAAAAACCCTCTCCAAATCCTCTTAGAATATAACAACCCGTTGAACCTTGAAAATCGCTACTACAACATTGGGGGATAACCACCCAGTCCAAACCTTAATACATCTCCTTTTCCATTTATGATAGTGGCTCCAACTGGTTTAACTAGGTCTAGTTACCTTTTCCCTATCGCTATTGGTTTATGATATATCTTTAACTACCAATAGACAGGGATATCAGATCGATTCTTCTTGCTGATCAGGCAAGAGAATGACCCTTAAGCTGATTTGGGTTCAGCCAAACCACAACTAAGATTTTGCCTCTTCGAGAAGAGGACTTAAAACAATATAGAAATTAATCTAAATGCAAACTTATTCTATAATGCAAGAAAAAGAAACTAATATAAATCCTATCTCAATCAGGTAGATATAGATCTAACCCAACTAAGAGCAAGATGATTAAATAGTGAGAGTTTAAATATGTCTGGTTTTTATTTAATGTCAAACTAACGAAGAAATTCAATTAGCTCACATTTGTGAGTACCAAAACATATTCTATTGAAACCATTTGACTGAAATAATAAATTGATAACACTATGGAAGAAATTCACAAAAATGATATCGATAATCAAATCAGTCAAAACAATAATATGTGAAAGAAATTCACAACACATTACTATTTAATAAATCAATTTTATAAGACAGATTTCTGAGTAATGGTTACTCAAAAATCAGATTTTAATTCATAAGAGCAGAGATACATAACAATTTGAGACAAATTATCCATATCAACATAAATACATAAATATGAATAAAATGAAACAAAAATTTTATTAACATAAAAATGAAACTAGTATTTGATACAGAAATGCTAAAAATACCAATTAATTAAATCCGCTTCTCTGATCCTGGTCTCTAACAGTATTTTACATTACTTAAATTTCTGCTTTCAAGACTAGAGTTGCAGAAATGCAAATTCTGTCCATCATACATAATTGAATATATAAAGAAAAAACCCTCAACAATGTTCAGATCTGAAATTTTCTCTCCTCCCCATCTACAAATCTAAATTCCTATTACAGAAATGATTTTAGAAGTTTGGAATTGCAGAGGAGAGCATCCCCTTTTACATTTTGCAAACTGCAATTTATAATGTTTCCAAAAGTATTTTGAGAGGAGAATTTGTTGAAGAAAAATCTGCCCAATATAATTTTAATTGCTCAAAAATTCCAATCTTTAATTGCTGGAGTCTTCTCATTGATTGAGAGCTTATTCTCCTCATCTCTTCAACTGTTTTCCTACAAAAACAAATAAAAAAAAAATTTAAAATGCAAAAATAAAATCAAATTGTCAAATCTAGAAATTAAAATAGATCCAATTAAACTTACTTAAATAAATAAAAAGGAAACATAAGCTTTCTTTTGATTTTTGTGCTGATCTAATTGGCTAATGAGAATATAGATGAATAAATTTGCACTCATAAGAAGTTGTGGCAAATTAAAATGCAAAAAATAAAATTCAGAAAATTAGTTTTGTTTTAAAAAATTCGTAGCTTGATCTTTTGCTGAATTTTAGACCCAATAAATGATCAAATCTGGAAATAAAACTTCTTCAGGAATAATCTCCATCATTTTATCTTTCCAATGAGCTATCCTGGGCCTCATTTGGCCAAGTAAAACTCCATTTATAAGCCTCTAAAATTGGTATATTAAAATTGCCAAAAATCTGAAATTTTGTTGCTTGGGCTAAAAAAATCAAAATTTTAAATTAAATTCTAATCCTAAATTAGATTATGATTTTTAATTAATTAATTATAATTAATTGCAATTATATTATTCATCTAATTCAATTATAATCTAATTCTAAATTAAGTTTTAATTATCTATTAATTATAAACTAAACTAATTATTTAATAAATTATTTATTAATTAATGTTAATCTAACTAATAATTATAATTAACTATTTATAAACAAATTAATCTAATTAATAATAAATTTAATTAAATTAATTATATTTTAAATATTAATTAATCTAATTAATCTAAAATTAATTATTTTTCAATTTTTAAATCTAAAACTAAATTAACACTTATATTAACTTAAAACTAACCTAATACTAACACTAATATCTACTAATGCTAACTTTAAAACTAATTTAAAATTACACTAACCTACTACGAATCCACTATATTAATATTATGCTAACATTTGGCTAATATAAAATTAAACTAATATTAGACCTATGGAAAACTAACATTACACTTACTTAAAATTAAGTTAATACTAACAAATACTAACTTTAAAACTAACGTTATCTACCTTTTACTCATACGAATGAGTTTGACACTCTAATGTTAAATTATATTAACACTATTTAATATTAAATTATCACTACTGACCACTTAGACTATCGTGAGTTCATCGTGATCTAATAAAACGAATGAAGGTCATCGGGGTTTTTAGAAGGATTCTCCGATGGATACTTCCGATGCGATCAAACAATATACCACATGCCCTTTGTCTTCGCAATTGGCATATTGGGGGTTCAAAGGCCATCAGAGGTTTTAGAAATGCATCCGATGAAAACTTCCGATGCGATAAAAGAAATCCGATGCGATGTTTTAAAACGTATCATATGCCTTTGACTTATTTTCAATCGAAATATTGGCAAATGAAGGCCATTGGGGTTTCTAAGGAATGCATCCTTTGGAAATCCTCGATGCGATGTAATTTTATTTTTTTGTTTTTTGTTTTTATAAATTATGAAATTACCTAAAGTGTGATTTGCCTAAATAAACTACAGACACTTTAATGAAAAAAAAAAAATTAAACTACAGCCACTTTGACATTTTGGATTTTCGAGATTAGTAATTTATTTGAAAATTGGAATAAATGACTGAAATCTTGATGCTTTATGATTTGGCTGTATAAGTGAAAATAAAAAAAATTGTTAGTAATAACTAACTAGGGGTTAATATTTAAACTAAATGCATTATTGAACTAATTTAATTAAAAAAATTGAATATTGTACATTTTACGCATTTTTTAACCCAGGCGACATAATTGATTAGACTTCAAAGGAGTGCCACTTACAAACTGGTTAACCAAATGAGGCGAAACAAGCATCAACATGAAGCTTATTAAAAATCAATTTCAACCAAGCAATCAAAACAAAAATCTAAAGAAGATGAAAAATCAATAAAATCATGAGGTAATTAACTTAATAAAAATCTTAAAAGGCACTAAGCCAAAATTTTATAGAAAGGGCCCCCATTATTTGAAGTGAAAAAGTTGTAAATGGGAGGGGTTATTGTACCATACAACAAAACCTTAAGAGAAATGTCGGGAAAAGTGTCCAAGACTATTGTACTAGATTCAATAGTGTGTACAATGCCCTCCCACCTCACATGAAACCCCCACAAGGCCTAGCGCTAGTGAAATTTCCAGAAGGCGTTGATCCTGACATGACCTACCAATTGAGAGAAAGAGACCCCCTAACCTTAGAAGATATGCAAAGGGGAGTTGTGAGTTTAGAGGCCAACCTAATTGAGAAGAGGGCTAAGATGAGGTCAGAAAATAAAGTCGCATACAAAGATGAAACTATGGCCTCAACCTTCTCATCTGATGCCAAGATTGAAAACCTAGTAAGAGTAATGGAAAGAATGATGGATAGGATCAACTTGAATGAAAGAGAACCTCCTAGGGAAAACCAACCAAATCCCCAAAACATAAATAGAAATCAGAACTCTAGAAGAGACCCTCCCCAAAATAGACAAAGAGAAAATGACCAACAAATTAGGCCTCCTTTCCAAGACAATTATGTGGATGAAGAGGAGAGAGAAACTGAATAGCTGGAAGAAAACCATGTAAAATTGATAGGCTCTGACAATGAGGGTGATGTTTTTCTCACAGAAGAAGAACAGGGTTCTTTTCCTCAAACCAAATGACAGAAAAAACTATGAGTCTGAATAATATAAATTAGGATTTGAAAATGCCATAATGGAGGTCCATAGGCAATATGATCTTAGGAGTAAGAAAAACCAAGAGGCCTCCAAGAAAAACAAACTAGAAACTGCCGTTAAAAATACCCATGAAAACACAATGAAAAGGATAGCAAAAAATACAAACACCATGGCTAAGAAACCTGATAAAAAAAAATACAAAACTAGCCAACAAAATGGTTACACAAGTTTCCCTAGTACCTCTACTAGTGGCCCTGAAAAAACTCTTTTCACTAAGGTTCCAAATCAAAATCAGCAAAATAAAAGTGCAGAAAAAATCATGGCTGATAAAACTGATGTAAATATGCCCAAAACACAAACACCTTTCATTTTTGAGGGAGAGATTGCCAAAATAAAAACAAGCATACCCCTTGCTGAACTAGTAACTCAGGATATATATAGGTCCCAAATGTTAAAAGCTTTGAACATAGGAAATGATATTGACACTCTAAACCTAATTGATGACAAATTAGAGTTGTTGTTTGGACCTGAGGTAGAGGGAAAATATCAAGAAGGATATGTCCCTCCATTCTATGTTACCTTGAATATTCATGACAAGATCTTGCAAAATGTTATTCTAGACTCCGGTGCCTCACACAATCTCATGCCCAAGGTGGTGATGGAGAGATTAGGCCTCGAAATAACCAAACCTTACAAAGACTTGTATTCTTTCGATTCAAGTAGAGTCAAATATTTGGATCTAATCAAAGATTTGTGTATCAATCTAGCACAAATATCTACTAAGAGTTTAGTGATGGACATAGTGGTTGCTGAAATTCCCCTGAAGTATGGCATGCTTCTATCTAGATCATGGGGAGCCAAGCTTGAAGGGAATCTCCAAATAGACATGTCCTACGCTACCATTCCGGTCTTTAACTAAACAAGGAGATTGTACCGGGAATCACATATGAAATATACGATTAGAAGCCAAGATAGGCTAAACAACACCCCCCTTTATTCCATCAATTCAGACCTTGACTTATTTATCTTGTATAATGATGATGATGTTGATGAACAAGTAAATTAATTGAGAAAGATCTAGGCCTACGATAACGGTCAAACCAAACACTGAATGAAGAACTTGAAAGCCAAAATTCCATCAGCCCTGAACAGCAACATAATGGAGAATTTGAACTTGAAACTCTTTGGATCATGAGCTTTGATGGTTGTTGTGGCAAAGCTGGTTCAGAAGCTAATGTCTAGACTTTCAATGCACTAACAATATTGCAGAGTATGAAACCCTTCTCCTTGGTTTACATTTTCTAAGATACATAGGAGCCAAAAACATTTATGTACAAGGAGATTTAAAGCTGATCATTAGACAAATCAAGGGTGAATATTCAGCCAAGAATCTTAGGCTAAGAGAGTATAGGAATGCAGCCTTAGACCTCTTGAAATTTTTTGAAAAGTATGAACTTACTTCCATTCCTAGAGCCCAAAACACCATTGCCAATGAACTTTCCTTTGCTACCAACACTTTCCAAATACCACATGCCAATGAACAATACACTGTAAAAGTCAAAAACAGGCCTACAATACCTCACAACATAGAATATTGGCAAGTGTTTAAGGGTGATAAAAAAATTGATGACTTTCTCCAATCTAAGAATGAATTTGCAATACCAAAAACAAGCTTAGGGCATGAAGAGAATAATTTGCTGAAGAAAAAGCCCACAAAACAAAGTTTTCCTCTGTTGCTGATATAAATTTGCTTGAACATCCTAATGAGGCAGAATTTTTTGAAAATCTAGATCAAAAGGACCTTGAGGTTTTACAATGTAAAGATGATACATTACCAAGGGGATTTGCACCATTAGAAGAGTTGTTTGATTTTAATAATGTGGCTAGAAAGCCAAATATGGAATCCACCGAGACTAATGTAGAAGAATGTAACATAGGCATCATAAAAGAACTCAAAATGATCAAGTTGTCCAAAACTCTCCCTCCTCATATAAGGTAGAAATATATAGATTTTTTCAAAGAGTTTAAAAATATTTTTGCATGGAGGTATGATGACTTGAAATCCTACGACACAAGCATTATTCAACATAAAATTCCTCTCAAGGAAAATCAGAAACCATTCAAGCAAAAATTGAGAAGAATAAACCCCGTTCTAGTAACTCTAATTGAAAGGGAAACAAAAGAAGATTTATGATGTTGGTATCATAGTCCCACTTAGGTAATCATAATGGGTTTCTATCCTTGTGTCAGTAAGAAAGAAAACAGGGGAGATCAGGCTATGCATAGACATTAGAAACTTGAACAAAGCCTCCCTAAAGGACAACTACCCTTTACCCAAAATGGATCATATACTGCAAAGGGTGGTAGGTTCTAAGAGAATATCATTACTTGATGGCTTTTCAGGGTACAATCAGGTATTGGTACTGCCAAGTGATTAGCATAAAACCACTTTCACAACACCTTGGGGCACATTCATGTATGTAAAAATTCCATTTGGGTTGATGATTGTAGGAGCTACTTTTAAAAGAGCCAATGACATAGCTTTCTCTGAAGAAATATTTGACTTCATAGTCATATACCTTGATGACATCATTGTCTATTCTAAAACTGATGAAAAACACCTAGTTCATTTGCAAAAGGACTTTGAGAAGTGTAGGAAGTATGGCCTGTCTCTGAATCCCAAGAAAACATTGTTTGGTCTTCGTGAAGGAACACTCTTAGGCCGCATCATTTCCGAAGAAGGGATAAAGATAGACCCCAAAAGGATTGAAGGTATACTATAAATCAACCATCCTAGAAACATTAACAATATTTCATTGGAAAGATGAATTTCCTGAGAAGGTTCATTCCCAACGTCGTTAAACTCCTAAGAAATATCACAATCATGCTGAAAAGAGAAGTAGGAGTCAAGTGGACCATGGAAGCCAAACAATAATTTGAACTGGTAAAACAAGCCCTTACCAAAACACCAGTTCTAATCAGTCCCGACTATACCAAGGATTTTTTCATTTTCTCCTTTACATCGGAACACACTGTTGCTGTTGTATTGATTCAAAAGAACATGATGGGCCAAGAACAACCCATATCCTTCTTCAGCAAAGCATTGAGGGATGCTCCTCTAAAATATAACATCATGGAGAAGCAAGCCTTTTCCTTGATCAAAGCATTGAAGGACTTTAGAGTCTACATTTTGCACTCCCATGTTATTTCCTTTGTTCCACATGCAGTTGTTAAAGACATTCTGAATCAAGACCCTAATGGTAAAAGGGGTAAATTTATTTCTATTATCTTAGAATATGATTTAGAAATCATACCCACTAAACTGATTAAAGGACAAGGACTCGCAAAACTCATGGCTAAATATGGTTGATGCATTAGAGGAACAGGAAGAATTCACAGCTCCACACATTCAAGAAGTATTTCCTAATTCATCTTGGTATGTTGATATTCTATATGTACTTTTTTTTATCTTAATGCTCCTCCTACTTTATCCAAAACAAAAGATAGATTCTTGAAACAAAAAGCTTTAATTTTTTGCATTTTAGATGGAGCTTTGTATTGGAACATTTCTGTTGGCATATTGCTTAAATGTTTTCTTGAAGATGATGCAGATAGAATTCTGCATGAACTCCATGAAGGAGAGTGTGGAGGTCACCTCTACTGGAAAACTACAGCCAATAAAATCCTTAGATTTGGTTACTATTGGCCCACTCTTTTCCCCGATACACACAAGCTAGTTGCAACTTTCCATAAATGCCAAATCTTTGATGGAAAGAAAAAGCTACTACCTTTTCCCTTGCATCCTATTAGTATTGAAACTCCTTTTCAACAGTGGGGTTTATATTTCATTGGCGAAATCCACCCTGCCTCATCTTCCCAACACAAATGGATTCTCACTGCTAATGATTATTTCACCAAATGGATAGAGGCCATCCCTTCAAGGAATGCTACCGACTTAGCCATCATAAAATGCTATCGAATGGGGGTATGAGGACTTTAAGTCCTATGACACAAGCATTATTCAACATAAAATTCATCTCAAAGAAAATCAGAAACCATTCAAACAAAAATTGAGAAGAATAAACCCCGTCCTAGTACCTCTTGTTGAAAAATAAATAAAGAAGATGTATAATGCTAGTATTATAGTCCCACTTAGGTACTCAGAATGGGTTTCCAACCTCATGTCAGTTAGGAAGAAAACGGGGGAGATTAGGCTATGCATAGACTTTAGAAGCATGAACAAAGACTCCCTAAAGGACAATTACCCTTTGCCCAAAATGGATCATATACTACAAAGGGTGGTGGTTTCTAAGAGAATATCATTGCTTGATGGCTTTTTGGGGTAAAACCAAGTACTATTACTTCCAAGTGATCAGCATAAAACTGCTTTCACAACACCTTGGGGCACATTCATGTATGTAAAAATGGCATTTGGGTTGATGAATGTGGGGGATACTTTTCAGAGAGCCATGGGTATAGCATTTTCTAAAGACATAGGCTACTTCATAGTGATTTACATTGATGACATCGCTGTCTATTCTAAAATTGATGAAGAACACCTAGTTCATTTGAGAAAGGTCTTTGAGAAGTGTATAAAGTATGACCTATCTATGAATCCTAAGAAAACATTGTTTGGTCTTCAAGAAGGAAAACTCTTGGGCCACATCATTTCCAAAGATGGGAAAAAGATAGACCCCAAAAGGATTGAAGGTATACTGCAAATCATCCATCCTAGAAACATTAAAGAGATGCAATATTTCATTGTAAAGATAAAATTCCTGAGAAGGTTCATTCCTAACATCGCTGAACTCCTAATAAATATCACAAACATGCTGAAAAGAGAAGTAGGATTCAAGTGGACCACAGAAGCCAAACAATCCTTTGAACTGGTGAAACAAGCCCTTACCCAAACACCGGTTCTAATCAACCCCGAATTTACGAAGGATTTCTTCATATTCTCCTTTACATCCGAACACACTGTTGTTGCTGTATTTCTTCAAAAGAACATGATGGGACAAGAATAGCCCATATCCTTCTTCAGCAAAGCATTGCGAGATGCTCCTATAAAATATAACATCATGGAGAAACAAGCCTTCACCTTGATCAAAGCATTGAAGGACTTCAAAGTTTACATTTTTCACTCCCATGTTATTGCTTTTGTTCCACAAATAGTTGTTAAAGACATTTCTAATCAAGACCCTGATGGTAAAAGGGTTAAATGGATTGTTATTATCTTAGAATATGATTTAGAAATCAGACCCACTAAACTGATTAAAGGAAAAAGACTCACAAAACTCATGGCTGAATCAAATTTTCAAGCACTAGACATGAATATGGTTAATGCATTAGAGGAACAGGAAGAGTTCATAGCTCTGCACATTGAAGAAATATTTATGAATTAATCTTGGTATGCTGATATTCTATATGTAATTTTTTATCTTAATGCTCCTCCAACTTTATCCAAAACAAAAGCTAGATTCTTGAAACAAAAAGCTTTAAATTTCTGCATTTTAGATGGAGCTTTGTATTGGAAAAATCTATTGGCATATTGCTTAAATGTTTTCTTGAAGATGATGCAGATAGAATTATGCATGAGTTCCGTGAAGGAGAGTGTGGAGGTCGCCTCTACTGGAAAACCACATCTAATAAAAACCTTAGAGCTGGTTACTATTGGCCCACTCTTTTCCTTGATACTCACAAGCTAGTTGTAACTTGCCATAAATGCCAAATCTTTGATGGCAAGAAGAAGCTACTACCTTTTCCTTTGCATACTATTAGTGTTGAAACTCCTTTTCAGTAGTGGGGTTTAGATTTCATTTGCGAAATCCACCCTGCCTCATCTTCCCAACACAAGTGGATTCTCACCGCTACTGATTATTTCACCAAATTCATAGAAGCCATCCCTTCAAGGAATGCTACCGACTCAGTCATCATAAAATTCCTTGAAACCAACATTTTGTCCAAATTCGGTTGTCCCAAGAAGATCATCACCGATAATTCTACAGCATTGAAGTCCAAGAGAATGGTGGAATTTTGCTACAAGTATCACATCACACTGGGGCACTCTACAAATTATTACCCTCAAGGTAATGGACTAGCGGAGTCCTCTAACAAGAGTTTGGTGAAAATCATCAAGAAGCTATTGGAAGAGAACAAAAAATCATGGCATGGAAAACTGGTGCATGCACTATGGGCTGATAGACTAACAACTAAGAAACCTATCAATATGTCTCCCTATCAGTTGGTTTATGGCATGGATGTTGTTTTCCCAATATCCTTGGGAGTTCTAATTATGAAGCTTCTTCAAGAGGTTCAATCAGAAGAAAATGACATGCAAAGGAGGCTGAACTGAACCATTCATTTGCAGTAGTCAAGGGAAGAAGTTTACAAAAGAGCACAAGCAATGCAAGAAAAAATAAAGAAGATATTTGACAAAAGAACCAAATCCAATGATTTCCACATTGGAGACATAGTGCTGAGATGGAATTCCAGGAGGGAGGACAAAGGAAAACATGGCAAGTTTGAAAATTTGTGGAAGGGTCCTTACATCATTCATTTAGCTAGAGGTAACAATGCTTTCTTTTTACAAGAGCTGGATGGAGTAGAGATGTTCGGAGGTCCTATCAATGGCAGGATGCTCACACACTATTTTTGTCAAATTTCCTATTTTGAAGCTTTCATTCATTGTACATAACATTGATTGATGAAAAATCAGGAAAATTAAAAACACAAAAATAGAAAAAATGATGAAAAAGAGGGTAGAAAAAGAATAGGTACAAACCCATACCCAAAAAAGAGTGTTGTTGAAAGTGTGCAAGCCTAAATTCCACTACTATTTAAAAATAAATAATCTTGTTCAATCATCTAGCCTAATCATGACTAAACATCTTTTAAATTTCTGCTGATAGGATAGTAAAGGAAGACTTGGAAAACCATTTAAACTTGACTTGTCAGTAGATTATATTAGGACAATATTTTTGGTTCTTAAAGCACAAACTTGAACCAAAGAGAAAGATAGGGGTGCCTAACAAATTATAGATCACAACCCTTATACTTTCTAGTTTTTATTGTACAGAAATAATGTCTGTGTGCAGCTTGTTCGAATGCCACAGCCCATGGAAATTCAGGTTGCTCAATCCTTGTTTAGTCATGTTTTCAATTTCATGTCAGTAGATTAGAGAAGAAAAGTTTGTCAAACAGCTTAATCTTGACAAATAAGTAGACTAGGTAGAAAATAAGAGAGTTCATTAGCCTAATCTGAAATCTCAAGAGTGATAAGGGTAAAAGTAGATAGTTTTTTTTTTATGCTTTCAAAGAAAAAATAATGTCAAGGGTTTGCCAGTCCAAGTGCACCCAAAGGAAGAAAAAATCTTAGTCAAGGTATGATGGGTAGGTAGAGATGAGGTTGAAGCAAGCATGTCTTTAACATTATTAAGATCATAGCTTCAATGAAACATCAGCAAATGAAAGAAGAGAAATATGCCCAATGGATGAGGCACTGGTATTCAAAACTCAGAGATTTGAACTCTGAGGTCTTGGACACCTCCTCAAAAGGAGCTGCCCTCCCCAAGTGGAACCACTGTTAGTCATTAGTAATTTTTACTATCTGAAGATGACTAAATATTAGTCCTAGATTTCTAAAAACAAGGTTCCTGAATATTGTGAGTTTTAGAAATCTCACTTCCTTCATTATCCTTGTCACAATTTTTTCATTATTCTACTATTTACCAGTCCATGATCAACCTGCCATTCCTAAAGGGCCCCTCATGGGATGATGTCACTCATCTAGTTTTTTTTTTCCCACCTATCACCTCAGCACTCTGTTTTTCCTTTACCCCAATTTTTCACTTTCATCTAGGGTTAACAATCAGCCTATTCTTTCCCATTTTCTTCAGGTTCCTCAAACTTTGATGGTCTCAAGACTACCTATATAAGCTCTTTAGATCAATAAATTACATCAATTTCTATATACTCAAATACACCAATTGGTCAAAAAACTCTATGTTTACACTATTAAGATCCCAAGCCTATTTTCAGTCAAAAGACCAAGTTAAAACCCTCCCACTAGATCATTAGGGTTTCCTAGGTTATAGGGTATTCATTGGTATTTTACGCTCTGTTCTTCGACTTATGCTAAGACCTGGTTCAAATGAAAAATAAGAGTAACACATGATTTCCCAATAAAGAGAAGAAGATCTCCAAAGAAGGCTACTTTGTCAATTTCAAGTTTTGCAAAAAGTAAACATGCTTGACATTTCTGCAGGAATGTCATGAGGTAAATAAACAAAGGAAATTGATAGAGTAACTGATGAGTTTCTAAAGAAAAGCAGGGAGCACTGATTCTAGAGGAGAAATCAAGGTTTATAAACCTAATTGAATCAAAATTATTCCAAATAGAGATCCAATGCAACAAAACACATAAAGGAGCGTCAGCCTCTCATTTCATTCATTTACACTCAGTGGTTAAAAGATAGAAAATCATGGTATAAGCTCCAAGGTAAATATAAATTTTTTTGAAGGTACTGCCAATGTGTAAAGGTCTAAGGTTGTCAAAATGAATTCAACATTTTCAAAAATCATAGGGGGAAAGTCACTTCATTGTTTCATAACACCTACTGAAGTAAAAAATTTCAAGGACATAGACCACCCAAAGGAAGTAAGCCTTGTCACTCAAACAACCTGCAAAAGAAGAAAGTAAAGAGTATCAGTAAAATGAGGGTCAAGTTCTCTTGTCAAGTCACTTACTTTCAGTGATCAAAAAAAGGGTAAAAACATAGTGTTGAGCTCAAAGGTGGAAAAACAAAGGTGATTACAAGGTTGCTGGTTTATGTCATGTTTTCAAAACCAAAGGAGAAAGCTAAATCAGTGCTTTAGCCACCTGCAACAAAAGTCAAATCAAATGTTAATGAAAGTGACAAAGGAAAAACATTAGGAAGAGTGTTATAGGTCAATTTGGGCACCATTCCCAATGACCTGGTTAACTGGGCATCATATCCAAGACCGATGATCAAGGATCTATCATTCCCTATCATCTCAGTTGCTATATGCTCTAAGATAGAAAAAAGACAAATCAAGCAAGACTTTCATTAAGCAAAGGTTTCCATGGTTTGAAGCTTATTATTTAGCATATGAGATCTCACCAACGTAGGCTCTAAGGGGCCTAAGTGCATTGCATATGCAAGTATCCCCATGCAAGGCTTCTCTGCAAAGCACTTCCCGACATTCAAAGGTGCATTGGTCACATTGGGAGCGAAATTCTCATTGTTTCAGAATCTCCACTTGGCCAGTGCCTTCTAGAAGAGTTCACATGTGTAAAGCTTCAGATCCAAATGTCCATTTGACATCTACATGAATGGAAACATGTATTTCCTATTTTTGGAAAGGTATTGATTTCAAAACAACCTACAGTTCATCTATAAATTGAACATAGATCTAAGTGTTTGAGGAGGAAGAATTTGAGTATAGAAATGCTGGAGAATTTTCAATTGAGAGTTTGGTTTGTGGAGCTGCTGCTGGAGAGATTTATGCTGTGATGAGACTTGGGAACTATGCTCAAAGATCACTCCAAATCAGTCACTAGGTTGTAACCTCTCCTTCTATCATCAATAAAGAGTACTTCTTGTTTTTCCCTACATGCATCTATGTCTACTTTGATTTTCCATATTGTAAAATCTTGTTTCATGAATGTAGTTTATGCTTAACTGATTTAGATAACTAGCTTGAACATATATCTATATTATTGCATCTTCTGTTGTTTCAATTTTCTTTCTTGCAGGAAGCATTCAGCCAACAAACCGCTTGAATTTGAAGCTGTAGCAGAAGCGACAGAAGGAGTCATTTGGAAGCGATTGAAACAAGTAACCATCCAATCCTCTCTATGTATCTATTCTGAGTTAGGAAAAATGGTAGTATAGTCTTCCACCTGTTGTTCTAGACTAACACCTGTCTAGGGAAGCGTAATTTATCCATAGATTACAATTTTGGCTCAACAAAGAGGGTTTTTCTTGGATCAAATTTAAATTTCCCAAAGCATATTTAAGGGGAATCTTGTTGTTTCATTCAACTCATTATTTACTTGCAAAAATAAAAGTAGTCGAAGAGAAGAATTGTGAGTTTTTGGAAAATTTGGGCAAGTCCAGAAATGTTGCGCACCTGGAGTCATGTGTTGTGCTCCTGGGTAGTCTCCCCGTGCAACCTATCACTGCACTGCACACATGTAAGTGCGCGTTGTGCGTTTACCCATGCAACTTTGCCCGACAACCTTATTTAAATTCTGTGTGAAGCCTTGCCTGGCACGACCCTATAGGCTTCACACTGGTTCAAACGTTGCAGGTTCAGTGCTGCACCTTCTGCCCATCGATTTCCCATTTGCGTTCACCTGCTATGCATTTAACTCGGCATGGAGGTTCACTCGACAGGCTCGACAACAAGGGTTTATGTGCTGCACATTAATAAAGAGACCCAACAAACCCGATGTTTTGCACTTTCACGGAGGCCCGACTTTCCCAGTGCTACGTGTTCATCACTGCACGGAACCGCACCCGACTGGCCTGAATGGCCCAGTGCTGCGTGTTCAGCACTACACCCTTGGCTAACCCGACAGCATGTTCAACCACCTGAATCTACGTTCAGGTGCTACATGCTTGGCCAGGAGGGCCTCTACACCAGTTCAAGCCCTAAATCTACTCAAGGCATCATCAAAATCACCTCCAAGGGTTTCATAACACCTATGAGGGGTAAGTATAGAACACCACCTCATTTCCAAGATTCTTATCATTTGATGAAAGCAATAAACCCTAGGAAAGTGAACTAAATTACATTAAAACCTCTCTCATCTGCAAGAACAGAAAGGAACAATTAAGGCAGAGTGATCATCAAGTTTGTCTCCCTTTACCTCTCACTCACAGTCATACACCCTACTCTCACTCATTTACTCCTCCATCTGCAAAAAACTTCCTTTCTCATCACCGTCTCATTTACCCTCTTCATATTATCTCACAAGCAGAATTAGGCTTTTTGGATTTCAAGGAAAAAATGAAATCAAAATGTCAAGGGAAGGTAATAGTGACAGTGGTGAGGGAGGCAAAGGGCCTAGAATACATCAGTGCAAGGGTGGAAGAATAAATAGGTTTGAGCCATTGAACACTGTGGAGTTGTTGGCATCTCCTATGACAGTTTCATATTTCTAGAATGTGGGTTGTTTTTTAATATTTCCAATTAGTTGTTGCTAGTTGGAATATTATATGTTGCTCTATTTTGTAGCTTAGAAGAATAAATATGGTAGGGAGACCCTTAAATCTCTTTAGTAGAAATAAAGCACTCCCAATGTGAAAGGGGATCAGTATAGGTAGGAAAAATAAAGCCACCTTTGGTGTGAAAGGAGGCAATGCATGAAGATTGGATCTATGTTTACCAAATCAACAGCGCTGCTAAAAGAGAAGGGAAACCATTGGGGACATTGCAATTTTGATGGAGGAATATTTGCAAGGAAGAAACCTCATGAATGTGTGGGGTAAAGGGTGAGGAGGCTCACCAAGAATAAAAGGAAAGGGATGGCAACCATGAGAGGCATTCAGAATCTTGTCTATGTTTGGGTCTTATGACTTCTTGCATGCTTTAGCTGTTTATATGGGTTCGCTGCACTATTTAGTGCAAGGGAATTCTCATGCGGGAGTTCCATCCTCTTTCTTGGTTCAGCTTGTTGAAGGGATCTAAGAGGAGAATTTTGGGCTACATTTCCACTATTAAACTTGGGATCAAGTAGTCACCAACCTCTACAGTGTAGTCGCTTGCAGAAACCACGTCATTTCTAAAGGTGTTGTTGTAGTAGGCTTAAATCCCTTGATTGTGAGCTAGTTTCTTAGGGAAAAGGGTCCTCCCTCTCTCGGAAAACTAGTAAGGAGGATATTTCAGCTAAATAATGTAATATTTAGCCATATCAATAAATATTTTCAATATACTGCGTGATTTTCTGCAGATCTACCATTTTACACTTGTGATTTTCATGAAACCCTTGCCGGGTTGTCTCCATGTTGTGTAAAATGGGCTAGACCCCCATTTTCTTGGCTCTTTGAATAATATAATCTCTAGATATGTTATGGTTCATATTTTTCTGTAAAAACCCTCATGGAATAATGATTTCACATGCTTCAGAAATTTTTTTGGGTCAAAGTCATGGGGATTGGGTGTTTTTGAGCTATATTGGGCTGGGGAGATCTATTTAACATAGCTAGAATTATTTGTTTCCGATCCTATTCTGTATGTAAGGGTTATAATGGAAAAAATAAATGATCCAAGTCCTATTTCTCAATTCTATAGCGTAATTTTCTGAAATCAATGTTTTTTTACTGTCTATGTTGTTGAAATCCCTAAGAAGGAATATTACAGTGGTATCGGAGCTTTGTTATTGGATCAGCTTGTGGGAGACATTATATCTATAGTTATGGAGGAGAATTTTGATCAGCAGTTGTCATTGATGTCAACCCAAGCAACACCAGGGGCTAACCCAATATTGCATGGGAATTTTTATCTACCAAATTAATATATTCTAGGTCAATAATGATTTTATGGTTTCTAATTGTCGAGATGTTTCCGTTGATATATGGCACACCATGTAATTCTTCACGGTTTGAGAGATATTCATGTTTGAAGTTTGTACCCCCAGTCAGTGGGCTAAAACCCCATGGGGTTGGGGCATGGGTCATTGAAAAGTCATAATTAATATTTTTTAAGCTCCTAAAATCCCTCCCACGTTCACTTGTTGAAGCCCCTCTCAAATTAAGCATTTATATAAATTGTGATCTTTATTTCCTCCTTAGGCAAGGGATTCGGCCATATGAAATAGGTCATCGTGGGATTTGTGCTCTAAATTTTTTTCTACGAAGGTTCAGAAGCTGAAATTTTTATGAGGAAAATCTAAAATCTTTAGGAAGCTTCTGTAAAAAGTTCAGATCAAGGTGCGAAATATTTTTGGAGATATGATTTGTGGAATTCATGGTTTTTGCAGGCTCCTGAAATTCATCTCAAAGAAGTGACCTTGGTAAATTCATCGTAACTATCTCTCTGAGTATCAGATTAGAATTTTGTATAAAGTGTCGAATAGTGTATAGTCTTTAATTTTCGCTCTATCAATTTCAAAGCCAAATGAAGAAACAGTGACACGTGGCACGTCGTACAAGTGAGCTCTGGTGAAATAGTCCATAATTAGGGCATTGTGAGAGATTGGGTATAACTCTCCCTTGAAGAATCCAAATTGGGTTAGACCTGTGGCATTGGAAAGATGACTTAGAGGAATACTACAATGCTGAAAATCAAATATTGAGGATCTGAGATAACAGAGATATACCAAATTCAATATCAAGCTCCTAGAAGGTATGAAAAAGCTAGATCATGTGTTGTCAAGGGTTGCAAAGGACCAAAATTTCTACAGCAGAAAAGCAAAGCAAGGTGCAGCAAAGGGTAGCATGAAAAGAGAATCAACCAAGGTGAATAATAGCAGCAAGAAGTTCATCCTATGAATTCTTCAAGTGGGCAGCACTGCATACAATCATTGTAAAGGTGTCATTGTAATAATTCATTGTAAATGCATTATTGTAAAAATTGTACTAGTGTCTATCTACCAAGGGTTGAAGAGGCAGTGTTGGGAGGTCTAGGATCATCATTATGTGGTTGTGTCAAAGTTGGGGTTATGGTCTAGTATATATTCTTCTTCTACATCATTCTATATCATTTTAAAGTGGACCATTTTCCCTGGTACAGGAGTCCATTCTTATTTTATTCTTCTATAGGGTGGTAGGGTGGTGCTAGGGTGAGTTGTAGCTCATTAGGTGTTGGGGCATCCATTCAGTTGACTACTGAAGAATCTCGAGCATTGGAGCATCCATCCAGTGGGAGCTGGAGAAGAATGCTTTTCTAGATTCTAAGAATTTGGAGCTTTATTTTCAATTGGAGTTGAATATTAAAGAATTATTAGAAAAGCATTAGGTGGTTTTTGTCCCTAAGTGGGTTTCCACCTTAAAAACTGTGTGCATTTGTGTTCCTATTGTTTTCTGCTATCATTTTACAAACATCGATAATAATTGAAGATTAACTAATGCTCTAATTGAAAAGAATATTGATTCAGCCCCCACCCCCCCCCCCTCTAAGTATTCCCAACAGTTGGTATCAGAGCTTGGTTCCTTCAATAGCAGTTTAACAGCTGGAAGGAGGTCATGGAGCATACCAAGAATGGTGTACCTCTATTCAATGAAAATAATTATGCACTCTGGAAAGGAAGAATGGAGGTCTATCTCTTGGCACAAGGTTACAAAGTATGGGACACTATTCAAAATGGATTTACATCAACCGCGGATGAACAAGGTAAGAAGAATTTGGTAAATGATGCAAAAGCAAAGAATATTATTATCAGTGGACTTATTGAATCTGATTATCATAAGGTGTTGGGTTGTAAAACTGCCAAAAATGTATGGGACAAGCTTGAGAATATATATGCAGGTGACTCAAATGTCAAAGAAGCAAAGCTTCAAATCTATAGAGAAAAAATTGAGCAACTTAGAATGAAAGAAGATTGCAACATTGCTGCATACTTCCAATACGTTGATGAAATAACCAATACTCTGGAAGGATTGGGAGAGCCAGTTGACGAGAAGACTATTATACGGAAGATTCTTAGAACGTTACTAGGGAGATTCAACCCAAAGGTATCGGTCTTAGAATACAGTGCAAATCTGGACAAACTCAGCAAAGAGGAATTACATGGAGTTCTCATAGCATATGAAATGAGACTTGATGAAGAAGAGGGTACTTCGCATCTAGAAACTGCGTTCGTTGCATCTAAGAAAACCAATAAGGATAACAACCTTCAATTGAAAAGACATGCACGTGCAAGTGTGAAGAAAAGGGAGATGATGAGGAAGGTCTTTCAGACGAAGAATATGCTTATTTTACAAGAAAATTAAAACCTGGCAAGGGAAAATTCAAAGGTAAACTTTCGTTGATATGTTTCGGTTGTGGTGAGGTTGGGCATTTCGTAGCAAAATGTCCGAAAAAAAGTGATGGCAACTCAAAAGGAAACAAAGGCTTTAAGAAATTCAAAAAGCAAGGATCCAAAAGGAAATTTCTCTCTAAAGAAGATAGCTCATCATCTGATGAAGACAATGATAGTGAAGAAGAAGCCAATGAGAGAGTATTGTTTATGGCCAAGCACAATAAACCCAAGAATAATAAACAAGAGGTATCAAATAATGAAGAAGAAGGATTGACCATAGAAGAATTTTATGAGGAAGCAATCAAGCTTATAAAAGATCTCAAGGTGGAGAAGATGTGTTCCAATACTCTTGAAGAACAAGTTCAAGGTCTCAAAATTGAAGTTGAAGAACACAAATGCATTGAAGAACCACTTCAAAAGAAGTTGGAAGAAAGAAACCAAGAAAGGGAAGAATTAGAAGCCGAAGTAGTCTCGCTGCATGAGGAAGTGAAGAAAGGAAAAACTATCCAAAACTATGTCAACAACTCAAGGGCATTGGAAGAACTCATCAACAATCAACAATCTTACAACGAAAAAATTGGCATCGGTTACAAAGAAGAAGAAGCAGGACCTTCTACAACAAAATACAATGAACCTATGAGATTTGAAATGCATGTAGACTTCATTGGACAAGATTCGCAAGAACAACCTTGGAAGACAATTCCTCGACAAAAATTTCCATCCAGGTACCAACATATTTTTTATGGCTACTGTTATTCATGTGGAAAATTTGGTCATAAAGTTGTAGAATGTCGCATGTACCCTAGGAACGAATACAATTCCAGGATATCTGTCAAATATGAACCTCCCAGGGCTCAGCGAAACATCAATAGATTTGAACATTTAAGAAATAATATTGAATGTTAAAAATGTCGAAACTTTGGACACATAGCCAAAGACTGCAGACTTGAAAATCCTCCAAAAGAATCTTCGAATCCACAGAACGAATGAACATGGAAGAAGAATAATAATGATAATTGTGCTCTCACTTTCAAGTCTCAAAATAACAAAGATGTGTGGTATGCTGATAGCGGTTTCTCAATGCATATGACTGGAGATAGAAATAAATTTGTATCTCTAAAAGAGAATAAGGATGGAACTGTGTCCTTTGGAAACTATGGGTCATCAAATGTTATAGGATCAGGTACTATCACTCTCGGAAGCAAAGATGCTCTAGCCAAGAATGTTCTGTTGGTTGAAAACATGAATCACAATCTGCTCAGTGTTGGACAAATGTGTGATCAAGGACACACAATACTATTCAACTCCACAAAATGTGAAATCAGGAAAGGCGTGTATGGTGAAATTGTGGCTACAGCAAGTCAAGCTCCCAACGACATATATGTTCTGGATGAAGCAACTAAAGTTTTGAGGAGGTAAATCCCCTCTACAGATAGAGGAAATCCCACTAACCTAGATCGGGTCTAGCAACAGTCAAGTCATGTAATGACGTAGGCTCCTAGTTACAAAAAGACCAAGATTGCGACAAGTAGCCTACCTCAAATCCCACACAGTGACCATTGAAGAAAAGATGATGTTTCCCGTCCCTCGCTTGGAAAATCATGATCCTTCTGTTCAACATGTCCAAACACCTACACACATGCAAGGAAACAACAACATACAACGTAAAATCTAAAGCATATAACCATACATCAGTCAGAGAAGATGTAATCCATTGCATAAAGAAATAAACACATGAATGGAACCATAATCAAAGTCACTTATATTATAAATAACAAAGGAAATATTACAACCCAAAGCTCTGATGCTATGATCTTCCTTTGGTAGGGCTGGCAGCGGAGCACGTCTCAACAAAGCCTGTCAGGAATTTGGACAAAGCTCTCTCTCTTCGGCTTGGCTCTCAAAAGTTTCCCGACTATAGTTTCCTTGCTACCAGTTCATCTAGCTTGCTAATGGATAAGGAAAGCTTTTATAGATGGAGGAAGGGGAGTTGGGATCCCTATAATCATGGGATAGGCCCTATCTCTAAGGAAGCTTCCATGATAGGTGGAAAACCACTTCCTATACATGGAGATCCGAAGCCAAACCACCCAACTCCCTTTGATGACTCGTTCAGGAGTTTGTTGGAATCAAACTTCCGCCATTTATTTTTTAAAAACATCCCTTATTAAGCTTGGCGCAAGTGAGACACAAGGACAGCGCGCCAGTTGGCACGCCCTCTAGTGTGGATTTCCCCCATTGGTGTGAGGGATGAACTGGCTAGTTGCGCGAAGGCTAAAACATCTGTTTTTAGGGTTTTTCAGAGGAAACTTTCTTCAGGAGAATGTTTTTCCTTATGCAAGAGGATGTCATGAAGGTGGTTTCAGGACATTTTACTTGTTCACAGGTCATGGGAATAGTCCTCCAATGTACGGGATGAGGTATTGCAGGGACGGTGACAAAATATTGTGTAAAAGATGCCCCCTAAAGCATGAGGTCCGAGAGAGAGGGAGGGGTGAAATTATTTATGAGAATGTGCCCAACTGAAAACACTACCGTCGGAAGACCTACATATAAGTACAACTGATATCTCTGATGCATGATATGTGGTATGGGCGCAACCATCCATAATAGAGTGTGCAATAACTGGGATCCAAGGTATGGATGCAGCCATCCAAGAAAGAAGGATCAACAAGTAGACTCAGGCATGGTCACATCCATACAATCAAATGAGTCATGTAACTAATCATGATAATCCACAAAAAATCCGCAGCCTCTATTTCATCAAACAAAATCCAGGGTCTTGCGCTCCATCTCGACCCAAGCAGAGTACAAGTCCAAGCATTTGAGTAAGTGAGCTGAAGTCGAACATGCAAGAACATCGTCTAATTACCAGCCAATAATGAAAGCCGTTAAAAAACGCAAGAGGTACCACCAATAATGAGGATGGCCCTCAAGGTACTATAGGTACAATCCATGGAATGTGAACAGTGAGCTAGCATCGAACACCCGTAGAATCATCCAATCAAAGGCCAATGATGATAACCTTGCGTCAAATGTGAAGAACCTACCATTGAGGCATGCAGGCTCCAAGGTACCTGAAGGGAGTCTCTAGATCAGCCTCCTGGATAATGAGCTGAAGTCGACAAGAAGTGACCTTGATTGAAGGTGGGCCATAGTGCTTCCCACATCATCGACGCAAGACAGAGGAATATGATGTTTGCGAATCAAGATCAGTAGAGAATCAGAGGGAGGTTGAAAACTAAAGAGGCCAACTTCTCTTGAACATATCGGCGACATGACACTGGATTTGGCAGTATTTGACATCAAAATATCTGAGGTCATGATGACGTGGCAAAGAGTAGATGAGCGGTCAAAAGAGATTACCCAAACCCATGGAGGCAAGCAGATAATGAGATGAGATGTCCCCAACCCGACACGAATGTAGACAACTCCCATGTTCAAGAGTGACATATTGTCGACACGACGGTGATACTGGTTCCATTTTTCCACACCATTTCTAGCGAGTACCCCAATTATTTTTGAAAACAAGCTTGAAGGGGATATCATATGCTTGCGATATAAGTTTTTCCTTCGGAAAAATCCAACCTAGTACATTTAATGAGCCCTAGGAAGGAGGAACTCGAGTATCTTCATTACGATGGGGTTCGATGTAATCAGGTTTTAACGAGTCTAAAAAAGGAAGGACTCGACGTCTTTTCATGTTTAGAGAGTTTGAAAAGACACAGAAAAGAAAACTCCAACAGTCCCTTTTCATAGATAGTTCCTCAAATCCGAAAAGGTAGAAAATTGTGTCTGAGAAAACCTCCTAGTCGCGATAGGCTAGGGTATTCCTTTTTCGTAAATAATCTATCCCAGCCTGAAAAAGGGGTAAACGTATACTGGGTAGATGTCGTTTCGCAGCCAATTTAATGAGATCAAAATGACAAGCGACTCGGAAAACTTTTCATTTTTAGAGAGTCAGAAAAGAGATGAAAGATGACTCCAGTAGTGACTTTTTCGTGTTTTTACCGAGTTCGAAAAAGTATAAAATACAACTCGTGTCGTCGTCCCAGTCACGCAAAACCTGTTGCTGCACAAAAAGCAAGTGTAAAACCCATTTTTCGACAAAAATATTATAAAATATTAGAAAAATAAGCTTCAAAACCTAATTTGATTTCGAGAAGTTATAAATATGACCAAATAGTAAAAACATATTTACTTTTTACTTTTTACCTCTTGTGCAGAGCGATAGTGAGTTATTTCCCTGTGATCTTGCAGTGACGATTGTGGACGATCTAGTGCATCATTTCAGATCCCGTCTTTTTCAGGTAAGAGCCTCTTCCATTAGCTACATTTTAATTCATATTTCATAGCTTTCCATCATGATTTAGCATCCCTGAGGGGAGGATTTGAAATTTTAGGGCTTCCACGGTTGGCAAGGGTATGAGGCACGAACCCGCGCCAACTGAGCTCTTTTTGCAAATGGGTCGCGCCAGCTGGCGCGACTGTCAGCAAAATAGTCGCACCAACCGCGCAACCTCATTTTCTGCTCAAAATTGACAAAAATTGAACCAATCAATTGGATTTTTGAATGCCCAAGAGAAATTATGATGTGCTTATAACCAATTTGATGCAAGTATAAAGCCACAATGGTGATTGAATGGAAAGAAAGGGAGCATAGTGAAGAGGACGAAATGGCAATGGGAAATGAGCAATTCATGGATGCTCTCCGAAATTGTGGATTAAAGAAATTCTTCTTGATACCATGTCTCAGGGCACAACCTGAATTTTTACAATACTTGATAAGTATCTTGGATGAGAATGAAGAGAAGTTTAGGCTTCGAGATCAAGTGCTTGAACTCGAAGTGTCCGATGTTTACTTCATCACTAGATTATCTCGCAGAGGTCTAGTTCTAATCATGACAGGTACCAGGCCTTCTGGTGAGAAGATGTCGATGGTTATGGAAAGAGTGTGCCTAGGGGCACAAACACGATCAGGTAGTGGTAAAGTTAACATTCACATTGTTCCTGATCTAGCACTCGGAGTGGTGCTACATACTATAAAGCGGGCTGCGGGGTTGTAGGTGCCACATGAGGCTACCAAAACACAGCTCCTCCTGGCTTCAAAATGTATGAACCCGAAAATAATTGATTGGGCCACAACCATAACCATGAATATCAAACGACAATTGACTAAATGTAAAAAGGCCAAACTGAAGCAGTTTGGGTACGAGTCTATCTTGGTATCCTTCATCCTACAATGGCTACCTATCTTCTAGGGCCAGGGGCCGATAGTCACAGATCCACCTTTGAGAGATCCGCGAATGGCTCAATGGGCAGCATTGATTCCCAGAGCAGGAGGGGGCCAGCAAATTTCATGGCGGCCCGAGTTCTTCGGATGGCTCCAGTGACAGTTGATCATCGTAGAAGACTGGCCCTATGCTGGTATTGATTTCACAGGAGACCCAGACCTTCCACTCCCAGAAGGAGAGGACTGGGATGAGGAGCTGGGTAAGACTCTTTTATTTTATGATTTTTATGATTTTTTTTGGTATAGATGCATGTTCTAACAATTGATCCTATATGTATATAGATTTTGGCCCAGAGAGGCCCACTGGGATGTCACCGATCGCGCGAAGGACCCATCTTGCCTATGACCCTCAAGGTGAGGGGGGCGAGGGGAACGAGCTGGTTCAGAACTTAGAGGGAATCGTCCGTTGGATTCCTGATTATGTTCGCCTAGATGATGTTCCTATGGCTTATCAAAGGCACACCGTATGGGTGCCTAGTCGCCTTCATCACTTACGGAGGCGATTGGTGCGAGCAGTAACATGCTACCATGAGCACCATGTTGATTAGTCACCTAGGCTTTTCACTTGCACATTTTTGAGAGACATGTTGTCTCCGGATATTATTAGAATAGACATGTATATTTTTGGATTTTATGTGATGCACACACACTGCAAACATTCGAAATATATATATATATATATATCTGCATGGAAATTTTTCACATATGATGATGTTTTTTACAAGTTGCATAAATGTCTATCTAATACCATGTTAGCTACTGCATCTGTTAACGCATTCATTCGTCTAGGTATATGCTGATATGTGATGTAATAAAAATTTCTTTCCAGTAAACGAATACGTAGATACAGTCTTAAAATGGATGGGTTCCTAACTAAATAATGACCATTTAGTTGTAACACTACAAGTTGTGAGTCCAGACACACAAGTAATGCATGAATACCGAGGTTAATGGCCTCGTTTAATAATTCCAAAATGGCACTATATTCCGCGACATTATTTGTAGCAGGTCCTAGACAAATACCTTGTAAATTAACTAACTCACCAGCAGGATTGTAGATTACCCAGGCTGCAGAAGATATATTCCTGGTACTGCGGGAGGCACCATCTATGAAACCAACATAAGGAGTAATAGACATCTGCACAATCAGGAGGACCCAATCAGAAGGAAGATGCTTACAAAGCACACCATACCACACATGCACAAAAATGAAGAAATCACTTATGTACACACACCATACAAGAATAATTCAGGTGTAATACTTCTTCAGGTACAACCCATTCCTAGGCTGTGCCAAAGGAACACCTTCATAATCGATCAGCTCATAGGCCCCATTTTTTAATACACGTTTAACAATATAGGGCCCATGCCACATAGGCTGGAATTTTCCTGCGCCAAGCTTATCATGTGCTTGATCATACAAGAGGACGAGGTCCCCTTCGATAAAAGAGCATGGAGAAACCATTTGATCGAAATGAGCTTTAACTCGCTTTTTTTGTGCCTCGATAACCAAAGTAGCCAAGCAACGAGTTTCATCCAGTATTTCCAGATATAGGAGACGTTCTTCCTCTGGGGAAGTGTCTGGCAGTAGTTCCACAGCCAACTTCAATGAAGGAATCTCACATTCAACCGGAAGAGTCACTTCCAGACCATACACCAACTAAAAAGGTGTGAATCCAGTTGCGCTCTTTACTGATGTTCGGCAGGCCCAGAGAGCTGAGAATAATTGGAGATGCCAGTTGGATTTGTGAATACCAATTGTTCGTTGAAGCATCATGACAAGCACCTTGTTCATGGCCTCAATCTGGCCATTTTCTCAATGGTAGTATGGGGTTGATTTGTCATGACGCAAGCCCAAATTTTATTTTAGCTCTGCCATCATATAGTCTCGAAAATGAGTGCCATGATTGGTGACGATGGCTTGAGGAACACCGAAACGCGTGATCACACAGTTGAAAATGAATTGAGCAGCTATCTTACCGTCGGCAACTAATGTAGGCATCGCTCGGAAAACCTGGTGAAGTAGTCCATGGCAACGATGATATAATAATGCCCCCCGACCGAGTGAGGGTTACATGTCATAAAATCATTGCCCCATTTGGAAAAAGGGCCTACGGTAATGACAGGATGTAAAGGAAGGGGAAACGCACACATCTTGCATTGGAATATCTGGCACGCATGACACTTCCTTACTGTAACAATATAGTCTTTAAATATAGACGGCCAGAAGTAACCCGCACGCAGAATCTTCTAGGCGGTAGCATAACCAGACATGTGACCGCCACAGGCACCACTGTGACAGTCATTAAAAAATTTCTCAGCCTCTTCCAAGGTCAAACACCAGCGGAGCATAGAATCGACTCCAACACGATATAAGGTATCTCTGATAATGTGATATGGTTGTGATTGATGCCGAACGCGACGTCGAGCATCCTTCGTCAACTCGGACAAGAAGGTAGATGTTTGAAGGTACACGATGATGTCACCATACCATGGATCATGAGTGCTGATAAGAAACAGAGTTTCATCCGGGATATGATCCTCGGATTGAGATGGAACTGAGTTGGTAGGGAGAGAGCAAATAAGATTAGCAAAAACCAATGACTTCTTCGATTTGGCAGTAGTGAACTCCAAATCGAACTCTTGAAGGATCACAATCCATTTGGAGTACTTGCCCCCCAGCAATTGTCGACACAAAATGTAAGTCATGAGGTTGCAGTCGGAAATCACAGTTACTGTGCGCAACATGATGTAATGGTGAAACCACTGAATGGCCTGGACCGCGGCAAGCACCAACTTCTCGACATGGGCATAACATGTTTAAGTTTCGAAGAGATTCCGAGACAGATAATAAACCACGTGTTAATTTCCGTCATCATCATCCTGTACCAGAACCATGGCAATTGTGTTGAATGCGGCAACCAAATAGAGGGTAAATTCACGATGATAGTTGGGAGGACGTATTAATGGGGTGTTGACAAGCAGCGTCTTAAGTTTATCGAAGGATTTCTGAGCAATCTTGTCCCAATGGAAGGGAACGTCCTATTTTAGAAGTCGTGTAAACCCTTTGGCCACTTCTGCATAGTTCGGGATAAAACGACGTAATAAATTCGCTTTCCCCTAAAGACTCTACAGTTGATGCAACGAGGATGGGGATGGGAGATTAACAATAGCCTCGACCTTGAGGGGGTCAAGGTGAATTCCGTCTTCAGAGACAATGAATCCCAAAAGATGACCAGAGTCAACGCAGAAGACGCACTTGTGAGGATTAAGCCTGATGTTGTAATGTCTACAATGGAGAAAAATCTAGCAGAGATGTTCGGGATGGTCTTCGCGCCGAGCTGAATGAGCTGGCAGGTCATCCAAATACGACTGCACAATATTACGTATGTCATGAAAGGCATAGGACATGGCACGCTGGAAGGTGTCTCCAGTGTTTTTTAAGCCGAACGGGAGCTTCTTATAGGCGAATGTGCCCCACGGACAAATGAAGGTAGTCTTATGTTGATCGGAGGGTAAAATATTAATTTGATTATAACTCGAGAAGCTGTCCATAAGGGAATAGATCTCACTCCCTGCACAATCATCGATGATTTGATATATAAAGTGGGTGGGATAGTTGTCCTTAGGGAAAGCCTAGTTAATGTCTCGGTAGTCAACACAGACCCTAATTGTGCCCTGCTTCTTATCTGCAGGGACAATATTGGAAACCCATTCTGTCAGGGGGATTGGATATATGAAGCTTGCTTTAAGAAGTTTCTCAACTTCTGCTTTTATAGCAACGAATTTTCGAGGATGCACTGGGTGCAGACGCTGATGCACAGGCTTCGCACCAGGATAGGTGGGAATTTCATGCACGACGATATTGGGATCGATCCTAGGCATCTCTTCATAAGACCATGCGAAAACAACTCGGAATTCACGGAAAAGGCTCGTGTACACTTGAATCTCTTCGGGAGAACAAGCGACTCCCACATGAATGTTCTCGACGACCCCCGGTTTAACGAAGATGTTGATAAGCATTGTTTGGGTAATATTACTCAGATTTCCTTCCGAAAGTACCTCATGAATCAATATTGGTGTTTGGAGAGGCGGAGAGGGAACCTGAGATGTGAAATGCTCGAGACAATTAGACATTGCCCCCAAGCCCGGCATGAATGAGGAATGATGATGTCCATCGCTCCATCGCAGATCTTTGAGAGACATAGTCTCCACAATAGCTTCGTCAGACGGAAAAACTTCTCTCAAAGGATCGAGCGAATCTGCATCGTTGAGCCAAAGGGATTGAGAATAAACATCAAGAGCCATGCTTAAAGGAGCATGTTCAGCAGGAGGAGGATCCGATGCAGCAACGATCTCGCAATAATTAATTTCAACTGGGGTCAGAGGCATCAATTCTCCAAAAGAGGTCACCTGTTCAGGAGAAGGGATGATCCATGGGTCATCCGACCTATAGATCATGTTGACTTGAACGATGTTCAGTGGTGGAATGGGAAAAATACCCATGAGAAGGAGGTCCTTGAAAAGACCAGGTCCTACACTGTCAGGGGGATTAGGAATTTGAGCCACGTATGGCACGTTGTTCTCGGAGGACGAGGTAAAGAAATACAACTGATCAACAGTAATAATCTTGCCCTCATGTGGAAATTTCAAAAGCCGAAAGAGGGTGGACAGAACGCATAGCATGGCGTGGGTCCAACTGCAACCAAGAAGAATATTCTAGTTGAGTTTGGCATCAACCACTTCCACTTCGACGTTGAAAGTCTTACCTTATAATGTGATCAGTAGACTTGTGAGAACACCCAAGGGTTTTGATTCTCTTCTATCGAATGCCTCGAGGGCATTGGGAGATGAAGTGAGGGCTCGAGAGCCAATGGCCTTCCAGCAGGCAGATGACATAACGCAGGTAGAGGAACCTTCGTCCACAACGACTCTGTGAATGTTGAGGCCGTTGATACCGACTTGTATAACAAGGGCAATTTGATGTGGAAGTCGGGGGACAAAATTCTCTAGATCGAAGGTGAGAAGGCTAGAATCGGCAGGATCAATTCCACCGATTGTAGATAACAGAGATTTTCGTTGCGATGGGAAACTTTGAAGCACTTCCAACGCAGACATCATGGAAGGCACCTGTGCCAAATCCTCAAAAATGCTGTAATGCTGAGCAACACAGGCGTTTGGATTATAGGAAGAGTTTCGAAGAACACCTTTGGAAGGTGGCGGTACAACGGGTTCAGCACTGGGCTTCTCAATTTCTAAAGGACTAGAGGCAAGTGGGGGAGGCGGGTCATCAATGGATTCGTTCCTAGCTTCTTGGTGTGATCCGGTATAATCCTTCGATCGAGTGGCAATAGAAACAGGTGCAACACCATTCATCATAAAATCCTGAGACCCAAACGATGCAGATGGTGAAGGATGCTCGACCATCTAGGTCTGCTGAGATGGAAAAGGTTCCTTAAGAAATGCTAGAGTTCCCTTAGAGCCTTTAAGAAGTTGACTAACCTCGGATCTTCAGGGACAATCTTTGGTGTATTGGTCTTCGTCACAGATCAGGCAAGGGTACTTCAGTTTCCATTGCGAACCATCATCAGCATGTGGTTTGGAGGATTCTAGTTTTGGGGAATTGGATTTGGCCTTGCCTTTGCCCTTCTTCTTCCCTTTGGAAGCCTTTTCCATAGGATTAGCCTGAACGGCATTGACCTACGCAGTCTTATCAGAATCTGAGGTAGCGGGAGGAGCAGAATTATCAGAATAATTTGATTTTTTCTTCCCATTAGAATAATTACGAGAAGTCTGGGAGACAGAACTAACAACACCATCAACTAATGGGGTATATGGTGCTTTAGAGGTTGCTGGACGTAGGGCATCAGTCAAGATATCATACAACGTGTCGGACTGAGAGTACACTAAATCGAGGTACTGGGCATGAGCAATAGCTTGCTCCTCGGTTACACATGCCCCCATAGTAATGTCCTGTGCAATCTTGTTGACAAAGGAGGTAGTGAACCATTGATTTAGAAGCTGATCAGGAATGTCAAACTTGATTAGATGACGATGACGTCTCCACTCATGACTATGATCTGAAATATGAGTGGCTTTGTCCTGCTTCAAAGAAGTCAGGAGATGCATCCCAGCTTCATAATGAACCGGTAATTGGAAATGTGTCAAGAATGCCATGGCTAGAGTATTGAAGTCTTGAAAAATACCACGGGGTAGTTCTATGTACCATTTAACAGCAGGGTCGGTGAGAGTGCACTGGAAAAGAAGTAGACGGATCGAGTCATCCACCCAAGAGTTCAAAGAACACCACAAATGGTATGTCATGACATGTGCTTGGGGGTCTTCTCCACATTTTCCTTCAAATTTGGGACAGCCACCAGGTACCTTTGTTGGAACTAGAGGCCAATATGGATTATGAAGAACTGGATCATTGGTCAACTTGGATACATCCGGTAATTCCAATGTGGCGAGGAAAGGAAACTAAGGATTAAAAGGCATGCCAGGTCCTTGATAAGGACCTATACTTGTACTCCAACCTGGCTGAACATAACTCTATCCCCACTGGTTCTATCCTAGAGGATTCTGACCATAGGAGGTATAAGCCATATACTTGGGTTGATACGGTTGCTGATAACTAGGGTATGGGGGTTGATAACCAAGGTACTGACCTTGATTATACATAGGCCCCATTTGAGCAGTGAATGGATTTGACTGCGGAGAATAAGTGTAGCCTGGCTATTGTAAAAAAAACCTTGGGGTGGGTTGTTAACCAGTTGATACTAACCTTGAAGGTAATAGCCGCCTTGGGGTCGAACGGGCTGCTGGTAAGTGGGACCCTACTGAGCCTGATAGGTTGGGCGCACAGGCGGGTTCGGTTGTGGCATAGAATAGATCGGCTACTGAGCAGGGTTAACTGGTTGTGCAGGTTGTACTGGTTGAACAGGTTGGCCTGGTTGTGCAGGTTGCCCTGGTTGGATAGGTTGGCCTATCTGAACAGGTTGTCTTGGTTGAACAGGTTGACCTAGTTGATGAAAGACACCAGGCTGCCCCGGCTGAGCAAGTTGGCCTTGTTAGCCACCTATAAATTTTTGACAGAGAAAACGGGTGGCTAAAAATGTTTCTAAGTCTTCAAGAGATACATTTCCTCTGAAACATATCACTCTTGAAGCCTCTTTGTGTCTTTTTCCTTAGAAATACCTTCACTGTTTATGAAAAAATTGTGCTCAAGAAAGCCTCCATTTGCTCCCTTGTATCCCTGCAAATTCCCCATTTTAACCCATTTTTTTCCTTCTCAAAATTTCCCTTTTAACCCTCAAAATCCCTTCCTAAGTCATCCAAATCACCCAATTCCCCTTTTTAAACCATGTGAATCCTTTCATTTGGTGAAAAAATCCCTTTTTTTCCCCTATCGGAACCACTATTTAGCCTTAAAAAACGTTGTTTTTAGGCCAAAAACCCACTTTTTACCATATGTTAGGCCTAAGCCCCTTTTGGCTAAGCCCCAGCCCCTTCTCTACATATAACTTGCGCCCAGGACCAGGCATTAAGCCCTGGGCGCTAATCGCAATCGAGAGTTTGTTATAAGCACATTTCCTTTGTAAATCAAAATTGTTCGATGTGATTGCCTTTTGTTCTATCGGCTGCGGATGTAATATCCACCGTCGATTTGTGAAGATCTAATGGTCCATGCTAATTTCATGCTACACCCATTACATCATTCCATCAACCCCTGATTGAATATTAACCGTTGATTTCCCTTTAAATCTGATAGCTAGCGCAAAATTGCATCATCGCTAATCGCAATGTCTCCACTTATCTTTCTCCCCGATTGGCGATCCTCCGATACAATCCTGGCCATTGAATCCACAAGAACCAACGGCCAGGATTTGATCACTCTCTGCTGCCTATTCCCTCCACTATTCCCCTCCGATCAAATCCTGACCGTTGATCCCCGCTTTGATCCAACAGTCCACGCGTAATCGCAACATCAAATCTCGGAGTTTTTGGCCCCCTGCCTATATCTAATGTGATTAGATCTCCACTGTTGATCTCTTTAGATCCAACGGCTCTCGTCCCTCCCACTCGTTCACTTGCCCCTTCCCCTTCCCATTCCCTCTTTACTCCTGGTCGTCCATTCTATAGATCTAACGGCTAAGATCTAATCCGCCTTTAACTTTCCCCCACCATACCAACTGCGCAACTGTCCATATCACGCTCCATCCTGCACTGTTAGATCTCCAGGTCCCACATCCAATGGTGGAGGTGCATATCGCGTTTTTTCTGTGCCCGAAGATTAATGCTCCAAATTTACGTGATATAAGCGGTTTTAAAAGGACATGTCTCTGGCAACAACGCATATCGCGTTATTTTGGGAGATTTTCAAAACCACTCCCAAGTAGTGCGAAAACAGTTGTTTTCTCTGAAAAACCACTGCCCCCTTTTCTGTCTCTGAAAGTCCATCTGAAGATCCCGATCGTTGATCTGTATAGATCTACGACCCTCATTCCATCATGTTTTCATTCATATTATTCCACAGAGTTTCATCGGAGTAATCTCCACCGCTGATCTCCTCCTGAGATCTAACGGTCCATATTCAAAATCACCCTCCGCCCATGCCGGTCCCACCATTCAAAGCCCCATTTCATTTGATTTTCATTGATTTCCTGTGTATTTCACCCAAAGGCTTAACTTTATGTTTTTCACTAAAGTTATAATTTCTTCGTCTGACCTTCTAAGGCCACTTCACCAATAAATCTCCACCGTCAATCATCATCCCACTATCTAATCCGACGGTCGAGAATCATTTTTTCACCAGACCTTCATCAGACCGCCTTCTCCACCATTACACAGCGATTTTCACCATTTTCTCCACTACGACCACTATTTCCACTACTGTACTGACATTCCCACAATCTTCCACAGCATCCATGCTCCCTCCCGCCTGGATTTCTTAACATGTTTTTGTGTTTTGCAGGGTTACATACGGTGAAAACCGTTGTTGCTCACAGTCACAGTCATAGTGACACAAAGTGCAGAGGAAGTTGTTTCGAAGCCAGAGATAGCAGGAAATACTCCCGAGAGGGGTTTAAAGCATGATTTTATCCAAATCAGAGTTATTAACTCTGTTTCAAACCCCCAGTTCCATTAAACCTGCGCATCCACAGACAGAGACAGTCAAAGAAGTGGCAAAGAGTATCAGTGAAGAATTAAAGAGATTTAATACCCATTATTGAAGATTTTGAGCTTTAATTCAGTGTTTAAAGGGAAAATGTACGTGAGAGTAAGTCGCTGCCACCTGTCTTGGCTTGTATTCAAGTAAGTTACTGAGTCCACGATTTTTCTGGTATCAGAGCCTGTCTCGATTCTGTTATGGCAAATCTTTTGCGCTCGTTTTCAAATATTGACCGTAAAATCGTTACTGAAGTCTCCTCTCGTTCTGTTGAATCTGATGAGTCGCATGAAGTTGTTGATAACCCTGAAACCTGGAATCCTCCTTCTCTTCATGCCACAGCCATTTACAAGCTTCCTATGTCCTTTATGTTCAAATCTAAATCTTTTTTGAAGGAAGTAGAGGTTACTATAAAAATTTCTGGTCCCTCAGTCCAGATCGTGTCTCTGAATTTATTTTCTAAAGATGAAGTTAAGAAGTTCCGCCAGTATGCTCTTGATAGAAAATACAACTATCTGCACTTTGGTGGAATCCGTATAGGTCTTGCCCCTTTATTTCGTCACGGGTTGAACACTCCTTGCATTGCTGAAGTTTTTGACACCCGTCATCAAAATTATGACCATGCCCGCATTGGAACTATAATGGGTAATCTATCTACTGGCTGTCAATATGGAACCATATTTCCCGATTACTCAATTAGTCTTACTGATGTCCATCTTCAAGACTGTTGGAAGTTAATGACTGGAGTTCAAGGACTCCAATTAGCTGAAGATAGTGAATACCTTTCGGTTCTAGTACAAACATCTTTCCAACTTACAAATACTGCCCATCCAAAGTTGAAACAACCAGTTTTGAAAGACTGTGTGACTGTTGGTCTGTCAAACGCCCAAGTCGAAGGTGTTCTCTATGATCCTATAGAGCTTCCAAACAATTGGTATTTCCAATATAAGTCTATCATGGATGACAAGAAGCCTAAATCTAAATTGAAAAGAATTGCTATCTCGGATGGTCGGGTAAAATTAATTCCTCCTAAACTAGTAGTCCCTTGACCTTTGGTTAAACCAAAAAGATATGTTGTTCCTCTTACACGAGAAGAATGTTCCTCTTCTTCTCACAGAGTTGATTTACCTCCTATATAAGAAGTAGCTTTTGCAGCTACCCTTGTTTTAGCATCAAATGAATTGTATATACCTGAGTCAAAACCATTTCTTGCTGTACAGAAAATGCATCGTATTTCCCATGTTTCTTTTTCTCATGTTGAAGAATGGCAGCATGCCAATAAACGTTTTGTAAAAGGTGGAAAGTGGCCTCCAAAAACAAAATTCTGCACCACCTCATCCATGTCTAAACAGCCACCCACCCGAGCTGATTGTGCACCACTGATAGAACATAATGCCACTGACCCTAAAGACTTCGATGAAGTCTATCAATTAGGGAATTATCTGACAACCTGGTGTGCACATGCAGAGGATGTGTTAGATGATCTTGGTTCTCAATCTGAAGAAATTCTTGCTAATCTTAAATTGCTTCAAGAAGAACAGCAAGAAGAAAGAAAAAGAAAAGAAGCTAAGCATCAGAAAAAGAAAGAAAGAAGAAGAAGAGAATTAAAAACTCCTGCTTTTTCTTTATCCATGGATACTCCTAATTATTGGGATGCAGATGAAAAATTAGAAGAAAGTGGAGTTGATTCAAGTACTCAAGCTTCTGAACGTACCTCTGTTAAACCAGTTTTAGAAGCTAGTAAACCTTTGAATTTTCAGAAGCCCAAGAGTGAAGTTGCCACTCTTGAAAATGCTGCTACTAAATTTCCTTCATTTATTTTGCCTTCTTTGCAGAAAGCCCATATCTTTAAGGAAGTTCCTAAGTAACCTAGAATAGAAGAAGATCTATTCTCTGCAAATTCAAGTGGCTATGTCCTGGATCTAGATAAGTCTTCTAATCCAGCTGAATCTATTAGGGTATGGATTGGCTCGCTTTACCAAATGCAAGTTGTATCACGATTAGACAATATCTCTATTTTTGCGTTAGCTGAAAAATGCATGGTTGGCATTGTTTATGACTGGTGGATGGCTCCATCAGATGAAGAAAGAATGAATGTTGCTGCTGCAAGTCTTGCTACCCTTGAATTACTTTTAAAAACATAGTTTGTCCCCGAACCAGCAGACGAGAAAAAACAGATTATTACAGACTTGACTAGAATGGAATTAAAAGATATCAAGTTCTTTAATCAGTTTGGTAATGACTATATGACCAAAGTCTACAAATCCAATTTGATTAATGATTCAGTACAAAAAATCTCATTCTTGTCTAAGTTTCCTGGTAATCTAGGAGATATGATTCTGAAAGATCTAGATGTTCAAGGAAAGAAAATAGATCAAACTTATTGGATAGATCTTTTATTCAGATGTCAAGAAAAAATTAAGTATCTTTGCTGGAAAAAGAAAGCTTCTGAGTTTTCTCCTGGACTAGATGTGTGTCGTTCTGTTTTGCCTTGGACTCCGTTTAAGAAAAGGAAATCTAAAAGGTATGGAAAATACAGACCAAAGAAAGTAGCAAATCCAAAAAGACCTTTCCGCAAATTCAGATATCTTAAGAAACGCAGACAACCAAAAAGAGATAATGCCTGCTTTATCTGTAAACAAGAAGGACATTATGCCCGCAAGTGTCCTAAGAGTTCGTCTAATAAGTTGAAAGCCTGCATTGAAGTTGATGATTTTGTTGATCAATGGTCTGTTGTTGAATCTCAGGATGATGTTTCTGATGTATATATTTTGACCGATGCCTCTTTGTCTGATTCTGATATTCCAATTGAAAGTTCGCAAAAAATGAATCGTTGTTATGATTCTGATTGTTATGATCAAGAAGAAGAATTGCATTATAGTGACCACTTTCTTGAAGAAGATGAAACCAGTGAAACTTCTGAATCTTCTTTTGATGATGACAGTTCACTTGCTCCTTCCGTCACTCAGTCACTTTCTCTGGATCTAAAGAATTCACCTCCTGTTTTATCTTCTTTGCCTCCACCTTCCAGTTTGAATTCTTTTTGTCCATATCCAAAGACTGTTGCTCCTTCTTCTGCTTGTCCTGTTCCTCCTGTTGTTGAAGAAAATACTTTTTTGAAAAAGATTGTTAAGACTAACAATCTCTTATATATCCCAGTTGACGTTCAAGTTCGCAATCAATGGATCTCTGTTGATGCTTTCATCGATACTGGTGGTTCAAATAATCTTGCTCGTCCCTCGTTGTTTAAGGGCATTTGGAAGCCCCTAAACCATATTCTTGTCTCTGAAACCATTGGTGGTACTGTCTCTCTGACTCATTATGTTGATGACATTTCCTTAAAAGTTGGGGGGAGTATTGTCAAAATTTCTGTTGTTCAATATTATGACTCTTCTACCAGTTTATCCCTTGGCATGCCTTTTCTTAACTCAGTCCTGCCTGTTACCATTAGTGAAGATAAAATTACCTTCAACATCAAGAAAAAGGCCATTTCTGTTCCCCGGCTTACTTTAGCCAATTCAGAAGCCAGAAAAGATAATAGCCAAAAGAAAATAGGGATTAAACGACCAGTCAAGGACTCAAACAATTGGCAAGAAGTCCTTCAGATTTATGAAGAGCGATCTCAGAAGAATAACAGCAAGCAAAAGGCCAATAGAAATCCTGAATGGTCACCAGAGCAAACGACTATTTTTGAAGCATTGGTAAAGAATTTCTCTAAGAATCCTCAAGCTTTTTGGGCTGTTGAAAGTCCACAACAAGAAATTGTTACCCTGCATGATAATGGAGTCAAAGGTAAATTAATACCCTGTACTCCTTCAGATGAAAAGGAAATGAGAAAGCAGATTGAAGAATTGTTGGATCTCCAGTTAATTGAACCAAGTGATTCCCATTATTCATGTTCGGCATTCTTGGTGAGAAATCACTCAGAAATAGTTAGAGGAAAAGCCAGGATGGTGATTAATTACAAGCCTTTGAATGCAATCACCAAAAGTTTTAATTATCCTCTACCACGCCAAGAGATTATAATGCAGAAAATCCAGCACAGTAAAATATTTAGCAAATTTGATAAGAAGTCTGGATATTATCAGATCCAAATAAGAAATGAAGATAGGCATAAAACTTCTTTCACTTGTCCTGCAGGATTCTTTCAATGGAAAGTTGTTCCATTTGGTTTAAAAAATGCGCCTGCTTTCTTTCAGAGGCGTATGGATTTTATTTTTGGTCAGTATGATTTTATTGTAGTTTATATTGATGATATTCTGGTTCACAGTAATAACCTTGAAGATCACTTGAAGCATTTGAATATTTTCTTGGAAGAAGTTAGAAGGCACAGCATTGTCCTATCAGAAAAGAAAATGATTTTATTCCAAGATAATATTGATTTTTTAGGAATTCATGTCGTAAATGGAAAAATTCAAATGCAGCCACATGTTCTTACGAAGTTAGCTGAGTTTCCTGATCAACTCACAGATACTAAAATGATTCAGATATTTTTGGGGATATTGAATTATATTCACAAATACATTCCTCGTCTCTTAGAAAAAACAGCTCCAATCCGTCAGCATTTGCATGGTGGATGGTCTCCAGAAGCTACTGCCTCAGTCCAAGAATTGAAGAAGGAATGTTTAAAACTACCAGAACTCAAGCCTCCTGGTAATGGTTCTCTCATTCTCCAAACTGATGCTTCTGATCATTTTTGGGCTGCTATCTTGTTTGAAAAGGTCTCTGTTCAAGGTGAAGAAAATATTTTTGAAGAAAATCTTTGTGCATACGCATCAGGTGAGTTCTTACCCCACCAAAAGAATTATTTTATCGCTGAGAAAGAAACACTTGCCATCTTCAATGGCATTCAAAAATTTGAAGTATATCTGGCACCAACTAAATTTTTGATCAGAACTGATTCCATGAATTTTAAGTATTTCTTAGCTGCAAATATTTCCAAGCAACTTGCCCGTGGTCGATTATTAGCTTGGCAAATATGGTTCCAGATGTATGATTTTGAGGTAGAATGGGTTCCTGGAAATTCTAACTATCTGGCAGATGCTTTAACAAGAGATATGAATAAGGCACATGTTCTTCAAAGTTCTAGCATTAGAACAGATTTATTCCAATTGCCTGGAAAGACATATGTTGATGATGATTTTGCAACTTTTGTTAAAAGATTTCATATTTTAGATTTGGTGCTTCCTAATGCAGCTGAAGAAATCAAGAGACTTGTTGGGTTTAGAATACAAAGAAACAAATGGATACAAAGATGCCAAGCATGGCAATCAAAAAATGTTGGTATCCTGTTAGGATTAGACGAAGAATTGGTGAAAGTCTATCCTTTGCCCAATATGAAAGTGAAGATTTATTTTAAAACTCTTGATGATTATTGGTCTAGATGCTACACTGATGATATGATCAAAGTTTTGATGACTCTGAACTATTATCAGATTATTGGTGGTCTCGATTTCTCTCTGGCAGTTTATACAACTGCTAAAATGCTTGACATAGATGAGATTAACATGTCTGAGAAAGTCGAAAGGTTTCTCAAAACAATGAGAATTCCTGATCTTTTTGAAGAATTGGAAGCTGCATATATTCAAAGAAATGATGAACATTTTGAAGGGACTGACACTTTTCCCCAATACGAACTTTTCGAGCCTTTTGCAGATTGGGAATTTAAAAATGGTCTATGTCAGAAGAAGCCACAGGTGAGAGTTTCCCAGTGCATTGAAAGGTCTCTGCAATATTTAAGAACATTCTCCACTCCATGGGATTATCAGAATCCCGAAATCAGAAATCCAATAAAGCCAAATCCATTTGCACAAACCTATGGACCAGAAACATTTGATGACTCCATCCTGGCGGAGAATATGGATGAAGTAAAAAAGATTACACTATGGTTAAAAGAGTTCAAAAGACTTCCTCTTACAGAAAAGTTGGATATGATAAGGTCTTTGGAAGAACTCCAAGGAAAAAATAAGGCAATCAAACTCATAATTAATCAGAAAGCCTTAATTACCATATGTGTAAAATCTGGACATTGGTCAAGTGATGTGGTTTGTTTAGTTAGTCTGTTACTGTCTAACAAAGTCTGCTCTGCTGTAAATTTTGAATTAGGATGGCAAAGGCAACCAGATATTAATCATATTTGTCGAATGTGGATTCAATGTGCCATCGAACATTCTGTCAATATGTTTCAAATCTTCAAGATAGAACTTCTAGATGGAGTTGAGCTGGCAGTTTTGTCTTCTCCTGAATTTCGTAATAGCCGAAAAGATTCTTTTCTTGATATTGAAGTAGATCCAACAGCATATGTGAACAAGTGGACAAAATCAGTTGATCGATATCTATTTCCTCAAAAGAATATATATGTGACGACAGATACGATAAAGCTGAAAACAGGACAATCATCAAAGAAAATCACGAGAGGAGAATCTTCAACAGCAGTCGCACTCAAAAAAGAAGCTACAGAAAAAGGCAAAGGTATAGCATCCGAAGAAAAAGAGACTATCTTTGTGGATATTTTTCAAGATGCTCAGACACAGGAAGATCACGAGTGGGAATCTCAGTACTTGGATTGGTTACATCAATCACATGCCACTTTTAATCGGTCTCCCTCACCATCTGAATGGCCAAGTGATTTTGAACCTGGCGAGCAAGAGGATGATGATAGAAGTCCGAAAGGACCATGGTAGTGGGTATCTCTTTATTTTCATTATTGTACTCGAGATAATTGAGTAGACACCGTCTGGGCCAGGAATGTCTGACAAGGACCCTCAATTATTCTCCTATGCTTCTATATATAGATTAGCTTGTAAATGTTTTAGATCATCGAGTATTAGTGTGTGTATGTGTGTGAAGCATTGTAAGCGAGTGTGTATGGCTATGCTCTGAAGAGTTCTGAGACTTCAAGGCTCTATTCTGCAGCATAACATGGTATGTAATAATTTTTGCTTCGAATAATATCGAAGCCTTTGCTAGCCGCCTCTCGTCCGTGACAGCTTCTTTCAAGATCACAAGAAGAGATTGTAAGGCGAGAAGATTGAGGGCGAGACCTTATGAATGACACAGAAGGCCTAATAAGGACCGAGGCTCATAAAAAAAATCCTATCATTGTTTCAAGCATCGAGAAAGTTTCTTTTCCCGTGAAAGGACGAGTTCCCATAATATTTTATTATCCATCAATGTTACCGAGAAGATCACTACTCCCGACAAGTAGTCCCAAGACTACCGCATAATTTTTTACATAGCATGGCTATGAGCCTAAAATCATTTAACTACCTTACTTTGTCCCGCAGTACTACAACCGAAAAGTACATCAAAGAACATACCCCGAAGCTATCTATTAGCTTGTTGAAAACCACTCTTTCCACCCAAAGAGTACTCGAGAGTCAATACATCGATATTAAAAAAAAATGGGCCTTGAGCTCGTTCCTCCTCTCGTTTTAAATTTTTCATTAAAATTTACCTCACATCTACCTCTTTCCGCCTCTCTCTTTCGCCTATAAAACTCTTTGAAAAATATCATTGTAAAGGTTGTTGTTCCTGATAACCGTGGATTGTAAGTTGTTTCTCTTGAGATATAGTTCTAGGTGCATAATTGTAAAGCTTTCCGCCTCGAGGAGATGATATTCTAGTATCGAATATCAAGCTTTTTGGACAATGTTGTATATGACTCGGTGTTGCTCTTTAATATGACAAGTATATTTCTTTCGATCCCGAATTAAAGTAGCTGTGTAGATGTGTGTCTACATTTTTCTCTATTTTCCTTTCTGTAATCTCATCATATTTCGTTTCTCCGATAAGAACTGCAACCGGTTTAGGATATGCCCTCGCATGGTACCCTCAATGCTTCCTTCTCTCACATTTGATTTTTTCTACGTATTGTGCAATCTATAGAACTAATTCTAGATAATTTAACCAAGAAAGAGATAGTAGTTGGTTATCATCGCTTGTTGATGTGTGAATTCAGGGCGTATCAAGCTCTTCGATGTTCTCTGTCCGGTTTTAATCTGAAGGAACCGGGGATACCGGGAGATTAGAGTTGGTTCTATCTCACTAGGTGCTTTTACAATCGTTAAACCCTTTCTAAGTTCTCTAATTTTGAATGCCAAAGCATTGAAATTTCAAAGCCTTCCTCCTCGATCTTAGGCTTCATCTTTGTGTTAAAATCTTTAATGTTTTCCTCGTCTAAAGAGTTAGTTTCCTTTTTAGGAATTTGGTCATAGATGGTTAAGGCATGTTCTCGTCCCTAGATCAGCTCCTAGGAGGTCACCTTGGAAGGTTTCCCTAGTTATTCGCCTTCATTCCTTATCATTTCATCTCACACTATCATCTTTAAGAGATCCTCCTCGTTTCTTAGATGATCTATGCCCACTTTGAAAGCCTTGATATTCAACCCATAGTAAACCCTTTGATGACTCCATTGCCCAATGGTATTGAGTTTTCTTTTAATTATCTCCCCATTTCAAAAATCATCTATGTCCATTTCTTTGTCTCACATTGAACCCTTCCTTCATGTTTCCCAACAACCAAACAAACGAACAAACAAAACAACAAATCCCTTTCGAGCCTTAGCAACTAGCCTAATACTTAAAACCCGAACCCTCAAAAGACATATATTTTTTGCCTTTATGTATAGAGAGATCCCTCTCCGGGACTCAGGAGGGCCGATCTTGAGGTCCCGTAAGTGGTTTTGATGTTGTCTCTTGTCTTTTTGCCACATCCAGTACCGCCAAACACAGGAACCACAACATAATGGCGACTCCACTCGGGACCAAGACCATTTTAGTCTCCGAGTTTGGTAGTTAAATCACCGTGGTGGATAGTAAACATCCTTGAAACACTCTAAACCTTCCACCGGCGACTCCATAGTTCTCTTAATGATTAAAAGACTCCACTCGGTGATAAGTAGTGCTCGCCGATTATCTTGGTTTTCACAAGACTCCACCGGGGAGACCCGCCGTATTTCATTACAACATCGCACCATATTAGAAAAAACACATAGGGTAAAGCTTCTCTTGTTAAGAGTATGTACATACCGGATTCAAGAATAGTCTATACAAGAGCTTATCCCAATCCAAGCCCACTTAAATAATTGGATAATCCAGAGATTATTCTTAGGAAGTCTCTCCCATCTAAAGAATCAACTATTTCCCGTACACTTTCCTAGAGAAAATTCAAAGTCTCCCGAAAACTTTTTCTTTATCTCTATTAGACACTCAATTTGACTTCGATTCACCAAGCTAGTTTCGCCAAGAACATCACGCCATTCAAAGGCTATATACTGCATCGACTTAGAGCCTCCAAGTTTTTTTGTAGGTAACCGAACTGCAAAAATAGAAGAAAAGAGATATGAACTCCTTAGAAATAAGCCACCTATGGGGCAACCTCCAATACATTACATAAACGAACAATTCTTTGATGATACAATTTACAAATCTCCTTTTATATATATAGGAGTCCATGGGGCCATAATGTAATCCTAGTGGGCCACAATGTAATCCTAGCCGACCTAACAATAATACATTTAAGGGCACAATAATAACAAAAAATGGGGGTTACAAGGGTTCAATACATAAATAATAAGGGGGTTAAACTAACCATAATAAAGGACTATACTAGTAGATATAGGAACCTAACATGCCCTCTCTCCTTCAAAAGTGTTGTTCCTCAACACTTGAGTAGCTCCGGTGCTTCGTATAAAATTCTCATCCTCCCATGTAGAATCTTCAAAGGGGTAAGTTCTTCCACTCGATGAGATACTCGAAATCGACCGATTCCGTAACCCAGTCGAGTTCTTGTTTCCATGACCACTTCAAAGTCTCCAATATTACTTTTTCCTTCCTCATCAAGTTCGGCAATATTGTTTGAACTGGAATATTTTCACCTATAACCTTCTTTAAGCATGAAACATGGAAAACTCGGATGTACTCGTGAAGCAAGCAGGAAGCTCCAATTTGTATGCCATAGAACCAATCTTTTGCAACACCTTGTAAGTGACCACGTATTTCTTGGTGATAATTTATTATCCTTCTTAGCTTGCTTGAGTGGACATTTGTTTGTATGGTTGTAGCCGTAAAAATACCCAATCTCCCTACATCAAAACTTCTCTCGCTCGCGATGTTGATCTCAGCCTCTCGTTGTTTCATTCGATTTTGTGCCAAATTCGAAAGTTATCCTTTAAGATTTGGAGAACTTCTTGCCGATGCTCGATGTGATCTCTCCATCGCTTGAACCTTCGAATTTTCTCTTAAATATGATGTGATGATGGTGGATGATATCCATAAAGTGCCATAAATGGGGTCATTTTTTGCTCGCAGTGATGGAAGGAAGTGTTATACCACCATTCAAAGAAGAGGTAACCACTTAATCTATTTGTGTTTTGTTTACTCGATATAAAACAACGAAGATATCCTCTCCAAAAGACCATTTATTTACGTATCTCGCTTTGACCATCAGTATTGAGGATGATAAGATGAGCTATGAGCTAATTGAGTACTCTCAAACAAGAAAATAACTCCCGCTCCAAAAAATTTCTGAAAGAAAATGGGATCTCTCGTCGCTCACAATAACCCTTGGGCTTCCATGTAGTTTTTGAATTCTATCCATAAATGTAGTAGCAACCAGTACTTGCTTTAAATGGATGAGATAATGCACAAAAGTGTGCATACTTGGTAAGTCTATCAACTACCACCATGATGACACTCTTTCCTTCGTACTTAGGGTAAACTCCGTGATAAAATCCATTGAAATCTCCCTCCCAACGTTGACTTGGAATGGATAAAGGTTGTAGAAGTCCCGGGGTCTTAATTGTTTCACTTTTATTCTCACGGCAAACCAAACATTCTCGCCACAAACTTTTGAATATCGCATTTAAGGCCATCCCAAAAAAATTCTTTCTTCACCCCCTCGTGATAAGTTTTTAAAAATCCTGATGTGTCCTCCTAAAGGAGAAGTGTGCAATTCCGTAAGAATCTTTTGTTTTAGTTGGGAATTCCCTTGCAAAGATATAAGCGATCTTTGTACCTATAAGGAATCATTTTTCCAACTAGATGTATCGTATGTACTAAGATCTTGTCGCAGCAACTTCTTGAATGAGTGTCCATACATCTTTGTCCTTCTTCCATTCATCTCTTGCTTCAGCTTTATCTCAACTGCTGGATAATAGAGAAATGACACGAAAGCAATGCTTCCACCTCTTCATTCTTTTCCTGAGAGTGCATCCGCAACAACATTAAGCTTCTTCCTTTTTTGTAGATTATTTCAAAGTCATAACCCAACATCTTTGTGACCCATTTTTGTCGCTCTTTCCGATGATAGTATTTGTTCCAAAAAGTGTTTAAGACTATCATGACTCGCTTTACCTTGAAGTGTCTTCCTATTAGGTAAGTTCGCCTATTTCTTTTAGTGCACAGTACGTATTGCTAACATTTCCTTCATAAATAGGTTTCTCGTAAATACTTTCCTTTCGATCGACGACTTTCAAAAGCAATGGGTCTTCCTTCCCCGCATCAAAAACTCGCACCAATTCCATTTCCCGAGTGCATCACATTCCACAATAAAGGTTTTTGTGAAGTCTGGCAAGTAGCTAAGACTTCGGTAAGATGGCACATTGCCTCCTTAAGACGTTCAAAGGCCTTAGTTGCTTCGTAGAGTCCATGAAAATGCATCTTTCTTCAATAATGTTGTTAGAGGTGCCAAAGTTATTCTCCCATACTCTTAACAAACTTGCGATAATACCTCGTTAACCCGAGAAACTCTCGCAACTTCTTTATGTTTCGTGGGGACTTTCCATTCCTTAATGGCTTTAATTTTGTTAGGGTCTACTTTTTAACACCCTCGTGAGATACAATCGTGACCCAAATATTCCACCTCTTGTACTCCAAAGCACATTTGGATTTTTTTGCATGATAATTGTTTCTCCCGCAATAGTTTGAGCAGACCCCGCAACATGCTCAACATGATCCTTCCAAGACTCGCCGTAGATTAGTATATCATCAAAAAATACTAGCAGACAAATTTTTTCTAAGGAAGGGTTTGAAAAATGGAATTCATCAACCCTTGAAAAGTTGTAGAAGGTGCATTGGGTAAGACCAAAAGGCATGACAAAAAATTCATAATGACCCTCATGAGTTCGAAATGTTGTTTTTGAATATCTTCTGGGCCTTCATTCTAATTCCGATGATATCCTCGAACGAAGATCCAACTTGGTAAAATAAATTGCTCCATGTAATTCATCCAATAATTCATCAATCACAGAATGGGAAATTTGTCTTTAATGGTAAGAGCTTAGTTTGAGCTCCCTATAATCCGGACACATTCGCCATGATCCATCCTTCTTGTGTACCAAAACTATAGGAGCAAAGCAGAAAGAAATTTGACTAGGTTGAATTATATACTCGCTCTCTAACATTTCCTGTGTAACGTTACGTTCAATTTCGCTCTTTGGAAGTAAGGATATCTATAAGGCGTGATGTTTGGAGGAACACTTCCTGGAATCAAATGAATAGCATGATCATGATCACGAATAGGTGGGAGTCCTTTCTGAGTTTCAAACACCTTGGAATCGATTGTCCAAGACTTGTTGGAGATCTCAGAAATAGTGATTTTGATGTCGGAACTTCTAGTGAGCATAATTGTGCAATTACACCTCGTTGTTGTTTCTTTAGAAGCTTTGTCATGACATTAGGAGCTTATTATCCTTCCCGTCTTCCCCTTCAATACTCGGCACTGAATTTCGATTTCTTTTTCCTCCTCCGAAAAAAATTTCAAGAAAAGTTCTCGAAAATTAAAAGCTACCGTCCCCAAAGATTGTAACCATTAGTACTCCTAGTACAACATCGTGACCTCCCATAGGAATGGAAAGCATTGGACTAGTCAATCACATATTCCCCCATGGTTAGATTGATATTATGGCATTTTCCGCAGCAATTTATAGTTCCTCCATTTGCAACCATCACTTGACATTCCGTGTCGGGTATAGAAACAATTTCTTAATTCCCTTGGCTACCTTACAATGAATAAAATTATGGGTGCTACCCGAATCAATCAACACTATTACCTTTTTTCTTCTTGATCCTGTCTCCGCTATCTTGAGAGTTTGAGGAGTGGTAATTCCCGCCACAGCATTACATGATATGGCTTCCGGATTCATTTCTCTTCCTCTTCTATGTGCTGGTTCCTCGGTGTATATCCTCTTCTCTGCTTCATTTTCTTCTTTCTTCGTCACAATCTATGTAAAATAATGTACTTTTCAAAGACACTTCATGACCTTTAGTGTATTTGCTATCTGGAGCAACTCGTAGCAAAGCCCTTTTGCTCTTTTTTCTTCCAATTGTTGTGGTGTCAACCTTGTAGAGGGTTGTGGAAATCTAGGTGTAGCAACACTTCCTTCTCTATAGAATTGAGTGGTAGGCTTCCTTTCGTCGCCATATCTCTACATTCAACTTTTCTGCCAACTTGAATGCCTTCTCCAATGAATCGTGCTCCAAAACACGAACTTCATGTTGGATGTTATCCTTTAGAGTGCCCTATGAAGAGATCAACTGTTCCTCTGGAATATCTCAGTTTACTCCTTATATTCAATTTTTTGGAAGTCCTCAATGTGCCGCCCCCACTAAACCCTTTTGTTTGAGATTTTTATCAATTGGCTAAAGAAGGTGTTGCTCTTTGTATCCTCATGAAAATGTGCTATCATTTCCTTCCGTAAAAATTGACTCATGACAATCTTTTTTGTACGGAGAAAAGCTACGATACCATACAAATGTATTTTGTTCTAAATGTAAAGTTGCAATGCTGTACCTTTTTTGTGTTTTTCACATTATGGAGATCAAAATATTGTCTCCATCCGTAGTATCCATGTTACGTGATCCTTTCCATCAAACTTCCTCATATCCATTTTTGGAATATGGTGGTTCTTCCCGCCAACATTAGAGGTTATGAAATCACGATTAAACATTTATTTTGTTCTCATCATGAGGTTCTTCTTACTATATTTCCGCCATTAGGAATCGTTTCTTGTTTTAAGCTTCTGTCATCAAGCCTTCACATGTATGCTTTTAGATCATCTTCTGTCAGTGTTTTCCATGTTGTCTTTCATGTTTTTCATCGATCTTAGCTTCCATGTCATCAATCTTAGCTTCCATGCCCACTTCCACTGCCATCCATCTTAGATTCCAAACCATTCATATTAGCTTCCACTCCTTTTCTTCAAACCATCCATCTTAGTTTCCATGCTCTTCTTCAAAACTTCCATTTTCATTTTTTTGTTGTTCTTCATGCAGAGCGAAATTTTGCTGCACTTGCTCTTGTAATTCTGAGTATGTCATGCTGTGCCATTCTTCGTCTTCATGAGTCATAGTAGAGCCTTCTAAAGGCTTAATGGGAGTTGAATCTTTTTAGGGCCATTTTAGAATCCAATACCGATATCTATTCTACAATATTCCCTTGGAATCAATTCAACTTGATTCTTCAAACAAGACTTATGTGCAATTGGAAAAAAAAATACACACCTTTTACTTGCTTTTTTAGGAGCTCGTATTGAAATCTGAATTATATCTCGTAATTGAGAATCTTCAATATCTCGAAATTCACCGTTGTAGTAGCCTTCTCGAACTTTCTTCAAATTCTACAGTATATGATCTCGATTTGGATTCTTCAAGACAAAGTTATTTCCAAATTCCCCTCACAATGACCCAACTTTTGGACCGGTTTAGTAGAGCGAAATTGTACGGCTTGCCACGTGCTCACCGTTTTTGTCCTTCGTCTCCTCGAAATTTATAGCCAAGAAACTCGCGGTCCGTGTACTTGCAAACCAATTTTTACGGAACTCCAATCCGATGCCCAGAGAGAGAGTTATTGAACTTTTTCCCACGATCACCTCTTGGAGATGAAATTCATGAGCCTCGAAAAGCACTACCTTTCCACAGATCATATCTCCAAAAATATTGCGAACCAAGCTCTGAAATTTTTTGAAGAATTTCCCCAGGATTTCAGCTTCGCACCATACGAATTTCAGATTCTGAACCTTCGTAGAAAAACATTTATAGCGAAAATGCCACGATGACCTGTTTAGGAGCTTGAAAAAAGACCTAACTTCCACAGATGATATCTCCGAAAATATTGCGAACTAAGCTCTGAAATTTTTAGAAAATCTTCCTCAGGATTTCAGCTTCGCACCCTAAAAATTTCAGCTTCTGAAACTTCGTAGAAAAAAAGTTATAGCGAAAATGCCACGATGACCTGTTTGGAGCAGCGAAACCCTAGAATCCCAAGCTCCGATACCAAATGTTGTGTAACCAGCTCCAAAAATAGAAGAAAAGAGATATGAACGCCTTAGAAATAAGCCACTTCGAGGGGGCAACCTCCAATACATTACATAAATGAACAATTCTTGGATGATACAATTTACAAAACCTCCTTTCTATATATAGGGGTCCATGGGGCCATAATGTAATCCTAGTGGGCCACAATGTAATCCTAGCCGACCTAACAATAATAATTTAAGGGCACAATAATAACAAAATGGGGGTTAAAAGGGTACAATAATAAAAATAAGGGGGTTACACTAACAACAATAAGGGACTATACTAATAATATAGGGACCTAACATGTTATTATTAGTTAAAATGTTGGAATAGGGTGATGCATGGCACCCATCATGAGCTTCCACATGGATAATGATGTAACTTTAATCAGTTTCCTAAGAATTTCTGGTGGCCTAGTGGAAATCGAGTGAGTATCCTAGATGATGACTTCAGTATGAGAGTGGGGGCTCACAGAGGGAATTAAATGAATAACTGGGCTAAACGGAAAAGAAAAAATTTGACTAACATTGAGATATTTAGAAAATGAGGGGAAGAGACTTACATACTCCCCGAGATCCTCTAGAATATTATGAACTGACATCACAATTTTTTCAAGCTTCCTCAGGATTTTATTTAGCGTCTCCTCTACCATTCGTTTCTAGGAAGCGGAGGGGGTTTCGCCAGGATGTGGCCTAAGAAATATCCCTTCGAACGAATATGTTGTATTTTGATCCTGAATTTCTCCAACAATTCCAATCTAAGAAATGACTTCCATGTGGAATGCCTCTTCTAAGAGAATGTAGGGATGAGCACGCATCTTGAACATGTCTGGATTAACGCACTTAAGGGAAATTAGACTAACCATATGTCATGTGAGTATTCATCTAAAAGGATCCTAGGGTTGGCATTCATGACACCTAGCATATTTTCATACCACCCTGTGTAAGAAGACTTATTAATTTCCTTGTTGTTGGGGTCCCCTAAAGTGTGCCATGGTAAGTATCTAAGCGTCAGGGGTTGATCCTCGAAAACAAGTGCTAGCTCTCTATCTTACGGTTGGCACAGATTCACCATAGCTAAGAAAACAAAAAGGTATCCATATATGAAATATTTTTCCCTCTTGTACACATCTTCATAGGCTTCGAAGAGTTCATTCAAAAAAAAATTGTACCAATTTAATTTTTCACCTTTCTCGCATGCATCCTCCACTGAAATGGTGTATGATCCAGGTGGCTCCAAAGACACACATAAGACAAAGAGGGCTTATGACATCTCAAAAACAAAAGTGCTCAGATTGCTCTTGAAATAGGTTCAAGTTGAATATCTCGTCGTCCTGATTGCAACGGTGCAAACAATTCATCAAACCGAGCTCGTATGAGAAAGTTAGAGGCAGTCAAATTTTTGGGTTGACTTGGATGACTTGGCAGGTTAAGGGAGACACAATTTCGAAGAAACCTAGCCACCAGATTCCAACTAGATTCTGGGAAAAATTGTGGCCTCCTTAAAATGACTCCTTCAGCCTAATTTTTTTTTAAATGTTTGGCTGGTTATTATATATATATATATATATATATATATATATATAATATATATATATATATATATATATATATATATATTAAAATAATTCAATGGGTCATGGCCCCTAATGGACCCACAACACCACTGCATGACAACATTAAAATATTATATTAATATTCGATGGATCGCGACCCCTGGCAGACCCACGACAACCAGCCGTTACATATAACATATATGGGGGGGGGTTCGTTGACCGGAAACCCCGCCCCAAATCACGATATCGGACCGAAGGGTATCAAACCCATGCTAGCCACATGGCTGGCCTACCTCCACGCAGTGGTCCCAATTTAAAACATAGTCCATATGTGAATGCAATAACTGTGGATGTAGTTGGGGGCAGGGTGTGCAATGCTGTCTGATCCCCCAAATGAGTCTTAAATTTGTTTTAAAATAAAAACTAATACACCATTTGGGAAGGGGCAGGGTTTGACTACCCAACCTCCTCCCCACAAATTTGGATCTTAGCCAACAGCCGAACGAGCTCTCTTGTAAACTCCACCAATTTTTTTACTTAAACCCATCATTTGCACAGTGTGCCTAGGCCAGACCAAAGCGGAGCGCACACGTAGTTTTAGGAAGTAATTTTGTATTTGAATGTGGAACCATGAGCCCAGGCAACAAGGAGTGGAACCATGATTGAGTTCAACTTGCAGGAGGGTGAAATTTTTCTAGTGCCCAAATGGGACAAACTTTATATCAATTTTGCACTATTCGACACCACGAATATGATGGTGTATTTAGATTTTCCATTTGACCATTCCTTTTTTTGGCCACTTTTCAAAGTGGAGTTGCAGGTGTCAACATTCCATGTGCGAGCAGTGGATTTCAGGATATTCGACAACACGAGATTGATGGTAAAACAAGATCCAGCAGTTTAGCATTCTTGTTGTTAGATAGCTCCAGGATGTGAGGTTTATGCAGTGTGATCACGTACTTATTTTTTTCCATGAGATGCATTGTGTTGTATGGATCCATGTTGATGTTTGATGAGGGATCTTGTTTTGTTCTTGATGTGAGATGTAGATTCTGTCATGGATTTTTATTATGTTGAGATCCCTTTGCTGCCATGTTGGCGAGATACTCATTGTCACATTTATGTTTGTTTGAGATCCCTCTGTTTCCATGCTGGCGGGATACTCATAGTCATTATGGGTGAGTTATTGTCATACTGATAGGAGTCCTTTTTGTGAATGATAGTTCCTATAGTGGATCATCTCGTGCAGAGGTCCAGCCACTCCTACGTGAGGGAATTTTCCCTGTATGATAGAGAAAACACCATCCATGTGCATCATCACTCTTTCCAACACTTAATGCAGTGGCCTACACCATCTTGACACCAAGGCCTGGAGATGTAGTCCCTCCTAGACAAACTCCATTATCAATATATTATGTTCCTAATTCTTGTTATGTTCCTCTTCTTTACAACATGAGGATGTTCATTTATGTTCATTAACACTTTGATTAAATGCAATTCTAACATATCAGCCAAAGTAAAAGGTCTTGGTTTAAAGGGTAGCGAAATTTACCCAGATCTATGTCAAAGGTGAACTTTCCCTTTGAGTAATGGCACATTATCGTTCCTGCAATTGTAAATAAGGAGAATTTGATGGTGTGTTCATTAATTGGCTCAATAAGCGCTCCCTTACCACCACACTGAGTATCATAAATGTTTTGTGGTAATTATTGTCATTTGTCTTCTTTCCCTGCTTGGAAGTATTATATAACGTAGAAGAGGTTACGAACCCTACAACGGGTAGTCTTGTAAATTACTAAATTTCATTGGCATGTATGGGGTATTTTTTGTCAAGCCAAAGAGAAAAACCATGCATATGGCTGATAAGGAATTTATTCCCTTGCATGGTTACTCCTGAGGTGTCGAACATTAGTAAACTTCAAAAATTCACCAACATTGACCTTTGTATGCCTCTGAAATCCCTTTTGATTTTGGATGATTTCCTTCCATCAGTTTTTTTCATGTCCTCTATAAACACTTCCTGCTTAAGTGTGGGGAAATGGAAAGAACCTAATAAATCATTATCCCCAATTGTGGCCTTGTCATATTTCTCGTAGAGATTGTCAATTTCAGCGACTTTGGAATCGGATGCAGGTGTGGGAAAAAAGATTTTGGTGACCTTATTCATGGTTGAAATTCGAATACTATACACACCAGACACGTGGGGTTTGGATTTGGGTTGAGGATGAAAGGAATTCATCACATAATCCAAACTAGGAAATTCAACTACCTATGCTTTGACAATGAAGAACTTATCATTTACATCCAAACTAAATTGAAAGACTTGACATGACATTTTTTATTAGACCATTGAGCTAATTAATATGGAAACTTCCTACACTTAATTCAAATCGTGGAGATAATGGTGATTGTGACCTGGAAAATTGAGAAGGAGGGTGTTCATGATGGTTAATTATAATGATATGGTGGCAGGTTCCCAAAAGCTAATAACCATATTGTGTCAGAGATATTACGAGAAATATTTAGCCCAAATTTGAAATGAAACATGGAATTCTTATTAATTATTATGGATAAGAGGACTTCTACATGCAACTCCCCAATCACAATCGATTGCGGAGGGAGGAACTAGACTGACACAACCAAAATAAAAGATGCAACTTTATTCATGATTGTGTTGGAAAAATACTGAGAGGGGGGGGGGGGGGGGCGTGAAATCGATCCTTAGAAGTGAAGGCGAAAACTTTTTAGTTTTCATTTCTCTTAAAACCATATGCTACATTACTGAATCCAACTTGTATGTCCAGAGATATTATTATGTCTTTACTTATATCATTGCATCATTCATTCATCAGATGTTTAGTAAGAAGTAAGCATGAACATAAATAACAGAACAAACCATCAAACATAAGCAACACATATGAACACCAGTATTTGAGGTGGAAACCCAATTCGGGAGAAAACCACCGTTGTTGTTATCTCAGTCTTCAATATTTATTATAAAGAAAAATTCTTACAATTTATGTTGGCACGGACTTATACCAGCACACAGGCACCCACCTTCTCCAGCCACTACTGGAAGGGAGCTCCAACCCCCTGATTTTAACACCATATTTTACTGGCAGGATACTTCCACTTTCATACAAAAGGCTTCAACCCTCAGATCCACCAGATTTCTTCAATTTCTTCATCAGACTTCCGTCAGGTCTTCATCATTTCTTTTTACTGATCATTGTAGAGATTCATCATTTCTAGATCATAGCCATGGGTGCATCATATATGCAAATATCTCTTAAAGAGATTTATTCAACAACCCTTCCACACCCACACACTGAACCATAATGCGCTTCTCCTTATATAGTTTTTCCTTTATCAATACCATGAGTAGAAAACCACTCAACTACTAATGGTATTAAAAGTCGAACCAATCCAAATTGAAATCCCAATCTTCGTTATTCCATGCACGAATTGTCCCAAAGGTAATCTTTATTTCCGCCAAATAATACTATATCCAAGGTTAAGTAATATTGACGTGCCGCTGATGGTTTTCTTTCTTTTATTGGAATTTTATTTACCAAATTCATGGAATTTGATAAGTAAATATTATTCACAGCCTTTGGTAATTAAATATATATAATAGAACTTTATATTAATAATCAGCGCTTTCATCAAATGGCTTTTTAAATAGACCTTTGGATCCGGCCCCACATGCATAATCGATGGCTTAATCAATATAATTTAAAACTAGGGCCCCTCGCTAACGATCGATTCCATCCGACGGTTGTTATCGCGTCCCGCTGCCTCATTTGATCAGACAGATATCGCTCGGCGAAGACGCGCAGATAGTAACGTGTGATGGCCACCGTACTTTGGTTAACCTTTGCGCATCTTCCTCATACGACCACCGTCCGATGGCTTCCCTCCATATCGACGGTTCTCAACAATATCGCTGGGCATCCTGGGTCGAAAAATAACGCATGATGGCACGCAGTGACAAGCAGTTTTGTGTGGGTCCACCTCACCACATGTCGAATGATCTATGGAATCTCTCCCAACTCCTCAAATACCTCCCACCGTGTAAAGGTGGTGCGATGAAAACCATAAACTGTCGTCACTGTTCATCTGTTCACGGTTCCGCTCTTCTACACAGGGTAGCGGTCTCTTTATTATGTTTTATAAACCCATCGGGTCCGGAACTTATAAATCGCAATCGCAACTTCCTGTATGGACGTTCTGCTCCCTTTATATTCTCCGTTGCAATTAGATTGTTCCGATGCGATCTGGTAAGAGGTCCCACCATATAATAATTTTTTTTATGCGCTTATATAGGGTTTGAGTCGATGCGATTAAGCTAGATTTCAAACTTATCAAGCCACTGTTTATATGCCCATCAGATCCGGGCTCTCAATCACAATCGCAATTCTTTGGTTTATATGTTCCGCTACCCTTATAATCTCCGATGTGATTGGGAAAGGGTCCCACCTTATGATACTTTGATTCTTTGATCATAAAGTGCTCCATATGAATTAATATATATAAACTTTGGACCTTTGTGAAATATTTAATGTGTTGAATATATATGTATTGTGCTGCATATATATATATGCTTTTATGTTCCAGCTTTAGAGTATCCTCCAGCGGGGTAGGCGATTCTCGGAAATTATTTATATATATATATAACGCCCAGCTGGGTAATGATTCCTGGAATAAGGTTTTATACATACATACATTGCCACTTGGTTTATGATTCCCGAAATTATATATATGTATCCTTTTTTGCTCTAATGTTTAGTGTATCTTCCAGTGGGGTTAGGCGATTCTCGGAATTTGTTTGTATAAGTATATATACTGTTACATTTCAACAATCTTCTTCTTTATTGGCTCCTTTGTCTGTCTCTATCTTTTCTTCCTCCATTGCCATGATAACAACTCTGCCTCTATATTCACAGCTTCTGCCTCTGTTCTTCGTTGTGCCTTTGCTCATTATTAGTTTCTTTTATTTGTTCCTAGTTACTGTTTCATATGCCAATTCCTTTGCCACTTCCTTTGCCATCAATGACAATATTTCCAACAATCTCCCCCTTTGGCATTGATGGCAATACTCTTCCTCTGATTGTCTTATAGAAGCCCTTTGTTTCTTTTCCTCCCCCTTTGACATCAATGGCAAAGAGTTGATCAAGATCCTTTGAACCGACAATACCATGCTGCCCCTGAGATCATGCTGCATCTTCAAACATAATATAACAAAATGACTTATAAATGCCAACAATGCATCCTTTTCATATGACCAATGCTCCCCCTTAGTCTGTGCATTCAGAGGACCTCACAACCAATTTAATCTTCTATATTTAAGTAGATCTAATCTTCTGCATGGTAGATACTACTCCCAGTTTCTGTCTGAGACATTCGAACGCTTCCCTGGGTAGAGGTTTGGTAAATATATCAGCAACTTGTTCTTTGGAGGGAACATACTCCAATTTCACCTTTTGTTCAAGCACTTGTTCTCGTAAGAAGTGATATTTGATGGGAATGTGCTTGGTCTTGGAATGCATAACAGGATTCTTTGAGATACTGATGGCACTTGTATTGTCACACATAATAGAGATAGGAGGTGAACATTTGATTTGAAAGTCTTGTAAGGTTTGCATCATCCAGAGAAGTTGAGTGCAACATGATGCGACAGCCACATATTCTGCTTCTGCTATAGATAAGGCAATAGAGCTTTGCTTCTTGCTAAACCAAGATACTAACCGGGGCCCCATATAGAATGCACCACCACTAGTGCTTTTCCGATCATCAACATTTCCAGCCCAATCTGCATCAGTGTATGCATGAAGAGTAAGATCAACATTCTTTGGATACCATAGTCTAAAGTCTTGAGTTCCTTGTAGATATTTGAATATTATTTTCACATCCTGAAGGTGAGACTCTTTTGGATTAGCTTGGAATCGTCCAACAATCCCAACTGCATGCATGATGTCTGGTCTTGTCCCAGTGAGATAAAATAGACTTCCTATCATAAATCTGTATTCTGGTTGATTCATCGTGGGGGAATCATCATTAGAACTGAGATTACATCTGGTTATCATTGGTGTACTTACAGGTTTGCAATCTTCCATGCCATACTTCTTCAGGATTTGCTTGAGATATTTTGCTTGTGATAAGAATATGCCATTTGTTGCTTGTTGCACTTGCAAGCCAAGAAAGAATGTTAGTTCCCCAAGTAAAGACATTTCAAATTCTTGCTGCATATCAGAAGCAAATTTATGACTCATAGACTCTTCATTACTTCCAAAAATGATATCATCAACATATACAACCACAATCAATAGTTTGTCATTTTCATTTTTTGTGTATAAGTTGCTATCAACAAACCCCTTTGAAAATCCTTGTTGATGAAGATATTTGTCAAGATGATAGTACCATTCCCTTGGAGCTTGTCTGAGACCATATAGAGCCTTTTTAAGTCTACAAACTAGTTTTTTATCATTTCCCAAAATGAATCCTTCTGGTTGTTCTATATAAACTTCTTCTTCTAGATCACCATTGAGAAAAGAAGATTTAACATCCATTTGATAAACTTTGATTTGTTGGAAGCTTGAAAAAGCAAGAAAAATTCTTATGGCTTCAAGTCTGGCTACAGGAGAAAAATTTTCTTCAAAGTCTATACCTTCTTGTTGAGCATACCCCTTGCAAACAAGTCTAGCTTTATTTCTTATAGCATCCCCATTCTCATTTAACTTGTTTTTGAATATCCATTTAGTTCCAATGACATTTTTGTCATGAGGTCTTGGTACTAATTCCCAAGTGTGATTCTTTTCAATTTGATCAAGCTCTTCATTCATGGCTTGAATTCAACATTCATCTTTGCTAGCTTGACTGACATTGTGTGGTTCAATAGTGGACAGAAATGTCAGATTGCTAGAAGATCCCACAAGAGTCCTTCTTGTTTGTACACCTGATCCCTTTTCTCCAAAAATTTTAGATTCTGGATGATTCTTTTGAACATATCTGGATGGAGCTTTTTCAGATAAATCATCTTCGGGTTCCTCATTGGGTTCACTGTCTATATCATTCCTATTTGATGTAGAAGGATATATGTCATCATCGTCTTCATCTGTTGTTTGTTTTTCTTCTTTTGGGGCTGCAGGAGACTCATCAATAACAACATCAATACATTCAACAATCTTCCAAAGTCTTTTATTGTAACATTTATATGCTCTACTCCTAGAGGAGTAACCAAGAATTTTTCCTTCATCTGCTCTGGGTTCAAACTTGCCAAGTTTTTCATCATTATTTTTGATAAAGCATTTGCTTCCAAAAATTCTAAAATGCTTTACAGTGGGAGGATTACCATACCAGAGTTCATATGGAGTTTTATCACTATTTACACAAACATGTGCCTTGTTGAGAATGTTTACTACTGTATGCACTGCTTCTCCCCAAAATGTGTCAGGTGTTTCGGAATCATCAAGCATAGCTCTAGCCATTTGTTGAACTGTTCTATTCATTCTTTCTACAACACCATTTTTTTGTGGAGTGCCAGCTACAGAAAACTGTCTTTTTATGCCATGTTGTTCACAAAATTCAAGGAATTCATCTGATGTATATTCTTCTCCTCGATCAGATCTAAGACACTTGATTTTTAGATCTAATTCATTTTCAACCAGTGCTTTGAAGATCTGAAATTTCTCAAATGCTTCATCTTTGTGTTTAATCAACCCAATCCAACACATTCTAGAGAAATCATCAATAAATAAGAGATAGTATTGTTCACCACGTGGTGAATTTTTCTTCACAGGTCCACATATGTCAGTATGAATGAGTTCAAGAGGCTTACTTGATGATCCTTCCTTGGCATTAAATTGTACTCTGGTTTTCTTACCGAATTGGCAAGATTTGCATATGATATTTTTAGGTAGAGTAATATTGGGAAGATCACGAACAACTTTAAGTCTGCTTGATTTGTTGATTTGAGAGAAGCTCAGATGCCCCAACCTTCTATGCCATAGCTAGTTTTCTGAATATTTACTCAAGTAACATTGTTCTTTGCAGTTCTTCAATACATACAAGTTGCTTGGAGTTCTTTTTCCTTTTATAATTGTTTTACCTGTATCAAGATCACATACCACACATTCTTTTGAACTAAAGACAACTTCAGTTCCTTGATCACACATTTGACTTACACTTAACAGGTTATGCTTTAATCCATCCACATACATGACATCATTAGCTTTCACCTTTTCTTTTAGGAAAACAGACCCTTTTCCCTTAATGACCGCAGGAGTATCATTTCCAAATGTAACATTCTTTTCCTTTTCTAGAGCACTATATGCAAGAAGTTTGTTTTTGTCACCTGTCATGTGTCTTGAGCATCCACTATCAATGTACCATTGATTTTCTTCATCTTCTGCAAATAAAGATATGCCACAATTTTCAACCTGTAATTCCTTCTTTTTCCATACTTTGGAGCTTGAAGGAACATGTTATTTTGGCTGAACTTTGCTCCTGCATTTAGATTCTTCATGGCCAAAATTTTTGCAATAAGCACATTCAACTTCATTTTGAAGAGGATAAAAGTTGTTATAAGTATTCTTCTTTGTTTCAATATCAATCCTTTTCTTTCTTGCTTCTCTTGCCATGATGGTTTTATATGCAACACATTGAACAGCTTTATGACCAAAATTGTGACATGAGAAACCTTGTCCATTGAAGAAGAAATTTCTGCGATCATGAAATCTTCTACTTGAATTTACCTGTTGATTGGTGTTTCTTTGAAAGATATTCCTGTTAGTGTTCTTTGAATTGATATGATCATGCTTTACCTGTAAATATTCTTTATTCCCTTGCTGAGTGGCAGCATGTTGTATACCAGCTGTAGCTACTTTTAGATAATTTGGTGCTAAAGCCTGAGAAGATTCTCCGATATATCCAAGACCTGTCTTTATAAGAGGAGAACGTTGTACCTTGATAATCTCATCTAAGGTTTCAGATCCTTTAGCAAATCTAAGATTTAGAGTCTTTACTTTCTCAAGGTCTTTTCTTAGACTTACTACTTCACACTCTAATTTCTCATTGTGTTTCTCCTTTTCTTCAAGCTAATTTTTCAAAGTTTCTATGGTTATTTTACTCTCTTCTAAGCAAATTTTGAGTTTATTGTTTTCATCAAGAAAATCATTTTCTTCTAGAGCATCCACAAAAGTATCCTTTTCTTCTCTAGATTCTTTTTCAAATTCCATGAGAAGTCTAAGATCTTGTTCACATTCTTCCTCACTATCAGATAACCCATCACTATCTTCATGAGTATAGTAACTTTTTCTAGTGCTAAAACAATTCTTATTTCTTCTTGCTACTTCCTTCCCCTTTTTATGTGTTTCTTTATGAGGACACTTAGCAGCATAATGACCAACTCTTCCATAATCAAAACATTTGAAAGGAAGCTTACCTCTGAACCGTCCTGTGCCAAGTTGAAGTTTCTTTACAAAATTTACCTCATCTTCTTCTGAGATATATCCTGATCCTTCTATTTTTTTTACTTCCTTCCCTTTTGTAGAAGTTCTAAAGACTTCTTCTTTGACTTCAGATGGTCCTCCTCTTCTCATTTCATATGCAGTTAGTATGCCATGAAGTTGCACCACAGTAAGATTTTGAAGATCCTGCTTTTCTTCAAGAGCAGAAACTTTTGACTCAAATTTTGCCGTTAGTGATCTTAAAATTTTCTCAACCAAAGTAGATTCGGTTATTGTTTCTCCCATATTTCTCATACGATTTACAATATCATCAAGACGTAAAAATAAATTGGCAATGCTCTCCTCATTATCCATTTTTAGATTCTCATATTGAATTCTGAGAGTTTGGAGTTTAGAACTTTTTAACTTTGCATCACCTTCATAACTTAGAATGATTTTGTCCCATATTGCCTTTGTTGTATTTAGCTGCATGACTTTGACAAATTCTGATTCAGTTAGACTTCCCAGTAGAGCATTGACTGCTTTTGCATTTGTTTCATAATTCTTTCTTTCCGTCGGATCTTTTGGTACTGCAGCTGGATATTGATATCCTCCTTCAACAATTTCCCATACATCTGCTCCCAGAGACTGAAGATAGGATCTCATCCTTGTTTTCTAGAAGATTAAATTGTTTCTATTAAAGAGAAGAGGCCTGATAGATGTTGTTCCATCTTGATTGATCATTTTGCTTGATCTTCCTTCTAGCGGCTAAGCTTTTTCAGAAGGACCTGCTCTAATACCAATTGTTGGAAAAATACTGAGAGGGGGGGGGGGGGTGAATCAGTATTTAGAGTTGACTGTAAACTTTTTATTTTTCCTTTCTCTTAAAACCATATGCTACATTACTGAATCCAACTTGTATGTCCAAAGATCTTATTATGTCTTTACTTATATCATTGCATCATTCATCCATCAGATGTTTAGTAAGAAGTAAGCATGAACAGAAATAACAGAACAAACCATCAAACATAAGAAACACATATGAACACCAGTATTTAAGGTGGAAACCCAATTCGGGAGAAAACCACCGCTACTGTTATCTTAGTCTTCAATATTTATTATAAAGAAAAATTCTTACAATTTATGTTGGCGCAGACTTATACCAGCATGCAGGCACCCACCTGCAGAAAGGCTACAACCTTTTATCGTTCTCCAGCCACTACTGGAAGGGAGCTCCAACCCCCTAATTTTAACACCAGCTTTTACTGGCAGGATACTTCCACTTTCATACAGAAGGCTTCAACCCTCAGATCCACCAGATTTCTTCAATTTCTTCATCAAACTTCCGTCAGGTCTTCATCATTTCTTTTTGCCAATCATTGTAGAGATTCATCATTTCTAGATCATATCCATGGGTGCATCATATATGCAAATATCTCTTAAAGAGATTTATTCAACAACCCTTCCACACCCACACACTGAACCATAATGCGCTTCTCCTTATATAGTTTTGCCTTTATCAATACCATGAGTAGAAAACCACTCAACTACTAATGGTATTAAAATTCAAACCAATCCAAATTGAAATCCCAATCTTTGTTCTTCCATGCACGAATTTTCCCAAAGGTAATCTTTATTTCTGCCAAATAATACTATAGCCAAGGTTAAGTAATATTGACGTGCTGCTGATGGTTTTCTTTCTTTTATTGGAATTTTATTTATCAAATTCGTGGAATTTGATAAGTAAATATTATTCACAACCTTTGGTAATTAAATATATATAATAGAACTTTATATTAATAATCAACGCTTTTATCAAATGGCTTTTTAAATAGACCTTTGGATCTGACCCCACATGCATAATCGATGGCTTAATCAATATAATTTAAAACTGGGGCCCCTCGCTAATGATTTATTCCATCCAACAGTTGTTATCGAGTCGCGCCGCCTCATTTGATCGGACGGATATCGCTCGGGGAAGACGCATGGACAGTAATGTGCGATGGCGGCCGTACTTTGGTTAACCTTCGCGCATCTTCCTCATACGACCACCATCTGATGGCTTCCCTCCAGATCGACGGTTCTCAACAATATCGCTGGGAATCCTGGGTCGAACAATAACGCACGATGGCGCACAGTGACAAGCAGTTTTGCGTGGGTCCACCTCACCACGTGTCGAATGATCTATGAAATCGCTCCCAACTCCTCAAATACCACCCACCGTGTAAAGGTGGTGCGATGAAAACCATAAACTGCCGTCACTGTTCATCTGGTCACGGTTCCGCTCTTCTATGCAGGGTTCCGGTCTCTTCATTATTTTTTATAAACCCATCGGGTCCGGAACTTAATCGCAATCGCAAGTTCCTGTATGGACGTTCCGCTCCCTTTATATTCTCCGATGTGATTAGATTGTCCCGATGCGATCTGGTAAGAGGTCCCACCATATAATACTTTGTTTTATGCGCTTATATAGGCTTTGAGTCGATGCAATTAAGCCAGATTTCAAACTTGTCAAGCCAATTTTTATATGGCCATCGGATCTAGGCTCTCAATTGCAATCGCAATTCTTTGGTTTATACGTTCCGCTGCCCTTATAATATCCAATGCGATTGGGAAAGGGTCCCACCTTATGATACTTTGATTCTTTGATCATAAAGCGCTCCATATGAATTAATATATATAAACTTTGGACCTTTGTGAAATATGTAATGCACTGCATATATATGTATTTTGCTACATATATATATATATATATATATGCTTTTATGTTCTAGCTTTAGAGAATCCTCCAGCGGGGTAGGCAATTCTCGGAATTTATATATATATATATATATATATATATATATATATATATATATATATATAACACCCGGCTGGGTAATGATTCCAGGAATAAGGTTTTATATATACATTCATTGCCGCTTGGGTTATGATTCTCGGAATTATATATATGTATCCTTTGTTTCTATAATATTTAGTGTATCTTCCAGTGGGGTTAGGCGATTCTCAGAATTTGTTTGTATAAGTATATATATTGTTACATTTCAACAGTCTTCTTCTTTGGTGCCTCCTTTGTCTATCTCTGTCTTTTCTGCCTCCATTGCCATGATAACGGCTCTGCCTCTATATTCGCAGCTTCTGCCTCTGTTCTTTGCTGTGCCTTTGCTCATTATTAGTTTCTTTTCTCTGTTCCTAGTTACTGTTTCAGATGCCAATTCCTTTGCCACTTCCTTTTCCATCAATGACAATATTTCCAACAGATTGACGTGAATAAAGTAATTAATGGATGTAGAATAAATTACGCAACTAAAAAGAATGACTTAACTAAAATAACTGATTGACTCTACCTAAACCTAAATTTCATCCATTTTCGTAGATCAAATCATTTTGATGTAGAACCGATTGTGTCACAGAAGGGATTCAGGTGTGCACCATTCACCCAGCCAGGCAATAGGACTCCATTCAATTGTGTGAGTTTGAAAATGTTGAATTATTTTACTTATGAAATAATGAATGGTCCTAACAAATGCATTATCAACTTTCCAGGATGTTTTAGGAAATTATTGTCATATAAAATAACCTGATCCCTTACTACAAAGGACGTCTGCATTATGTATCATTTGTGTTGTGCTTTCTAACTCTCCCTCTTGATAGAATAGTGAAAATTGGCTAAAAACCTAGCCTCGTCCAAATCCAAGTGTTCATCCAATCGCTTTGTAATGGATTCATCCTCAAACATGTGATTGACCTGCAGAATGAAAAGGTTGGTAATGATGAACTATGTGAGTACTATGACCTCTTTCCCATAAACAAGCTAGAATTTCATATACTTGTGCAGTATCTTAACAGTTCTATGGTAGGCCGATAACATGGTGGGAAACCGCTCGTCGTAGTTGTGTCTGTATGTTGAGAATACTTTGGTGAGAACTCTCTGTAGGATTTTGTTAAAAGCTTCCACAATGCCCTTTTTTTTTGGGTGGTATGGGTTGCTCTTATGGTGTTGGATAATAATGTTCTAAAGCAATGAGGTGAATGTATCATTAATGTTGTGGGCACCCTGGTCACTTATAAGGCTCCAGGGAACCTAAACTAAGAAATAATGTTATCGAAAATGAACATGGCAATAATGTCTATAATGAAATCCTTGACTAGAGCCACTTCAACACATCAGGAAAGGTAATCTGTGGTAGTGATAGTGTACCTGGAATGGGAATGATGTGCTAGTGGAGTGATGGGCTGCACAAAGTCTATCACCCATTTCTCAAATTCTTGGAGTGACCATACTAGCTACAAAGATATATCATCCTGGTGTGATGGCCTTCCCACTTGTTGGAAAAAATCACATTTCTTAGCATATTTTTTTGCATCTCGTAAAATTATGGGCCACCAGAGTCCTACCTATAGTACCTTTATCACGGTGGCTTTCCCGCCCACATTTCCACTCGCAACTCCTGAATGTAATTCCCAAATAACATCCTATTTCTCATGATCAAGGACACACCAACACAATATTTGGTTAAATCCCATCTTGTATAACTATCCTGTGATCAATTGATAATCTATAACTCAAACTATCATGTGCCTTAATTGTGTCGTTGAGTACCCCTTTATACATTTTCCTGTAGCTAGGAACAATTCAATGTCCTCTAAATAGTCTAGTATGGCCACAACTCAAAACAGGTAAACATCTTCCAGTTGATCATCTACTGATCCACCAACTTCACCCAACTCTAGCTGGAAAATATGATCATGACCCACATTTAATCTTCCTAGCTTGATGATTACTTCAAATATGAACTCCTAGAATAACAAAAACCATCTACAAACCATTCCTTCGAGCACAGGCTTGTTTAATAAGTACTTAAGGGTAGAATGATCAGTAAAAAAATTGAATGTCCCCCCCCCCAGAAGATAGTGCTTAAACTTTTGTAGCAAGTACACCATCACAAGAACTTAGTGCTTAGTTGTGTTACAATTATGTTCCACCATTGAAATTTTTCCACTAACAAAGTAGATCAGATGATCAAGGTTACTGTCTCCGAGTTGAGCCAATACAACTCCCAAACTGATTCTTGATGCTCAATATGGACATGAAATTTATTTTTTCGATATGGATAGACTAGGATTGGTGTGCTTGCTATATTTTCATTTATCACATTGAAGGAAACTTCACATTTGTTATACCAGGAAAACCTTTTAGGTTTCTTTAATATATTTTGCAGTGGCACGATAATCGAGGCATAGTTGCAGATGAACCTTCAACAATATCCTGTGTGGCCGAGGGTTGATCTCAGCTACTTAACACTTGTCAGAGGAGGCATATTAAGGACTACAAAAACCTTGGAAGGATTGTCAAACACCCCCTCCTTGCAGACTATATTCCCTAGATGTGTTCCAAAGGGGATGACAAAAATGAAAATTTTCAAGTTTAACGAGATTTTTTGTTGTCTATAGTGGTCAAACATCACTTGGAGAAAATTGGAGTGCCTTTTTAATAAACTATAGAATTTCCAATCATCAATGTAAACCTCCAAAAATCTGTGAATATAGTCTTGGAAGGAATCGATAATGATCCTTGAAAACATTGTGGGTGTATTCTTCAGTCCAAATGGCATGACATGGTATGCATAGGACCCCCATTCAGTTGTGAGTGTGGATTTTGTCTTATACTCCTCTGCAATAGGGAATTGGTGGTAACCATAGAATCCTTATATGAAAGAGTAGGCTTCGTTACTTGCAACATTATCTAGGACTTCATCGCTAAATAGGATAGGAAAAGGGCCATGAACACAAGCACTGCTCATACTCCTATAAGCCACACAGACCCAAATTTCTTCAGAGTACTTTTTGTTCTATATAAAAATTGAACTGACCCACTCTGCCTCATCAACTAGGAAGATAAGCCCTGCTACCATCATTTTTTTCAATTTCCATTTTCACCTTCTCCTTGACCCATGATTTCAATCTATATGACCGGTGTTTCACTGGCCTCACATCTAGCTTAAGCACAATTTTCATCTCACACATCTCTTCCTTAATACCTTTAAGCTCCACAACATATGAAGGGAACAAGTGTTCACATTCTCTTAGGAGATCAATTATTTCCTTAGTAGTATGTTCATCCCGATAATCTGTTGATATTTCAACAAAATGACGAGCTTAGTGAAAAGAGTCGCCTTCACTAAGTGAGCCCGCAGGCTATTTTTGGCACAAGTCTATTTTTAGACTATGTCTATTTTTAGACATGTCGATCATATTCTATGAGTTGCAAGATGCTATTTATGGATGGTTGTTCAAGTTGGAAAAATAGACGGACTTCCATTTTTAGACATATTGAGCGGAATCTATTTTTAGATTTCCAGTCTAAAAATAGATATGTTGAATATTATTAGCTCTTAATAATATTTGGACTCTAAACATTAGCTTATTCTCCTGGAGCACTTCAGTTAAGTGCACAGATGTGGCACAGGAGATGACAGAAGGAATTACGCTATTCCTGAGGGTTAAGTGGAGCTATTGCATGGAGACTTTAGTTAGAACTCATGTGACAGAGTTTGGTGGAGTTTTTGAGGTAGTTAGTGGAGTTGTGTTCAGTTTAACTTAGTTAAACATAGTTGAGCTAGTTGTATCTAGTTTAACTGATTGATACACTAGTGAGAGTGGTGTGAATTAATTATTAATTAATTCACTAACTATTAACTCATTAATCAACTAAAGAATACATCAGTTAACTACAGTGCATGGACAGTTTCAGTGGAGACCAGTGGAGAGGTAGGCGAAAGAGCAGGTTGACTATCAGTTGTGACTATAGTGTTGCATGATTTGCAACACACAATGGTTGGAGATGCCAATGAGGATTGCGTGAGCAAGGATGGACCAATTCGAGTTCATTCAGAGCCATTATTTAGCAGTGATTGTGCAGTAGAGGCAGGCTAGCAGGTGGCAGAGATCAGTGCATGAGATTTGCTAGATCGAACGTGATTAGTGTGTAGCAATTGGAGATTGTACTGAGATCTTGTGAGAAGCTTTGTATGATGATTGTTACATGATCTCTATGAAATATAATATACAGATAGTTGGGGGTTTTCGGCTTTAATTTTTGCCATAAATTACTGTGTTCATATGTGTGAATTTTTATGGTTTTAATGTGTGCATGCAATTGATTTTATTTTCACAAGTAATGATCAATAGTAGAAGAGATTATGTATTATGCATGAAGTCAAATAGTGTGTGATCAGGAGAATCTCAGATGTATAATGCATTAGTTATATGATTTTCTACATGGTATCGGAGTGATATTGATCATTGGAGAAATTGAAAAGCATTGAAGCGGTTGAGTTTTGTGCTGGTGGAATTCGAATTTCCAGCAGTGTTTTCTTGGTGTCGAAGTTGAGATGTCTTTCAACAGATTGCAATTGGAGTATGCCCTTGAGGGTATATATAATTATATTGCATGGAAGGACAGGATGGAGGTGGTACTAGAGGACAATGGGTTGAAGGAGTTCATAGATGCAGAAATTCTAAAACCTGCTTCTAGCGATGCTGTCGCACTTGACGCATGGAAAAAGAAGACAACAAAATGTCGAAGGATTATGTTGGAAGGTGTGAAGGATCACATAGTGTCCAGCCTTCATGGTAAAGCTTCTCCTTTCTTGATGTGGAAAGCTTTGACAGATTTGTTCCAAAGCAAGAGTGACCAGAGGATGTTGGTGCTCAAGGATAAACTCAGGAATATAAAAACGGAGAAAGGCGATAGTATACCCAAGTACCTCACGAAGTTTGTCCAGTGCAGGGATGAGCTGGGAATTATGGGGGTTACTGTAGATGAAGAGGACTTGGTGAGCTTGGCTCTCCTTGGGCTTCCGAAGAGTTGGCATTCCTATCAGGACTCTGTCAATGGTCGGGAGAAACTGCCAGGATGGGAGCGACTTTGGTCAGATATTGTGCAGGAGGAGATAAGGCAGAGTACCAGGGATGGATCTTCATCGAAGAATGTAGATGAAGAAAATTGTGCTTTGGCTTCCAAAGCAAGGAAGGGGAAGGGCAAGAAGAGTGCTTCTCAATCCGGTGAGAAAGGCAAGAAGTAGGACATGTCCAAAGTGAAGTGCTTTCACTGTCACCAACATGTAAATTATGCCACTAATTGTCCACATAAGAAGAAAAATAAGCAGGTTGTTGGATCTGCAGCTGGAGAGGCCTTAGCCTCGCAGTTTGAGCTGGATTTTTCATTGATCGCATGCTTGGTCTCAAGTGTGATGGCATCAGTGTGGTTTCTTGACACTGGTGCGTCTTTCCATATGACCGGAGACAAAGATTTTTTTACTGATATGGATTAGAAAGATATTGGAGTGCACATCGAGATGGGCGATGATGGTAGATACAGTGCGACCGATATCGGGACCATTTCCTTTGAGAGGGAGTCTGGTAAACCCTTCGTATTGAAGGAAGTCATGCATGTTCCAGGATTGAAGAAGAATCTTATCTCTGTGGCGATGTTGGAAGAAAAGGGATATGATGTTGTCTTTAGCGAGGGAAAGGCTTTCCTGCGCAGTAAGGCAACTGGTGAAACCCCTAGGATAGGGGTTTGAGTTAAGAACCTTTATCAGTTGCAGGTAGATGGTTGTGCAACAATGGCAGGCAAGGCAAGAGGAGTGGTGAGCCGGGATGAGGGCGAGCTATGGCACAGGAGATTGGGCCATCTTCACCATGGCGCTTTGAAAATTTTGTAGTAGATTTCTACTGAGCTTCCCAAAGGTACACTTGCGCAGTCAGATCAGTGCAAGGGATGTACTTTGGGAAAATTTGTGAAAGCCACATTTTATGAGAAGGATAGTCGTGCCACAAAGATCCTTGAGAGAATTCACACAGACGTGTGTGGACCTTTCTCAGTAGCTTTGACAGCAAAGCACAGGTATTATGTGATCTTTGTTGATGACTTTTCTCAGAAGTGTTGGATCTTCTTCATGCAGAAGAAGAGTGAGACATTCTCTAAGTTCTATGATTTTAAGGCACTAGTGGAGAAAGAGTCAGGAAAGCAGGTGAAGGCTCTTAGGAGCGACAATGGTGGTGAATTCATCTCTGGTGAATTCAAGTACTTTTGCAGTGCAGAAGGAATTCGAAGAGAGCTCATAGCGCCTCATAACCCACAGCAGAATGGGGTCATGGAGCGAAAGAACAGAACGATCATGGGTGTTGCACGGGCAATGTTGCATGATCAGGGCCTTCCCATACACTTGTGGGCTGAGGCATGCAACACTGCGGTTTATGTGCAAAATCGTTCTCTTCATAGGATACTTGGCATGAGTACACCCGAGGAGGCGTTTTCTGGTAAGAGGCCTGATATTTCTCATTTGAGGATTTTTGGCTCACCTATTTACATTCATGTGACGAAGGATGCCAGGAAGAAGCTTGAGCCGACCGCAGAGGTTGGGATATTTGTGGGGTACACTGATAGACCCCACAACTATCATGTGTATTTGCCAGACAATCGGAAGACTGTTGTGCGATGGGATATCAAATTTCATGAGGATAAAGCCATGAAGTGTTCGCTTGAGAGGGAGCCACACTTGCATGCAGATGAGGAGCTATTAGTTCCTAACGATGAGCCTCAGGATGTGGATCAGCCACAAGAGGAGGTTCATGGAGTGGAAGAAACCACTCATGCAGCGCCAACCATCAAAGGGTGGAATTGCACTATAGAAGCTGAGCGACTGAATCTTGATGCAGAGAATATTGTAGGAGCACCTACATCACAGCACAGATAGAGACAGTCACCTGACCGATATACTAGATACATGGCTCTGATGAGCAAGTGTATCATGACAGAACCATCCTCTTTCAAGGAAGCTGTGGAGGACCCTGCATGGGTAGATGCCATGGTGGAAGAGTATGATTCGATTGTCAGAAACAGTGCATGGGAGATTTTCCCGAGGCCGGAAGAGAAATCAGTGGTAGGTTCGAGATGGATCTACAAAGTGAAGCAATCAGCTGATGGGAGCGTCAAGAAGTACAAGGCAAGATTTTTTTCCTGAGGTTTCTCACAGATTGAGGGAATCGACTATGAGGAAACCTTTGCACCTGTCGCAAGGTATTCTTCCATACGGACAATTCTTGCTCTCTCAGCGCAGATGGGGTGGCACATTCATCAGATGGATGTGAAGACTGCGTTCCTCAATGAATTCATTGAGGAGGAGGTGTACATAGAGCATCCCTAAGGTTTCGCGATATTTAGCAGCGAGTCACATGTGTGCAGGCTCAAAAGAGCGTTGTATGGGTTGAAACAAGCACCTCGTGCTTGGTACACATGGATAGATAGTTATTTCACCGGACTTGGATTCTCCAAGAATGAGGTAGATCTGAACCTATACCAGATTGTGGTGGAGGTTAAGTTGCTGATCATTGTACTTTATGTAGATGATTTGATTCTGACAGGTGATGAACTGTTGATACACTCATGCAAGGTTGATCTTGCAAAGGAGTTTGAGATGAAGGACTTGGGCCTCCTTCATTATTTCCTGGGATTGGAAATTTGGTAGCGCAGTGATGGATTGTTTTTGTCTCAAAGCAAGTATGCCCAGGAGATACTGGAGAAGTTCAACATGCATAGTTGCAAGCCTATTGACACTCCTCTTCCTGGTGGATGGAGGAAAGAGGATGCTACATCGAGAGAGGTAGTGGATGCCAATGTTTACCGACAGTTGGTGGGGTCACTTATGTATCTAGTCAATACACGATGTGACATATGCTACGTTGTTAACCATATTTCACTAGCTATGGTTAATCCTACCAAGCTCTTTTGGAAGGCATGGAATCATGTATTGAGATATCTCAGAGGCACATCAGGATATGGATTATGGTACAGACAGTCGGGTGAGGTGAAGCTGTGTGGCTTCACAGATGCAGATTGGGCAAGGAGCCCAATGGATAGAAAGAACACATCTGGAGGGATTTTCAGTATTAGGTCGACAGCAATTTCTCGGCACAGCAGGAAGCAGAGATCTGTGGCACTCAGTTCAGCGGAGGCCGAGTACATGGCAGCGAGTTTGGCTGCATGTGAGGCTATATGGATGAGGAAGATCCTGGTCGGGTTGTTCGGTTCACACTTAGATCCTACTATGATATATTGTGATAATTAGAGTTGCATCAAAATCTCATTTAATCCAGTATTTCATGATAGATCTAAACACATTGACATCTGGTATCATCATATCAGAGATTGTGTGCAGCAGAAGATCATGTTACTTTCTTACATTCCTACGGAGGATCAGGATGCTGATATCTTGACGAAGGCGCTCACCAAGATCAAATTCGAATACCACAAGGGTAGGATCGGGGTGGAAAATAATCCATATCTTGTTGAGAGGGACTGTTGAGATTGCAACAAGATGATGAGCTTAGTGAAAAGAGTCGCCTTCACTAAGTAGGCCCGGAGGCTATTTTTTGCGCAAGTCTAATTTTAGACATGTCGATCATATTCTATGAGTTGCAGGATGTTATTTATGGATGGTTGGTAAATTTGGAAAAATAGATGGACTTCTATTTTTAGAAATATTGGGCAGAATCTATTTTTAGATTTCCAGTCTAAAAATAGATATGTCGAATATTATTAGCTCTTAATAATATTTTGACTCTAAACATTATCGCATTCTCTTGGAGCACTTCAGTTAAGTGCACAGATGTGGCACAGGAGCTGACAGAAGGAATTACGTTATTCATGAGGGTTAAGTGGAGCTATTGCATGGAGACTTCAGTTACAACTCATGTGACAGAGTTTGGTGGAGTTATTGAGGTACCTGGTGGAGTTGTGTTTAGTTTAACTTAGTTAAACATAGTCGAGTTAGTTGTATCTAGTATAACTGATTGATACACTAGTGAGAGTGGCGTGAATTAATTATTAATTAATTCACTAATTATTAACCCATTAATCAACTAAAGAATACATCAGTTAACTACAGTGCATGGACAGTTTCAGTGGAGACCAGTGGAGAGGTAGGTGAAAGAGCAGGTTGACTATCAGTTGTGACTATAGTGTTGCATGATTTGCAACAAACAGTGGTTGGAGATGCCAATGAGGATTGTGTGATCAAGGCTGGACCAATTCGAGTTCATTCAGAGCCATTATTTAGCAATGATTGCGCAATAGAGGCAAGCTAGCAGGTGGCAGAGATTGGTGCATGGGATTTGCTAGATTGGACTTGATTAGTGTGTAGCAATTGGAGATTGTACTGAGAGCTTGTGAGAAGCTTTGTATGATGATTGTTACATGATATCTATGACATGTAATATACATATAGTTGGGGGTTTTCAGCTTTAAGTTTTCCCATAAATTACTATGTTCATATGTGTGAATTTTTATGGTTTTAATGTGTGCATGCAATTGTTTTTATTTCCGCAAGTAATGATCAATAGTAGAAGAGATTTTGTATTGTGCATGAAGTCAAATAGTGTGTGATCAGAAGAATCTCGGATGTATAACGCATTATTTATATGATTTTCTACATAATCCTCGATCAAAGCTAATTTTGGTTTCTCATCAGTATCGATATTGTGTTTCTGCAACTTCATAGGTAGTGGCTATGGACCAATGGTTACATGCCCATATTAGATGCTCTTCTCCCCTTCAAATTCCTTAAATTTCAAGTTCCTTACCTACTCTAAATTTTCCACATCAAGTTCCACATTTATCCCTTCGCAAGCCACAACTTTCTCTAATCCAGATTCATATATGTGATCGAAGGCGTCTTGATCCAATTAGTCCTTAGTAAGCTTACCTACCGAAAGCAAGGCCCTTTTGAAGGCTTGTAGAGTAGTTTCTATCCTCTCGTTGTCATCAATGAAGGAAAAATCATTGATAAAATGAGTTTTCATACGGTCCCATTAACTGATCTATGAAAATGTCCCTAGAGTGTGGAAAAATCTATGCACCCATAAATTTTCCAGAATTCCTTCTCTGATCCATCTAGATTTACAATCGTGTATATTTTGTTGAGGGTCACTATGACCTCAATACTTAGTGAAATTGGATGACCAATCTTCTGAATACTTGAATCTAGATATCATTGCCAACTTAACCATCTGCCACTCTTTGAGATGGTTGCGATGAGGGCCACACTACCTTGCCAACATTGGTTGGAGGGCGCCATCTAGCAAGGTCAATTTATGTATTTCCAAGATGGCTTAATCAACTTCATTGATAAAATCAATAACAAAACCCATACCATTAAAAATAGGAAATTCTCGTACCTCGATACCAACCTAGTGGATATGGTGGATTATGGCACATCACCTAACGTTGATCTTATTTCCACTCTGCTGCCAGTCATCCCATGCAGCCTTGGATCCAACTTCAAATATCTGAACACTTCTCAAACTTATTGAACCCCCTATTTTAGGATTGATGTTGTCTTCCCTTTTTCTCGTTGTCAACCTATATATCTGGTCTATTAACTTAGGTTGTTCTTCATAATACACTTGCTCTGTGAACCTCAACCCATGATAAGGGTCCAAGGGCTTGATCACCGTTACTCCCTCCACTTCAAAGGTCATGGTTAATCTCTTCAAATCAATTACTGCATAGTTTTCGAAGGTTTGGTTTATTTCCAGCAATGCCAGATAAGGGTATTTGTCTCCCATAATATCTATTACATCAAATTTATTATAAGTGTTTAACCCTACTATGTTGAATTGTACATCTTCCGAAACGTCCAACTCGAAAGATACAATATTGATTCACGATAGGTAACTGAATCGTAGATAATGCCAACTTAGGCCTTCCCAAGGCTTTCCAGGTTTTTCTTGGTAGGATTTTCACATCTGAACGCAAGTCTAGCATTGTTTCCTTGATATGGAATCCTGCAATATGGGAATCAATCCAAAATTCCTCCCTATACTTTTATTGCTCCTACTCACTCGCCTAGGATGTATTTTGGGAAAAATGGTAAAAATGAGTCCTTCCACAGGATCTCCATCCTTGAAATCAACTAATTTAATATTTTCCTGCAACTACACGAGCATTTTCTCATCATTCACAATTTTCAAAAACAACCTAAACTAATCTTCTATAGGTTTGGAATTAGGTTGTCATAGTTCTAGGCTTCTGACCTTTGAAATTTTTTGTTGTTTTCCTTGGGAATCAACAGTTGGATTCAATATGTTAAAAATATTCACGGCATCTTTGTATTACTACTTCTGTTGTTTTGAATCATGCGAGCACTTTGGTGAGGTAGGCTTTATGATTCTTGGTTGTTAAACGACTCCAAAGTCAGTTTCAGCCTTATTTCGTCCTCGGGTGACTATATTAATGTTTGAAAGGGTAGTTGTCTCAGGTTCCCTTGGTTTTAAATTTATTAAATTTTCTCCTCGTTGGTAGTTGAGATTTTCCCACCTGGAAATTAGCTTTGAGAAATATTCTATTGCATGCATACTGACTATTGAGCCCTAGAATTTCCTTCCCTTTTACAAACCTTCACTTCATTTCATCATTAATTTATCACTTCATAAGCCTAAAATCAATGAAGAATGATTAGGATTGCTTAAAGGTTACATGAAACTGATTAACATATTGTATTTTCATGGTTTTTGCTGTTTTAATAATTTTGTGCAAAATAGCTATAGAATACAAATGTTCCGTAGCCGATCAGGCGTTCCGCAGCTATTTTAGTGTTTAAACATGTTACAGGTGTCGTCTGAGGCAAAGACATATATGGTTAGACTCCAAAACTCTCCTGCATCATTCCTTGTCCTCCACGAGGGCTGAGCACAAATCTGGCAGTGGTTATGCACGTGGATAAAGCCAAAACCAAGAAGTAGACTTCTACAAGGAAAAGGACTCTTGAGGTGTCTTCAGCAGAATACGAGTCCTCAACAGGAGTTCTAGTTCGATTTTGATTATAAAAGACACCTATGCCTATTTCTACTCAATTTCAGTTATGTATTTCCTTATAAAAATAACTCGGTGAACTAAGAGACAGTTAGTTCATGTTTTGTTATTAGTTTCAAAGACTGTGATACTCTATTTCTGAAGCATTTTCTTTTAATGAAATAAGTATAACTTTGATGCATGATCTGAAGAAACTTTAAGGTGTTAAGGATTCGTGTGTCAATCTGATGGTAGAGGGCCCCTACTGTCCGAAAAGGCTTTTTCATATTTTCTAGATAAGTGACCTTTTAACTCTGTTTTGTTTTTAACTTAGGCAATTTTTTGAATTTGTCCTCTTGCATCATGTTTTATGTCATTTACTTACATCGAATATTACAGTCAATATTGTTCTCATGAGTTGTTCCAATATATCACTAATACGTGAATGAGATCTAGCTGTAGTACTTTGAGTTAATTGCATTTTAGTCAAATTTTGTTCACTGCATTTCAGTCCTATTAGTTAATTGCATTTCAGTCCTGTTAATTAGATTCAAAAGGCCCTCATTATTTTATAAGATGCTCTTGTTCTCAACTTCTTCTAACACATCACTATTATAAGAACAAGAATTAGTTATATTATTTTGAGTTCTTGACTATTCTGTAAGAGATTCTCATGATTTTACAAACAAGTCTTTTTCCCAAGTTGTTCCAAGAAATCTCTAATCCTTGAATAAGGCTTAATAGTAACATTGTGAGTTGCAGAAGGAGTTAATTTTAGTGTCATAATTTATTTTAGCATAGGATTCTTTACTATGTTACAAATTATATTTTTTTCAAAATGTCCCAACAGATTTATAACAATGAACAACATTTCTCTGTGATGTTTTAAAGAGAACCTCATTACATCAAAACTAATCCTTTTCTGAGTTTGTTCCAATATACCTCTAATGAAATGAATTGGACTAAGTTTAATGTTATGAGTTATTTTTGTTTGCAACTTTACAATCTGTGGATTAGCATTCTCTGTTTTTTGTACCATTCATAGTTTAGAGTAGATTTTATTTTGTTTTAGTGTGATTAGTAACTTCTCTTTGCTAGCAATTCAGTTCTTTTCCCCTTAACATAAAAAAACAAAACCAAAAACATTAGAAAAACACTAAGCACAATGAAGTAGGAAGAAGATACCTAGGCACATATGGTCCACATCACTTCAACAGTTTACTAGACCTGGTTGACAATTTATGACATCAATTTAGGAACACTAATTTGACTAGACACTGACCCTACCATGAGAGCACAAGGGTATTGTGAGAAGCAAACAATCTCTTGAAACATGCCCCTCTTAATCACAATTGTAGCAAAATATCAGACCTCTGCCTCTTTTTCTTCCCCCCCTTGTTCCTCCACCTCCTCGTCCTCGAGAAGCTTCATTGATCCTGTTGGTAGAATAATCGAATCAATTAGCTAGGGAAAATAATTATATAGACATATCAGTGTGGTGAGTACGTGAACCAAAAAACTCACAGAAAAAATTGCTTGGAACATTTGAATACTTCTATAAAATTGGACAGAGGCAAGCACTATGCCCATAAGTCTTGTAGATTTCAAAGTATTCGTTTGTAGATGCACCTTGCTGATTGGGAAAGGCATGGAACTTTGTGTTCCCTGTATATAAACCTTTCTTACCAACCTATTCATCTTCATGGTAGGTAAAGATGTGGAGGGCCCTTCTGGTATAGAGGGAGTGCTCAAGCCTCTTAGTCTTGGGCACTTTGTCGTGTGATGCCCTTCGATATGGCAGTTGGTACACCATATGTATAGTCGCAATGGTCGCATCGGTTGCATGTCCCTCAACTTCCCTGTCAGATCAACCATTTGAAGTTGCAGTCCTATGAGAGTGGCGTCATGGGAAACTATTCCTCCTTGATGTTCATGTGGGTACCCTTCCATGGCCTCAATTCGATTTTCCTACTCTAGGGCATCTTGCAAAGTATCAATCTTCTATTGAGTTAATGACATGTTGGTATGTTGATCCGGATCTAAGCAGTAATGCAATAGAATACACATATAACCATAAATACAAAGATTTAGTGGAAATAACACTTCATTTCATTAATATCAAAGAACTGAAATTTGCTTATAGACAGAATGGAAATAAACTAGCTAGGGCACTGGTAGCTTATCTCTAAGAAGAGATATGGCAGCTAAAGGTCTCTGAAATCTATGTTACAATGAGGCTCAAAGGCCTATATATTATTGAGAAACAATGGAAAACCCTAAAAATCCAAAAACCTAACCCTAGGAGATGAAACGCCAAAATATCGGTCCCATCGGGGTAAATTGGTACATCAATTTCCCAGGGTCATAACTTTGGCATACTATCTCCATTTGAAGCACATGAGACATCATTAGAAATATCTATCTGAGGAATAAAAATGCCATCTGCGAATGTAGATTTAGGAATAGAATCTGATTCGGCACAAGCGATGCCAAAAATCATCGTTTAGGGCCTCAAAATGGCTCCGAAATTTCAGGACCCGAAAAACTGCTAAAAATAGTAAGTTGTACCGAAACTGAAAAACTGAAAGAGAAAATGGTGGGGCCCCAAGTGCAATAGGCAGGTGGCCACCAATATCCACCGGTATCATTCCTCCCCCCTTATGAAGAAATGCTCCCCATTACATTGAGTTCCTCCATGAGATGAGGAAACTTCTGCTTAACTTAGTCCCTGGTGAACCACTTGCATTGGTGCAGGAGTTGGCCTGCTTTGACAACCCGATACAGTTGGATATTCTGTTGGAAAGTGTTCTTGATTTTCATGTCCATAATACAATCTGTGGTGGCTTGTTCCATGTAGTCTGGGTTTAACTCTGTTGGTGTGACTTGTTCTACAATGTTAGAGGTGTCCAGTAGAGGTGGGAAGTAGGGACGAAGGCGGTCCACATTGAATACTGGGTGTAGACCAAGGAATGGTGGAATAATGAGCTCGAAGGAATTGTTCCCTACAACCTTGGTGATGGTGTATGACCCATATCAGAGTGGGTGAAGCTTGTGGTGGGGTCCAGTGAGGCGCTCCTTCTGCAAATGTAGCCAGACTTTTTCACCCACCTGGAAGTTGTGTGGCACTAGATGTTGATCATGAATTTTCTTGTACTTAGAATTGGCTCTGTCCAATATGTCATGAACCTATTGCCAAATGTGCTGAATGAACTTGATGGAGTTTTTTGCTTTGTCAGATTTAGAGTGGACATGAGCCAAATCAGCCTAAGTAGTCGCAAATGGCATGACTACGTCAATGGGACATAGTGGCTGGAATCCCAAGTCCTCCTGAAAGGGGTTGTAGCCAATTGAGATGTGGAGAGCCCGGTTATAACTGTGTTGTACATAAGGGGGCTCTCATCCCATGTGCATGGATGCTTTGAATTGTACATGCGCAGAATTTGTACAATCATCTTATTGACGACCTATATCTGGCCATCCGTTTGGGGATGGAAAGTTGTGGACTTGGTGAGTTTGGTATCCAGAATTAACCAGAGGCTGGACCAAAATGTGATGAGGAACCTACTGTCCTGATCTGAGATGATATACTTTGGGATCCAAAAGTGCACCCACACTCATTTAAATAAGAGTTTAGTAGTGGATTCTGCTATGATATTATTCTTGTAGGCCGCCATAATGGCCATCTTCGAGAATCTATCGACGACCATGAAAACACAGTCATTTCCATGCTTAGTAGAAGGAAGGCCCGACATGTAATCCATGGAGATGAATTCTCGAGGTTGAATAGGGGTAGGTAGCAGAGTATAGAGGCCTTGCTTCTTAATGGTCGGTTTGGCAATGGCACAAGCAGTGCAGGATCTAATATACTTCCCGAAATCTTATCGAAGTTTCAGCCAATAGAAATAATTTTGCAGTATTGCCACTATTTTTTCGACCTAGAAATTCCCAATGACTTGATTGTAGTGTGCTTCCCATATCATCTTGGAATGCTCGCTTGAAGGAACATAAAGGTGTCCCAGGTGAGATAATAGTGCATCTTGGAGGTGAAAATTTCGAACTCACGTACCCCCCAATAGTGCCTTGTATGTGTGACCAAATTCTGGATCACTCCTATAGAGAAGTGGCCAATCAGAAGTATTTTTCCCACAAGAGTTGAGAATGGTGGTTAGCGCCACGATGTGTGGTTGGCTAAGTGAGTCTGTACAGCTTATTTCCCAAAGTAACAATAACAGTGTGAGGTTGGGACTCATACATATCATGTCGCTTCCACAAGTATGGTTGGCCTAGTAATACATCACAAACATCAAGAGGAGTAATGTCACATAGTACCTCATCTATGAAGGGCTTGATGCTATAGGGAAGGTGGTACTGCTAGCTGACATGGAGATCCCGTCCTTGGTGAAGGCACCCGATGGTGTATGGTTGTGGGTGTGTTGTGGTCGGCAAGACAAACCACTTCACAACGTCTGCTAAAATGAGTTTCTTTTTTCTTCCATTGTCGACAATGAACTGTAGCGGGGAACCCTTTACCCACATCTGGGAGAGGAAGAGACGCTCCTCCTCCTCAGGATCTTTCGGTTCCTCCTTTTGGATATTCAAAGTGGCAAGAGTGGTGTTGGTCTCCGCAAAAATAATATGTTTCCCTTTGTCATTCCCCTTGTCAAGTTATGATTCAGAGTCAGAGCATGCATCTAATTCAGAAGCCCTCATCTCAGCCACTAGCGATTTCTTGGCCCGACACTCACTTATGCTGTGAGTGGAGCTCTATGGAACTCACACCACTTTCCCATGTCCTTCTTTGGTTTCGCGGTGTTGTTCTTTGCTTACGGCTTTGACAGGTTGTCTTGGGCATCCATGCCTTGGATTTTTCCTTTTTCCTGTGGCTTGGGGGCACTTTTCCCTTGCTTTTGATTCGCAGATCCAAAGTCTCTCTTCTTTTGTTTGAATTTCTGCTCAATCTTGGTAGCATACCAGTATGCTGTACCAAGTGAGGATATGTTGAGGAACTCCATTTCCTCCTGAATATATATGTGCAGAAAACTACGATAATTTAGCACCAAATTTTTCTCGGAATCTTTGATACCCATATTTGTGCGCAGGGTATGGAATAGATTCATCAGATCATGCACATCTTGATCCCTTTGTTGCCGCAGTGTGGTCCATTTTATGTACTTGTCCTCATAGCTCACCACGGGATAGTATCGTTCTTTGATGGTGTCTCAGAAATAATTCCAAGTGGGTATGGATGAGAACAGAGAGGGTTCTGTCTCGTCCTTTTTCTCACAGTGGGTTTCCCACCAGTCCTTGACATGGGCGGTAGCTTTGAGGAGTGAAAAAATAATCTTCTGCGAGTGGGAAAAGTCATGAACCGAGAAATATCCTTCTAATATATTCAACCATCTATCTATGATATCTGCATCTATTTAATGCTCAAATATGGTAATGTCAAAGTTTACTTGTACCTGAAAGGTAGTCGTCCCTCCAGAGTAGTTGTTGGATGAAAATGTGTCACTGGTGGGTAGTCGTTGAAGGATCTGGGCAAAGTTATCCATCATCGCATTCCTTTTTTTTTAGAGCCTCCTCGAGCAATATTTTGATAGGATATCTTGATCCCTCATCTTTCTTTTCATTCCCCATGGGCGACCATCAGGGTTGTGAGGTTGATCTTGCAAAGGCTCAACCAGATCAATCCCTAAATCATTATACCCCGACCTCATTAGGGACATGCAAAGAAGGATCGAGAAAAATTCGACTGCTCTGATACCACTGATTCAAATTTATGCAGGAATGCAATAGAATACAAATATAACCATAAATTCAAAGATGCAGTGGAAATAACACTTCATTTCGTTAATATCAAAGAACTAAAATTTTCTTACACACAGAATGGAAATAAACTAGCTAGGGCACTGGTAGCTTATCTCTGAGAATAGATGTGGAGGCTACATGCCTCTGAACTATGCATTACAATGAGGCTTGAAGGCCTATATATTATTCAGAAACAATGGAAAATCCTAAACATCCAAAAACCTAACCCTAGGAGATGAAATGCCAGAATATGGGCCTCGTTGGGGTAAATTGGTACATCAATTTCTTGGGTCGTAACTTTGGCATACCATCTCTATTTGATGCACATGATACATTGTTAGAAAGATCTATCCTACGACTACAACTGTCGACCGCAAATGTAGATTTTAGAACGTAATCAGATTCACCACAAATGATGCCAAAAAAATGTTGTTTAGGTCCTCAAAATGGCTTTGGAAGTTCAGGACCCGAAAAACTGCTAAAAATAGTAAGTTGTGCCAAAAATGAAAAACTGAAAGAGACAATGGTGGGGCCCCAAGTAGAATAGGCAGGTGGCCACCAATATCCACCTGGATCATATGTGGAAATAATACTTTGATGAACCAATCTTGCTAATTATTGGGGTCGATAGGGTAGGTCAACTTGCCAATAACATCCTGATATGTTTTCATCATCTCCTAGGTGGTTTCTCCATCCCACTACTTAATTTCACATAGTTTAGATAGCCCCTGCTCATTAGTTTGAGGGATTTTAAACTCTTGAACAAACTCCCACCAGACATCATCTATCATTAGATTCTGTTGTAATGTGAACCAGTTTATGAGCCATCCTAGTGCTTTGTCTCGAAGAGGTCCCTAAAATTCAATAAGCTTCATGGAAGCTAGAGTTTGGCGAGCCCTCCAGATGGCCTCACATATGTACCATTGTTGTTTGAAATCATCATTCCCTTTCCCAAATAATGAAGTATATAGAGTAAATGATATTCTCATGTTACCAACCACACACAGTTGAATTTGAGGAATGAGTATGAACACTTGAGAACCTGATTGTGATGATCCTTGGAGACTCGAACTATAATTACTATTTATACTGCTAGAGGTACTAGTCCTGTAGGTATTATGTATTCTGTGGACCTTTATAACTTTAACTAGATTAGATGAAAACTGAACTGATTTGCGATAAAGTACAAGGGGAAGGTTGGGGGATGTACTACCTGAATTATTGGGAAATGAATCGCTACTCGCAGGAGAAATATCATTCTTGGAAAAAAATATTCACATAGTGAAGTGCATACCATCATTCGGGCACTCCTCGAGGCATGTAGCATGACTCAATCCATCTAACATTCCCATCTCTGCAGGCAGAATGAAATCTCTATTATTTCTCTCAACCTTTGTCACTTTGGCAGTCCCGACCTTTGGGCCAGGTTTCACTCTAGATCCATCCACATTAGTCCACAATTTAGGCCGACTTATTTCTCCTTCTCATACTTCCATACATCTTAACACAACTCCTACTTGTTGTAGTTCCCTTTGTCGTCTATAGATATCCTACAAATATTTCTCCCACCATTCTTCAACTAATTTTGATCTCCTTTTTTCTCTCAAACCTATACACTTCTAAAATTCATCTGCATCCATTTCTTTGATATTTTCATAGCTCCTATCCAGGTAGCATTCCTCCACTTAGATCATTCCCCTAGTACCAGGGCTTTAAGCTACCATGGGTGGGCCCCAAAACACTAGTAAGTTCTCTTCTACCAACAAAATTTTAATCCACAATGGGATTTCCTTCAATAATCTTCCTAGCATCCTTGAGTTGAACACAACCTAAAATTTAGAGAACGATTGATGGCCCTCCGTAGAAAACTTGATAATATACCCCTCTAGAGTGGTGATCACCCAGAAGCCGAAAACTTGAGTTAGGTCAGTATCGAGCCAATGTAATTTAACAAGATCAACCTCAGTCCAGGTACGAGAAGATCAACTCTAGATTCCAGCCTTTTCTTTTATTTGCAGTTTTCACAACCAATTGTTGAGGTCCTCTGGGGACTTGCAGCAGAATATATCATACTGATCGCTTATAGGCTCCGCATAAAAAAATTCTTCCTTTAGTTTCTCTACACTTTGATGATGGAGTTGCACTTACTGGGAAGAAAACTACTCTACTTGTTCATGGCACAAATCTTGCAGATCCTTCTTAAATATTTTCGACACCATATTCTAAACTGCTCTGAAAAAATTTAGGTCCCGACAATGGAACCATTTATTTTTTAAAAATGATGGACAAGTAGAGACTGTAGGTTTAGGCATAGGGTCCAAAAAAGGGTCCATTTTAATCTAGCGTAACACCAAAATTTTTACCTTATTCAAGAAGAATAAGGCGTCTAATCCGAGGCATGTTGCGACCTTACTTAGTTAAGGGATCATAACCAGTGATTGGGAGGAATCGTGCAAATGCTACCAATAATCTTAAACTTATAAACACTGCATCAAACGTATAAACATTGCAAAACATAATGACTAAAGCATTCAAAATAACATAGATTACGCAAATACATTCATAATAAAATTTTAAAGGGGTCACAAAAAACCAACACAAGTATATCAAAAAACATCCCCACCGCTCTTTCTTTCATTTGTTTCAAACATCAATACATCATTACATTCATGCTTTGATGCCTTCTCAACAGAACAATAACTAGGAATATAATCTAATAAATGACTAGGTGATCACAGAAGTATGTGAGCTCAATAGGCCCCGTGACATCATTTCAATACACACTATTCATCTCCCCTTCATTTTGGCTTTCCATTTAGCTTTTATGCACTCCACTTGCCTAGAATGTTGGTTTCTTGCTTGAATACCCCGACCTTTCCTCCTAGGTTGCAATTGTTTCATCTACTGTTGATGGTCGCTTTGGCTTGGATGTGACTGCATGTGCCCCTATTTCCCTAGCTAACATTCCACAATCTGTATACCTTATCAGATTCCTTCTCCTTCCTTAGTTTCCTTCTCTGCAACTCTCCATCGGTCACATTTAGTCAAAATATGGTCAAAACATGTCACAAAACAAAAGACCCAACAATGTCATATCATGGTAAGGGAAAACCAACTTATATATATATGTGTGTGTGTGTGTGTGTGTGTGTGTGTGTGTGTGTGTGTGTGTGTGTATGTGATTTTTTCTTCTTATTTAATAATTTAATTTATTAATATTTCAAATTAGTTTTTTTTGGTAAATACTTATGGAGGATTTGAACAGATAACCTTTTCACATGGACTTCTTTAACACTACACCCATTCATTTTCAATCTAAAACCTATGAAAAATATTTCAAATTAATTTAATTAAATAAAATATACTACTGTAATTCATATATAAACAATAAATTTTAATGTAATATTTTTTTTCATATATATATATATATTCCTTCTGGAAAAATAATTTTACCAATATCTCAATGTGGTGGAATTTATGATCTCATGATATGTAGTTATCGAATAAATTTAAATAGTAAACTAATATATTTTGCAATAAAATTTAAATACTAAACTAATATAGTGTGCATTAGGAAATCAATAGTTTGGCTTAGTAGCTTCCATAAATTTTTAATCTGCAAATAATCTCTATTTAAATTTGAAGGTATAGAGTTCCCCTCTCTCTTTCTTTGAAAATGGTATTTAGAAAATTGAAATGGATAAATGAACATTACTGAATATAATTATAAAAATAAATTGTATTAATTTTTTTTATTGATGATGATGATGATGATTAATATCCACTAAGACCAATGCAGCCTATTAGACCTCAAGAAAGGAAAAAAGAATCTAAGTTTGATTCTTCAAAATCTTGTTTCTATGGTCCAAGAAAAGGGAAATAAGCACTCCAATATCGCTATAGGTGGGTTGGATTAGTAGGTCAAGAAGATTGGAAGTGTGGAAGATGTTACGGAATTGAGAGCAGATGCAAGTAAGAGTCGAGTAGTCTCAAAGGAAGTGCTTCCCATCTTCCACCTACATAGTATCATAAATCTGACATATTTTATCGTTCCAAGGAGCCTTTGGAATAGACCATCACCCAGTCTCACTCCAAAGCTCATGAGAATTAGTTCTTATCCTAGCGATGCTCATTTGTTTCTTAGTACTGGTCAACACATAGAGATAATTTAATTATCAAGGGTGGGGTTAATCACCTCCTTATATTATCTTAGCTTCCTTTTACCCTCCAGCTCTTGATCCTCCCACAACTTGTCCTTAAACTTGGAGGTAAAATTATTTTTAACACTATCTTTACTTCCCACACTTATCTCCTCCTTAATTCCCCAATTGTTGAGCTAATATTGGGCATCCTTATGCCACCCCTGCTTGAGGAGAAGGTGGGGGTTTTGACTACAGGAAGCAATTTTTGGGGGCCTTTTGGATTCCATTTTGTAAAGCTTCTTTTTATACATCAGATATCTAAACATAGTCGTACTCTCAATGGAGGACAAACCAACTTCAATAAAAAATATAGGATAGGTAGTATTTCCCTTGATCTTAAGGCTATAGGTTATGATTTTTTTTTGAATCATCTCAATCTTCTTCCATCACTCTTTGGATATACTGCAACCCCAAATGTCACATATGTATAAGACAACATGGGTGACGAGATTCTAAAAGAGGAACCTCTTTTTACTCCAAATGTAAATATCAACCAACTTATAATTATTTTCAAGCTCATAATAAGCTTTCCATCCTCTATAATTCCAGTTGAGTTGATGAGGGAAGTCAATTCCTAAATATTTATAATAAGAAACTTGCTTTAAGAACGCATTATTATACACGAAACTACCATCGGTGGTATTTTTGGATTTAATGATCATGGATTTAGTCTTGTCAGTATTAACTGTCGTAAACATCTTGGAGCTTATTACATGGAGATTTTGAAGCTCCTTGTGAAGGTCCTCATGGCTTTTGGCAAGAAGAATGATATCATCGGCATAAATGAGAATCGAATGAGAAAACCAACAAGCTCGCTGCCCTCACATCCCGTAGTTTCTAGACACCCCTCTAGCTTATCAATGTATATGCCAAATAGGATAGGGGATAGGGGACACCCTTGCTTAACTTTGATATTGCATTTGATGCCTTTATACCACCCCTCGTTGGTCTTAAACTTGGCAGTGAAAGTCTCGTAGAGATGGATCACCACAATCCTCAGCTCAGGAGGGATCATGATCTCTTTAAGTCTCTCCCAAATTTTATCACGAGGAATAGCGTTGAAAGCTTTTCTAAAGTCCAAAAACAAAAAAATATATCGACTTTACTATTTCAGAATTATTCTGCAATGATTCTGAGAGTTACAAGATGGTCAATAGTTGAGTGATGTCTCCTAAAAGCAGTTTATCATTTAGCTCTTTAGCCGTGGATTTCAAGCCAAATGCTAAGATTATTTTCCAAAACGAGCCCATAAAGATCGGGCAAGATATGGCTAATCATAATGGTAATGTAAATAAATGGAACACTTTTGTCTCCATTATATTATTATATTTAAAAATAATAAACTAAAATAGCTACATAATAAAATATTGAAATTAATAACATAATAAAATATTGAAATTAAAAATACAAAATAAAAAGTAAATATTTATATAAAAAATACTTATCAAGATAGACAACTTTTATATTATATATCATAATATTTTAATTTTAAATAATATTTTTTTTAAATTATATCATCTTTTAGACTCTTGTAATTCACATTATCACAAGGTGATTCAGTATTTTCTATCAGTTATATGAAATTGTCAATAATATTTCATCCTGCAAATTATTTTCAGTAAGAGGCCAAGTCTGAAAGATCAAGATGATTTTTGTAGAGCATGTTTGGGTGAGATCAGATATATCTTACACCCAATTCCATTCTGGATCCCAAGATAGAGAAGGATTAATTTAAACAATAAAACAAAGAAAATTGTCTAGTTACCAAATTATTTATTTTTGAATTATTAAAATTAATTCAAAAATAAAAATTAAATATAAACTCTAAAAACATTAAAATAACATGCCCCTTATAGTATAACCCTCGAGATGTGTGCAAGTAAATAGAATGACTATTTAGTTACTTCGCATCCCCATCCCCTTCGACATTTAACCATAAGGAGGTCCGAAAAATAGTTTTCACTTTTTACCACATTTTACAGTTGTAAGCCTCACATCAAATTCCCACCCCAAGCCTAAACCTCTTATTACCTTACCCCTCCAAAAACCATTAACTTTGTCATTTGACTTTTATAAAGGGCACGAGAATGAAATTTTATAAAATATGGAATGAATGTTATGTGGATGGGAGGCCAATGTGTAAAAAAAATTACAGGAAAATGAAAAGGAAGGTTGTGCAATCATATAGCTATGAAGTTGTGCAATAATTTAAAGGTACTTACAGGTACAATGAAACTGAAGTTAAAGGAATTTACAGGTACATGTAAATTTGGGGATAAAAAGAGAAACAAGACATGGTTTTGTAATACATGTAAATTTGGAATTACATTTACAACGGTAAAAGGATAAACAAGGTATGGTTTTTTGCAAACATCATATGGTTTTCTCAAGATCCATGAGGAAAAGGAAAGCGACACTTGGACATGAAAAATATATTTTTCAAATGAATATATTGAAAAAATTAATCATGAAATTCATTTTTATGATTTAATTAAAATATATTTTTCCTCAAATAGTTGTGACAGTATAATGGATGATGAAATTCAGCAAATTATATTTCAAGGAACCAAATCACCAACTAAAATATTTCAACAGATTCAGCAGTGACAACAACTAATCATCCAATGGTGCCAGCGTTGCATTAGAGTTAATAATCCATCAAAGGCAGTCCGAATGGCAGAGTCAGATGTCAGAGCCACCCATCGTTTCCTCTTCGTGACCACCTCAACCACTTTTAGCTTACTTTTGGGTTCATGAAGAGTTGTCAAAATTAATTCCACAGGCAGTGTTTTGTCAGAAATATTTTTTTCGGGCCTTGCATGGCCACACTTGTCATGTTTTTGCTTAATTGTAATTAATGAAAAGTTGTCGAAGTAGATAGGGTAACCGACGTAGTTTCTAGTTAACTACTGTATGCATTGGCAGTATCAAGGGTTGGACCTTGTTGGACCCTGCATTGTAAGAACTACTGTATTGGAGTGTTGTAATTTTTGGAGCTGGGCATCAATAATAGTAGACCATTTACATGATACTTGATTTGTTTTAAATGGTGATGTGCTACTTCTCCGTGTTAAATGTTTTCATTGTTTTCGTTGCTGTGCATCTATTCATCTAATTGTAAAATATAAATTTTAGGTTAAGGTTTGTTATTAGAGCACCTTAATTCTATCTGTATTTACCATCTGAATTTTTTCTTTTAAAGTCTAGTTAAATAATTCTTAACTGCTCTTTAATCATTACTGGATATCACTATTTTATCCATATCATAATTCATACTGCCTTAAAGAGCCAATTAGCACAGTTAGTTTTCTCTGGGATGCTCTTGAAAGTTTGATACAACAAACCAAACTTTTGACTCCATAGCCCAATGGATTAGCTTCTGTAGACCTGCTCATCCAATCAACAAAATAAATCAAAACAACCAATACCACCATCACTGTAACTAGCCTAACATCAACATTCATAACATTAAAGATAAATTTAAATCATAAATAGGGAGAGCCCTCTCGAATTCTAGGAAGTCTAGGTCCTAGATTTCAAAGTGGTTTGATGTTGTCCTCTATCATTTATTCTTGTCAATATTATAAATTATAGGGCCACAACATAATGGCGACCATATGGGGGACCTATTGAAAATATTGACATTTTATTCGAATTCAGAAACCCCATTCAAAAAACATTTTATGCTAAAAGCAATTTCCAAGATTGGCATTTATTTTTTGATTGTGGACAAACAGTCAGACACAAGAAGGTTGAAATCATCCACCCAGCGACTCCACAAGGTTTAGCTGAGCTAAATACTCCACTGGTAAAACAATCTAGAATTGTAGAGAATAGTGACTCCATTCTATTGTTGATTTTTTTCAAAATGAATTTAAGAATACAACGCAGGTATGCTCCTACAGACAGATCAAAGATTCTAGGTTTTCCAAATCCCATGCCCAACATCGATTGGTTAAAATATCGTCCAATGTTTAAAGATTAAAAAGGAGTTGATGTTGCTATACATTTATTGAGGTTTCGTATTCACATCTGTAGGCTTAGAATCAAATTTCCTGAATATTGCCTTATGAAAATGTTTGTGGCGAGTTTGGAGGAAAAGGCTAGATCTTGGTATGAAATTTTACCTACTGCTAGTATATGTTCTTTAAAGCATTTTCTTATTTTATTTCATGACATATATAAAGAATATTATCCATCTTTGTTGCAGGTTCAAAACTGTTGTGATAATTTGCAAAGTTTTATTCAATATCTTGAAGGTTACTATGATGATGATCAGTTCATGAATGATGAAATAATAGAGGCTTTAGAAGAAATAACTTTTCAAAAGTAGAAGCCTTTCTTGAATTTTCTTCTCCTTAGGAACAAAAATATGATGCATGTTGTTCAGATGTTCGTGAAGAATCACCACATGAAACAATTCTTGCAATAGTACAAAAAAATTGATCAGCGAAAGGTTAAGGAAGAAATTCAGCTTCCTAAACCTATTCAAGTAGAGGACAATGGTGAAAATCAACATCAGTCTGGTGATCCGAAAAAAGAGGCAGCAGAGCTTAATTGTCTTGATCCACAAAAACATATTCAGCAAGCGGTGTTTCTTTGAGAGATTAAAGACCAATCAAATTTTCATGATGATTACCATCTCTCAAATTCTCTTTCATGTTGTATCTTATCTCAATTTACATCCCTTGAAGAAAATCATAAAATTTCTCAATCATTAATTTCTTCCTTGGATGTTAATAAAGTAGCACAACACATTGTTACAAGTAATGTTCCTTCATCTGAAATTAATGAGAGTTTGCAGTTCCCTTGCAAGATTCCGTGTGAAAAAGAGAATGATAAAGAGCACTCAGAGCACTTGACAATAGCGGATAATGAGGGAAAACAATTTCCTCCCTTTCCATTTGAAGAGAATCAATTTCAACACATAAGCAAAGCATAAATTTGGAATGAGGTTTGTTTTCCTGATACAAATCATCGAGGAGAATGTATGTTGCATGTTTACCATGATCCTTTGGTCAGTATATTGCAGCCATCAGTGAAGTAAGAATTTGCCAAGTTCATCAATAGAGTTATTGAATCCAGTGGAAAAGGTAAGTTGCCATGTTTTAAATCCATTTTTCTACCTAGAGAGGTGGAATGAAAACTTCAGTTAAGTATCCATTTGCTTGACTGGTTGCATTGGAAGTTTGTTATTATTTGATATGGTAGTCATTTTATCATGTTAGAGTGGGTAGATGGGTGCAAATAAGCTCATTACTCTAAGCATATTTCCATTTTTAGTTTCAGATTTCTTTTCATTTTTTATTTCAAGTATATTCCAGACTTCAGTGTGAGCATAGTTCAGATTTTCAGGGTGCAACAGTGATTTCTGTTTGGTAGTTTGAAGTGCATAGTTCAGCTATAGTTTCAGTTCAGATTGCAGTACACAGATCATAAGTTTAGAACATATGAAGAAAGTTTTCAATTGCAGAAGTTTTTGGGCAGACTAGGTTGCTAGCTTAAATAATCTCAATAACCAAGGCATTGGTCACCAAATTCAGAGATCTGCGGTTCTTTGCTTCCTCGCTGAGAGGAAATCATCCCCAACTGGAGCCATTGTTAGACTCCTGTAATTCACAGTATCACAAGGTGATTGAATATTTTCTATCAATCATATGAAATTGTCAATAATATTTCATCCTATAAATTATTTCCAGTAAGAGGTAAGTCTGAAAGATCAGGAAGATTTTTCAGGGCATGTTTGGGTCAGATCATTCTGCAGGTGTTTCCATCAGAGAGTCCTCAGAAGAAGCTTTCCAACGATATATTTGCGCCTAATTCCAACTCTTGGATCACAAGATAGAGAAGGATGAAGTTTGCTCTTGTAAACAATAAAACATAGAGAATTGCCTAGTTATGAAATTATTTATTTTTGAATTATTAAAATCAATTCAAAAGTAAAAATTAAATATAAACTCTAAAAACATTAGAATAATTTCATGGCCCACCCAGCATTCATGGATTAACATGCCCCTTATGTTATGGCAAAAACAAATTTACCCTGTAGGAAAATGAAAAGGGAGGTTATGCAATCATATAGCTATGAAATTAATGAAGATAACAAAAATGATATTCATGTGGAGTTAACGGAATTTAGAGGTACATGTAAATTTGGGGTAAAAAGACAAACAGGACATGGTTTTGCAAACAACACATGGTTTTTCTAAATCCATAGGTATAAGAAAAATTGGAATTACATTTACAGCGGTAAAAGGATAAACATGGCATGGTTTTTTGCAAACATCATATGGTGTTCTTAAGATCCATGAGGAAAAGGAAAGCGACACTTGGATGTGAAAAATATATTTTTTCAAATGAATATATTGAAAAATTTAATCATGAAATTCATTTTTATGATTTAATTAAAATATATTTTTCCTCAAATAGTTGTGACAAAATAAAGGATGATGAAAGTTAACAAATCAGATTTCAAGGAACCAAATCAGAAGTTAAAATATTTCGACAGATTTAGCAGTGAACATGTCAGCACAGCAACTGATCAGCCAATGGTGCTAGCGCTGCATTAGAGTTAATGATCCAACAAAGTCAGTTCACTTTTGGGTTCATGAAGAGTTTTCGGAAGTAATTCCACAAGCAGTGTTTTGTGAGAAATATTTTGTCCGGGCCTTGCATGGCCACACTTGTCCATTTTTTTCTTAATTGTAATTGATGAAAAGTTGTTGAAGTAGATAGGGTAACCGATGCAGTTTCTAGTTAAATACTGCATGCATTGGCAGTATCAAGGGTTGGACCTTGTTGGACCATGCATTGCAAGAACTACTGTATTGGAGCACTGTAATTTTTGGAGTTGGACATCAATAATAAAAGATTGTTTAGAGGATACTTGAGTTGTGTTAAATGGTGATGTGCTACTTCTCTGTGTTAAATGTTTCCATTGTTTTCCTTGTTGTGCATCTATTCATCTTATTGTAAAACAAAAGTTTTAGATTAAGATTTGCTATCGGAGCACCTTAATTCTGTTTGTATTTACCATCTGAATGTTTCTTCTGAATTTTGTTTAAATAATTCTTAATTTCCCTTTAATCATTACTGAATATCACTATTTTCTCCATATCATAATTCATACTGCCTTAAAGATCCAATTAGCACAATTAGCTTGCCCTCGGACGCTCTTGAAAGGTTGATGCTACAAACCAGCGCTTTTGACTCCATAGCCCAATAGATTAGCTTCTGCAGACCTGCTTAGCCAACAAAATCAATGAAAGCAACCAATACCACCATCATTGTAACTATAAATTATAGGGCCACAATACCATATGTTCATTTATTAATTTAAATAAACAAAACATTACTTTATTAATTTAAATAAAAAAAACATTACTTTGAGGTTTACAAGGAAATCACAAATAAAAATATTGAAATGAAAAATAGTAATAAAAACTTTCTATTAAAGATATATGAAAAATTATAAAATATTAAAAAATTTAATATCTATTTAAAAGAGTATTTAATATTTAATAATATTATTAATGGTTAAAAATGTATTTTTTTCAAGTTATTTGAAAAGTTGTGACAATTTTTTATAATTATCTATTAACATAAAATAGATAGTGATATAGTGCTCTCTTAAGACACTTTGTTGTGAAAAGGTTATTGATTCTAAATTTTATTAAAAAAAATCTAATAAATATTATTAACTATAAAAATATTAAAAATAATAAACAAAAAAATTTAATAATATTTTAAATAATTAATATAAATAATTTCAATAATATTTTTATAAAAACATTAAAAATAATAATTAAATTAATTTAATAATATTTTGAATAGTTAATATAAATTAATTTCAATAATATTTTTAAATGATTATTAAAACTAATATTAAATCTAAATCCTTTCAATAATTACTTTATTTTCTTCACATTATAAAGAAAGTAGAGATAAAATTTAACATGTTTACATAAAATTTCAAAAATATTATTTGAAAAAATGTTCATTGTTTATAAAAAAAAATCTATAATTTTAAATATTTGTTTGTAAATTAAATTATTTCATATTATTTTATCACCACAATATCATATTATTCATTCTCAAATTATTTCGAATACAAAATATGGAAAAGTATATTGAAAATAAAGACTTCTTAAAATATACAGAACATAGTTATAAAAATGAAAAAGTTTCAAAGATATAAGTTTCTACTATTCCTAGCTTTTAACCTTATCTTAATACTTACAACACCTTTATTAATGATATAACATAAAAATCAAATGAAAAAGTTTCAAAGATATAAGTTTATGCTATTCCTAGCTTTTAACCTTATCTTAATACTTACTTAACCCTATCTTAATACTTACAACAACTTTATTAATAATATAACATAAAAATCAATTGAAAAATGTTTCAAAGGTATAAGTTTATGCTATTCCTTTCTTTTAACTCTATTTTAATACTTACAACAACTTTATTAATGATATAACATAAAAATCAAATAAAAGACTATATTGATTTTTGAAGATATAATAAAAAAAAATTTAGACTATAGGTAAAAAAATGAATTTATTAAAAAGAAAAGTTACAATGAAAAATAATTCAATGCATTATAGAAAAACTTAGATTTGATATATTGATTTGGAGTGTAAACTAATTTCAAAATACATATATAACTTCAAGTCCTATACTTCGTTTATTTAAGTGTCATATATTTATTTGTATTTTCATATTAAAACTTTTATATTATTAAGATATATAAAATGTATTGATAGATGTAATGTATTAAAATCAAAATAAAGAAATAAAATGTCAATAGAATTATTAGAAACTTAGAAAAATAAACTATAATTTAGAAAATATGATGAAAAATATAACTTTTATTGCAATATTGTAAATGTTAAATTAAATATTTGAATCTCCATATTAAATAATAATAAAAAAATTGAAATTATTACTATATAATATATTTATTATAAAATATTATTATTATTTTGTATTATTCACTTTATTAAACATTGTTTTGTATTATTATTTATTTTAAGTTGTATATAACTTATAAAATGTCATTCTTCATTTAAAAAAAACTAATACTTAATAAATTATATATTTAAAAAAAAAACATATATAATTTAAGGTTTTAACAATTAAACCATTTAAATCAATGCTAACTTCATATTTATGATTCATAAAAAAAAAAATCAAATCATTTGAAATACAAATATTTTACAAACTTTATACATGCAGAAGGGAAAAATAAAAAAAATTATTTAAATTTGGATCTCTATCTAAATCTCTACAGATATGATCAAACCCAGAGTTAAAATACATTTACGACAAACATTTTTCATAATTCACCGTATTAATAAGATGGTTCTTGGTGTAAAGTCGAGAAGCCAGAGGCCCGAATCCAGAGAAACCTTTATATTTATGCTTACATTCATATTGCACTCTGCCCAACTTTTTTTCTCCATATATGCAGTGTACCCTGCTGCTTTATATTTATGCTTACATTCATATTGCACTGTGTCCAATTTTTTTCTCCATATATGCAGTGTACCCTGCTGCTTTCAACTCTATAATTCAGATCTTCAAGTTTTCAGTTAAAAACTCTCTTCACGTTTCACGTCTGCTACACAATCCAATAATAGATATAAAGTTCTGTTACATTGAAACTCTGTCAATATTTTCTTCCTTGACCTTCTACTCTTTAAAAAAAACCAATAAATCTGAATTCTGAATTTACAATACTTAAAGTCCAAGCAATTTAGCACCCGGTTACTTTTGGTCGGGATCTTCGTAATTCTTCTGTAATTTAGGCTACTTTTAACCAAATAAGAAAACATAGAGACTTTGCCTAAGTATGGCAAGTAGCCAAGTATTATTGATTTAATCAAAACTCTCAAACTACTCTCTCTAGTATTAGCTTCTCTTTCTATTATTAGCTTCTTTCCTACGTTGAGAAAGAACAATTTGACTACACATAATCTAGCAAGGAGTTTACTAGTCTCTCTATTATTAGCTTCTTTTATGAATTGAGAAAGAACAATTTTATTACAGATAATCTAGCAAGGTGTTTACTAGTCTCTCTATTATTAGGTTTTTTTATAAGTTGAGAAAGAACAATTTTACTACAGATAATCTAGCAAGGTGTTTAGGTTGATGCAGGAGTTTTAATGAAATGCCTTAAGTTGGAGGTAGGAATCCTAATGACAAATGACAAACGGTATTCATTCCCTTGCAACTATTTTTTAACAATGTGCTTGCTATACAGTGTAAATTTTGTCTCTATCTACTTATATTTTGGAGAATTTACATCTCCAAAGATTTTTTTGTCTTTCTGGATAATAAAACAACTAATAGATATTGAGAACAAAAACAGTCATGAAATTATAGATATAACTAACTTTAAAGAATTTTCGTTATACTCACCAAATGTATAGACAATGCTGAGAAAATTTTAATCTAATACAATATTCTCCTGAAAGTTATATATATACAACCAAATTAAATTCAACTATATAAAATTATAAACTTTGTCCAAACATAAATAAAATGTTATTTTTGAATTCTAAATATCCTAAAATCTCCAATAACAAATTCTTAATTGTATCACTGCCCCTGATGAAGTAATAATATAATTATCATTATAAACTTTGTTCAAACATAAATAAAATGTTATTTTAAAATTCTAAAATATTCCAGAAATCTACAATATCAAATTCTAACTATATCACTACACTTGATGAGGACCTAATGAAGTAATAACATAATTATCATTATAAACTTTGTTCAAACATAAATAAAATGTTATTTTAAAATTCTAAAATATTCCAGAAATCTACAATATCAAATTCTAACTATATCACTACACTTGATGAGGACCTAATATACTTCCCAGGCAAGCTAAAACTAAAAATATACCAAGAATTAATATATTTACCACACAAACTAAAAATATACCAAGAATTAATATACTTACCACGCAAGCTAAAGCTAAAAATATACCAAGAATTTGCTTGCTAAAATATACCAAGAATTTCGGATTGAAAGTTCCAGTTAACCATTTTTTTTTTGCGTTGTCTAAAAAAGCATCGTTTTGGCGAGAATGTGGCAAAGATTTTATCAAAATGTTGTTTATAGTTAAACTTTAATATTTTGAGTACCTAAGGGTTTTTGATAGTGTTGAATCCATTTTCACTATCAAAAATGGATTCCAAACACTCCAACTACCTAATTTTTTGAATTTTTCTTGACCGAATTCGAGCAAAAAAAACTGCGTCCAAACTATTCCACTGCCTAAATAAACAACTTTTTTTTTTTCCAAAAAACAAAAAAACACGTTGTTTATACTATAAAAACAGTACATATTCGCCAAGCTACCAGGTCATCCCCATGAGACTTAATTACATAATCATCTCGTATGTGCCTCCTACCAAAAGGTAAGCACGTAGGATAACATCCAAAAAAGAGATACATTTTCCGCATAAAGCCTACCATCTTCCTGCGCTATTCTTCTAAGCAATTCAGCTTCCATGACGGTCGCATTCGCACGCCGGATGCGCGACGTCTCGTCATTCACTTCACCTGGACTACAACAAGAATTTTCATAGCTTGAATTTGAATTATTAATATTATTGTTATTATCCTCGCAGCTTTCATCAGCTGCTACAAAATCCGTTGCCGCATCTTGAAATTCCGAGCCTCCTTCCTGCTGCGCCAGTGATTCTTCATTATCACCAACAACAATGGAGTTCTTTTTCGACAACTGGCGGAAGAACTCTCCATATCGACAGGTAACTTGTCACATATGCCCTTTTTGTGTAATGCTCGACCATTACTTGTAAGTTGGCAGTGTCATGAAACCTGAGTCTGGACTCAGGTTTGATTTTTCTGAATTGTCTTTGAGGAATGTATTGATTTCTCGAGTTGCATTTGAAAGAATGTTAGAGTAATCACCGCCCCTCTATGAAATCGCAGCCCTTCTGGACGAAGCGCGAGGCCCGAAGAGGAGTTGAGGTTTCTGGTTTGATTGTTACCGTTGATGTTTCTATTCCGTGTAAGATTTCTATTGCTGACCATAGACAATGTATTCGTTTTAGTGCTCACGTATTAGAGGGGACCTCGAACATTTTAGGAATCATTACTGTAGACTTGTTTTTGCCGTCATAATCGGTGATATGAGCAAAAGCTTTAGGAAGTGGTGGTGGATTATGGTTTAAAACTACTGTGCAACTGGACTGGGGTGGGGAGGTAATAGTCATTGGATGTCTGATAGTAGCTGCCGGTGTGATTCTAACGACCATTTATAGGACACACAGGGTGGATTATTGTAGACTTTTTAATGCAAAATCGTGGAAATAGGATTCAGATTTTTGGAGGTGCAGGTGAGGACTATTCTTTCTTCCGGTCTGCTGTAGTTTGGGCTGAACATTCATGGTGATTTTTTCTCCCTGGTTTTCCAGAGATGTATCTCTACCACCTTTGCTTTTCTGGTGAGTTTTGAATTCCGGCGGGCAGGTTGGTGTATCATTGATGGTATAAGTGGGGTGGTCTGACTCAATCTGAACAGCTGTGGGGAATGTGGTATGGGGTATTGGGCTCTTCAGGTGCAGACTTCTCCATCCTTGGGTATCCAGGCTGTATATAACAGGGGTGGCGGCTGCTCTTTATGGAAAGAGTAATTACTCCTGCCCTATTTGCTGATCTTACTATTTCTAGAGATTGGGTGGGTACAAACGACATTCGAAAAATATCTCTCTTGGCTTCATTTTGGGATGGAAAGCTTTATTTCCCGGTCTATTGATCCATTAATGCTCTTAAGAGTAACCTCAAAGGAAGTTGAAGAGAAAGTGTCACTATCCCATCAAGGATAGTATCTCTTTAGCCTTGGGAGTTGGTGTTCATCCGGCCTTAGCTTGCACTGTCAGTTTTTTGAACACCCTACCCACCATGGTTTTTTTCAATAATAGGTTTCAACAATCTTAAATAATTTTTTCCCACTTGCATCAACAAATTGGGTGCACTTCACCTCCTCCAAAATATGGTTCTTTGGAAAAGAAATTCTCTTTTTCTTGACTTGTTACTCAATTTTTCCAATTTTTTTCTCTTTCCCTCTACCAAATCTCTAATTCTTCCATTTGTCCTTATGCTTCCATAGAACACTCACTATGATAGTGTTTCTCTTCCTATGAAGAATGATGAGTGGGATAAGTAAAGGAGGAAGGTCATTCTTAGGAAACTCATTTTCTTCTTCCTCTCTCCTCTCTGTTGTAGGGGACCTCTTTTCTTGTACGCTAAAACTCTCTATAATAGTAATGATAACAACCCAAAATTTCCCTATCTTTGTCACTAGAGGGGTTACACTAAGCATAACTAACCCTTTATCTAGAATCTCAAAAGACCAGTCGTATCTTGGCACATCCAATAACCAAACTATGATAACTGAAGATATGAAGCAAAACATCCAAAGATAGAAGGAGGACTATAGCAACCATGGACCTCACACACAATGTAACTATTGAACTCTACATATAGTAACCATAGACCTCTTATCCACTTATTTTTAATCAATTAATATATAGTATTATTAAAAATTAACATAATATCAAACATTTAATTAATGTATATAAACATAGTGATATTCATATATCTTTCTTAAAAATATTTTATGTATCTAAACATTTATATTTTAATTATCTAAAATATTTTCTATAATTAAAGGTAAATACAAATAAATTTAGCAGGAGGTTTTAGATACGCATTGATTAGGTGCTTTGTTAAAGCACTTCTTGATGTGAAGTCATAAAAATTAACATAATATCAAACATTTAATTAATGTATATAAACATAGTGATATTCATATATCTTTCTTAAAAATATTTTATGTATCTAAACATTTATATTTTAATTATCTAAAATATTTTCTATAATTAAAGGTAAATACAAATAAATTTAGCAGGAGGTTTTAGATACGCATTGATTAGGTGCTTTGTTAAAGCACTTCTTGATGTGAAGTCAATTAGACATGTAGAAGATATAGTCTTGCCAAAGTTACAAAAAAATATTAACTATATAAAATTATGGATATTATTATATTCAAAATATTTAGCATGACATACTAACAAAATCAAGAGTTAAAATGGATTATATGATTTATACATGTATGTATGATTGATTATATATATAAATTTTCTTTTTTTATGTATTTAATAGTTAGAATTCAAATTTAAATGAATTTTTTTATATATATCAAATATTTATATACAATATCAACTAACAAATTAAAAGTAAATAAACAATTATAATATTGTAAATTTATCTATATGTTTAAATCTTCAATACTTTTAAAACTTTTTTTTTTATTGTTCCTTTTTTTTTTCATTTAAATATTACTTCAAGATAATTTGAATATCAAAATTGTAAATATTTAATTAAACAAGAAAATTATAAAATAATTTTAAATCATAGAGCATGTATTATGGGATTTTTCTGAATACCTATATGTTAAAGTTTTAAGAAATTAAAGGTTGTTTTACAATTCCACTAGAAATTGTGTTTTTACAGGTAGTTTTTTAATATTGAAATTTCTAACTATATTTCAAAATTAATTTATCATGCTCATTATTAAAAAAATCATAAAAATAAGAAAGAAATTCTAAATGTCCAACAAATAGAGTTGAATAATATAATTTCAGATTTTGAAATTTTATTTTCATCATTGAAAAAGAGTCAATGTTATAAATTTTAAATAATATTAAGATATTATTTAAAATAAATAATTTAATAATTTCAATAACAAAATATTTCAATTTATTGCACATAAAACAATTGCTAATTACATATTTAAATGATTGTTTTGGGAAAAAATAAACTTTTTATAGACCCAATTATATCATTCAACTTTTGACATTTACTTGGTATAATTATATTTTAGTGTATCACAATAAATGGCCTAATAATGTAAGTTAACTAGGTCAACTGAAATTAATCTCTTTCATTTTTCATTAAAGTTCAAAAAAAATTGTAATAGTAATAATAAAACTGATAGTCTTTAACTATTAGTTATTATGAGTAGCTTATTACGAAAGGTTATTATAAGTAATCATCTAAAATTTAATATTTAAAAACTTGTAATGTATTACAAGGCTTTATACTAAGCACCTCAAGGAAGAATATTTTCTTTCCCTACTTGTTATCAAGTGTATGAATTTAATTTCAATTATCTAATCTTTAAAATGGTTTAAAATTCTAAAAACTAAACTTTTTATAATGAAAATTCGTAAAATTTTAAACAAATTCAATTATTATAGTGGAATATTCTCCTAAATCTAAGGAAAGCAATTTACATTTTTATTTTAACATAACGCCTTAGTCTAACTAGACTGCTTTTTTTCCCTGAAAATCATGGAAATTCTTGTAAGATTTTAAGAAAACCTGGTAGGAATTTTTGTAAATCCACGTTATAACTATCAAACTTTAATATTGAGGGTGCCTTAGAGCTTTTTGATGGTGCTGAATCCATTTCCACCATCAAAATCATGATTCAAATACTGTTACTGTAAAATTTCTTAAATTTTTATAGCTGAGATTCGAGCCAATTTTGATGGTCCAGGAAATTCGTCCGTCTCCTTAGACAACTTCTAAAATAAATATTAAAGACACTTCAATCTACTTTAACAAAAAAAATTATAATAATAAATTATTCCATTAAATGAGAAGAAAACAATTTTACATCTTTTATTTTGAAATAAATAATGGACTAGCTCAGGTTTTCATTTTAAAATAAGTAAGCAACAAACTGTTATTTTTTAGTTTTTTTGCATTTTCCAAATTCCTACCTGGCTTACCAAAATTAAAGCGATATAGATGACAATTACACTAGTACAGTTCGCATAATTGAAACATAAAATTCAGAAGGGAAAATATTCATATATTAATAATGCTCCTGGTTTGATGGGAAGATGTGCTTAGTTAACAAGCCCAAAAGTTTACAGGTTCTCATTATCAATGGAAGTGTGATACCCGCACTTGGAGAAAAGTTTCTTTATAATTCTCTGTTTAAGAAGAATTCTCACCTTGACACTTTATGCATATGCTTTAAAACTGATTTTTTAACAACAACAAATCTCCAAAATCCATTTCAATCATAGGATCCGATTAACAAAGAGCAAGATCAATTAATTAGCATTTCCCATTGTTTACAATACCCATTCCATCATTTTAATTGCTGGAAAAACATATCTATTTTAAAACTGATATTTATAACAAAATTCCACTCCACCATTTCAAACGAATTTACCTACACTTGGCTTAGCCACCGTTGATGATATTTATATCTACAGTGATAATAACATTGACTTTCCAACAGTTCCTTTTTCTTTTTCCACCGTAGATCGTGACCTTCCTTTGCTTAATCCAACGGTGCAAATTCGTTTTAGTTGTATCTGCTTCCTATTTGACTTGACTGTGGAATTGCCGCTCTGCTGAAGGCAAAACTAGAGTTCTAGAGATTCAAACAATCTCGATCCATCACCAAGATTAGCACTAAGGTGAGATCGATCAACTATATACTTGAAAGCGCCATCACCTAGTCATTTTGGCCTGGGTTTGTATCACATTAAAGAACACAATAATATGAAGAAATTCAAAGGACCTACTTGGATACAATTTAGCTCTTCTTCATTGGAATCCGATGCAGAAATGGTGACCACGGGCTTACCACGAAAATACACGAGCAACCATGGGAGATTTTCCCAGTCATAAGCATCCATGGGATGCGAATCAGAAATCGGTGTTTGGATACCCTTCATTGAAGCCTGGAAAGCCTGAATGAGTATGTGCTCCCCAGTGTTGCGATCGGTGGTGGGTAGGGTTCGTCGGAGAGACTTTTCTCGTCGAGAGAGCGGAGCTGAAGATATTGGGGGCAGACAATTCCAAAATTCAAAATTTGAAATTTCAAATTCGCGGTTTTTCATATTCAAATTTTACATTTCAAACTGCGTACATTGTATTTCAGCGTATACCATATATTTATATGCGGTGGAAACTAGGCGGAGGCACAAGCAAATTCCTCATGCCTATTGGGATGCCATCCATGGTTCCTCGTCTGTATTCGGATGCAGGGGCATGGGCATCCATTAAACTTTGTGAACCCATGCGTATGCGATAAAGACAAGTACTGGATGATAAGACAGGGTTTCAATGACATGGGGTGCATGGCATGGGTTGGGTTGCCATGGTCATTAGTACTTAAGGGGCATTAATGGGTCAATAGCAAAGGAAATAAGGCTCACCTTTTGGGATTGGGGTCTCTATTTAAAGTGGGGACAGGACGGTACTTGCCCATTTCTTGTGTTGGATTTTTTCTGGGTAGCTGGGGTATTTACAGCACAGTGTCAGTGATCGAAGTGGCGTGATCTTGGGTTTTCAGCAGGATGGCGAATGTTTATGGCAATCTGTCATCTGACATATCGGGACAGGAGGCTTTTTTTGTTGCGGTGTTGGCTGCCGAAAGAGCGTGCATGGATGAGGTGGATAGCAGGATGGGGCTATCCGGAATGACTTATATCGATGAAGTGGATATTTGGGAAGAAGAGCATCAACATAGGACAACGAAGGTGTCATTGGAATCGGAGGACCACACCAAAAATAAGGCACATGGTGTGCGGCGGGCTTCGCGACGTGGCAACTCCCATGGTTGTCAAAACCCATACTAGAAATTAAACAAGTTAACTTGGAGTACGAGGATCTATGGGACGAGTTGCAAGCTTGCAGAAACGTGCTCTCATAGGGAGGTGGGTGTTTTTGGATATGGAGTCTGCAATGGTGGAATGGGTTAGAATTACTTGTTACTTGATTCTCGGATACAACTCTAAGGTCAACATCATGATGAATTCTTGGTTTATTATACACTTCATGCACGAAGAGGATTGTGCCAAGATTATGAAGCGAACATGGGTGAGGGGACAGGGCTTTATGCAATTGCTGCTATGTTACTTGGGCTTCAATTCGTTTCTTGAAGTGCCAAAAAGCAGACTTGTATGGGTGAAGCTACCTGGACTGCTGCTGGAGTTTTGGACGCTCAAAGCACTAATTGCGATTGGGGACTCCATTGGGAAAACGAAACATGTCGATCCAAGGATCTTGGGAACATGTGATAAGCGAATTTCTTGGTTGTTGGTGGATGTCAATTTCGCTGGGGTCTTCTAGGAGATGTTGATTTAGTATTGGGGCAATGCAAACATAGACAAAGGGTGGACTTTTGGTGGGAACTTTCCGATGCCTAACTTGTCATCAGACTGGACATCTAATGGGTCGCTGCCCATATCGGTTTGGACATGGAAGGAGACATTATAAATATAGGCATGAAGCTCACAAGGGGAGTTTATACCGAGTGCTCTGGACCAGGAAAATTCGGGTAAGTCATCACTGCCTTCTTCTGATTTTGGTGAGGATAATATGTAGGTTCCTGCTCATGATAATATCCCTCTGCCCTCCTCTAAATCTGAATATAATGAAGTTCCTAATAAATTGGACGACCTGGAATTGCATGAAGCCTTGCCCAAAAAGTCATATGGGCATGTTATCACTCAATCTGACAATTCTAACAATCCTCCTTAGGACTCGGTCTCAAAGGGTCTCATGATTGTTTCCCCCTCGATGCCTCCGTTGGAATGGGCATCTCCTCCTCCTTCACATGAACCGGGGCTTGGGATGCCACCTGATTCTCTGTGCAACACGGTGGGGAAGCGACATTGAGGATCTTCTAGGGAACCCAAATATTGACCTTGTTGCCCTTACTGTTTTTGAAAAAATATCATTGAACCCTCCTGTGACCATTTCTCCCATGTCGGCGTCAAACATCACGGTTCGGAAAAAATCCAAATCAGGGTCACGTCATTTTCGTGGGAGACCCAAATCTAAGTAATTATTACAGGATGGCCTATATGATTTTCATGATGTTTCGATCTCTGCAATTGATGACCCACGGGCACTTAGAGCATGCGGCCTAATGCATGGTTCTAAATGAATTCTATAGCATCTCTAAATATTAGGGGACTTGGCGACCCCTCAAAGTTGTGTCGCCTTAGGGACTTGATCAGTGAGATTAATCCTTCTGTGGTTCTACTTCAAGAGACTTTGTTCCCTCGTGTGAAAGCTATTGATCGTCCACTATAAATTCGGCCTAGATGGTATGCAGTCGTTGTTGATGCGGTGGGAAGGGCAGGGGAATGTTGGCTATGTGGGATCCAAATCTAGCTAAGTTCAACGCTTATAAATTTTTTGGGGGCATTATTCTATCTGGTTTTGGTCAGGGATGAAAAGAGAAAATTCATATCATTAACTTGTATGCTACATGTCATGGTCGTTCTACATTCTGCGATCATTTTGAGGGTTCATTGATCTTGGAGGTCACAAATATTTTTGTTATTGGGGAGTATAATGCAACTTTGTCATCCGATGAATTATGGGGGCTCAAGGCGAGGCCGGATCCTTTGGCTGATCTCATAGGTCGTATTTTCCGTGACAACAATATGGTAGCTATCAATCCTGCACCTGTGGTACCGACATGGACTAATGGACGGAAGGGGGAGGATTTTATTGCTAAGAGATTGGATAGAGCTATGGTGAGTGAAAACCTTATGCACACAATGGGAAATTTTCCCTCACGAGTTGTTGAAGGATCTCTATCAGATCATATGCTCATATCATTAGTACGAAGGAAGGAGGCTCTGGTATATGGTATATTTTTTAAATTTAATCGATTTTGGCTAAATGATCTTGGGTACAACCAAATGGTGTCGGACTTGTGGCGAGAGGTGAGCCTTGAAGAGGAGGGGGTAGGTTGGCGACATCTCTCTGCTTGGCTATGGGTTTTAAAAACATGCTTGAAGCGATGGGAAAAGGAAAAGAAGAACATCATGAGGGTGGAGTTGGTAGCTATATCTGCGAATATTGCAAGAATTCATACTGGGTTTAGGAATTCTCCCCCTTGCGAGCAGACTTATGATCTTCTGAATGTATTTGAAAACCAGAGATAAAAAATTCTAGAGATTCAGGAGGTAACATGGAAGTTGAAGAGCAGGGTCCAATGGTTGAAAGAAGGGGATGCAAACACAAAATTCTTCCATAATGTGGCAAATGGTGGGAGGAATAGAAACTTAATCCAGAAGATGGAGGCGGCTGATGGGACAACGGTTTTTTTGACTGAGGAGATTCAAGAGGAGGCTTACAGATATTTCTGATATTTTTATAAGGCTAGAGAGGAGATTGATTGTATAATTCAAGCATGGGTTCTTGACCAGATGCCGAAAATGATGGATTGGGCTGCAAATGAGCTCCTTGGGAAAGAAATAACAAAAGAGGAGATTGGAATAGTTATGAAATCTTTTGCACAGGACAAGAGTCTTGGTCCAGACGGGTGGCCAGATGAGTTCTATATTCATTTTTTTTATATTCTGGCCGAAGACCTCCTCATGACGATTGAATTGATCAGACTCAATGGTCATGTCCCGGAGGATATGAAATTGACTTTCTTAGATCTTATTCCGAAGTCAACAAATCCATAGGTTTTCTCAGATTACAGGCCAATTGCCTTATACTAATAAGATTACGTCTAATATCATTGCTAATTGATTGAAGGAGTTTCTATCGAACTACATTTCAGTGGAACGACATGGTTTTTTGAAGGGCAGGTCAATCCATGAAGTTGTTGCTACAGCACAAGAAGTGATCCATTCAATTCATAAAAGGAAATTGGAGGCTTTTATCATGAAGGTGGACCTTTTCAAGGTGTATGACTGTGTTAATTGGTCCTTTATTAGATTATTGCTTCTTAAGCTCAGGTTCTCGATGAAAAACATTCGATGGGTTATAGCATGCATCTCAAAGGTGTATTATATAGTTATTATTAATGGGAAGCCAAAGAAATTCTTTAAGGCAGACAAGGGTCTTCGCCAAGGCTGCGCACTTTCTCTGCTCATATTTATCCTTATTATGGATGTATTTAGTAAACTCCTCCAGATGGCTACTCGGGCTAGTTATATCACGGGTTTTTCAGTCTCCCCTTCCATCTGCATTACTCATTCTCTATTTTTTTATCACTTACTTGTATTTGGCAGGAAATTGCAGAACCAATGGTTCTATATCCATTACCTATTTAACCGTTTTGGTGCGACAACAGGGTTACATAGCAATAAAAAGAAATCATTGCTGATTCATGGAAATGGGGATTTAAATGAGATTAATTTATTGCTAATTTCATGGGAATTCAAATGAAGCCATTGAGGGAGGGATTCTCTTATTTGGGCTTCAAACTGAGGCCATGTGAATATACATTAGCTGACTAGAGATGGCTAGTTGACAACTTTAAAGACATATTTCATATATGGAGCCATAGATGGCTTGGAGGCGTGTATGTGCTTATTCAAGTGGTGCTCATAGAGTTTATGGTATATTGGGGGAACTTATTCTACTTTCCTGAACATACTGTTGGACGTATTAATGCTGTCATTTCCAATTTTTTATGGACTGGGGTCTCCAGCAAAAGCAATATTAACTTATGTAAGCTTAGCTTGGTATCTATTCCCAAAGAAAATGGAGGCTGGGGATTATTGGATGCTTGGTCCTTAACCAATTCTCTTCTCACCAAATCGCCATGGAGGGCCATAAAATCTGGAGGCTTATGGTCTAACATCCTGCATTTAAATATATTGATGGGAATTTGTTGCTTCAGATCTACAGGGGGGTCACTTGTCACCAATTCGCTGAATCAGCCATATGGAAAAGCTTCAAGATGATTATGCCGATTGTTGGTCTGCAATTATCATGGAGATTTGGGAATGGACTGAACATCCTTTTGGGGGTGGAATGCATTATGGGGATTAACAAGGAATGTCAGCTGGATGCTGATATCATCCACCGACTAGCTCAAAGGGGTATTACTCATTTATATCAACTAATATCTCATTGGAGGCAAGGCAATCCAATCTAGAAAATGAGGGAACAATTGGGACTACCAGTAAGGGATTCACATACCTAGAAAATATTTTTTCATGGCCTTTGGATGGGAGGATTATGTCTTCATCAGGGTGGTGATAGATTGGTATGGGATGGGATCAAAAAGGAGGGGAATCTAGTGGTGAAGGACATCTATTATTTACTATGGCATGTCAGAATGGTGGCAGGGCAGGCTCTTTGTTCAGAAAATATTGGGGGTGGAAGATTCCCTTAAAGATCCTTCTGTTTTCATGGTTGGCATGGAAAGGAAGGATCCTTACATGGGATCAACTTAATAGGTTTGGTTTTCTTGGTCCAAGTCGGTGTCCTCTATGTCAATTGCATGAAGAGATGGCAACACATATATTCCTGTATTTTGAATTGACTAGGAAGGTATGGTTGTTTCTTTTTTATTACATTATTGGATCTGGGTGGATTCCGATTGATATTACGGACACCTTTGAGAGATGGGGTGATACAAACGGGGTGTACAAATCTCTGTCATTCTACCTATTTTGGGATATATGCCTTGCTCGAAATAGACTCATTTTTTAGTATGAGCCTATCAATTTTACCTATATACATGAGGCCATTATGAAGTGGATTAAGGATCATGAACTGGATTTCCCCATTATAAAAGATCTCTCCCATCGTATTCGACCCCACCCTATCACTCTACATGTTGTATTCTTTGATGGGGTTGCATCGAGGGGGGGGGGGGGTGTATGAAGTTGTGGTGCTTGGATCAAGTTGGACAACGAGGATCGAGTCTAGATTTATTGGAATGGGGGGATGGGCACAAACAATAAGGCAGAACTCTTGGCTTTGTGGAGCGGTCTAAGTATAGCTCACGAATTGGGTTTTGCAATCCATCTATATATACGGGGATTCGAAATTAATCATTGATTGTATCAGTGGGAGGGTCTCTTTCCAGCCAAGATTTTTATAGGGGTGGATTGATCGGGTTCATGGGCTACTATCCAAGATTAATGCTCCATCTCTTACTCATGTTTACCGGGAGAACAACTCTAGAGCAAATCTGTTATCCAAAAGAGGACTGGAGGCGCCACTAGGGCGCATATTTGTGTCTCTCATCAGGGGGAGGCAGAATATCTATCAACATGAATTCCCCATTCCATGAGGGATACTTCTGAGATATGTTATTATTTTTCTTACTGATTCGGTTATGGTGTTATGAGAGGATCACTATCAGGTGACCGTTATATCTATGCCCTTCTCCATTATTTCGAATCTGCCGTAATCAAGCAAGCCTGCAAATGGTGTGTTGGAATCAATGTGCTGGCTCTTTGTGGCGAGCATATTCCAATTGCTCCATTTTCTCCCACTATATATATGTAGGTATTGTCTGGTGACATTGGAGCAATGTGTTTTGGCCTTAATGTTGGTTTTTCTTTTCGCTATGCAATTGGTTCATGATGAACTAGCAATATGAATACATAGATGGGGTACAAAATAATGGTTTCCATTTGATTGTTTTGTTGGAAACAATTCATAGTTTGATAGAAAGTTGTGTGGAAAAACAATAGCATATAATTAAATAATTGTATATGTCACATGTATGATGTAGCTATTTTTATAATATAAGCCGTGGTTTGTTTTTATAATATAAGTAGTAGTTTTTTCTTTCTGAAAAAAAAAAATCACCATAAAACTAATAAAAAAATATTTATATTAAATTAATCAAAAAAATTATTCGAATACATCAACATAAATTTAACCTATGGAACCACAAAACTTATGTTTATATAAATATACAACCTCAAAAACATGGTTGGTGTCATCATAACTTTTCCCATCTATAACTAATTAAGTGATTTTGTAAATCTAAAAAATACTTATTAAAATAGACAACTAAACAAACCATTACTTTGAGGTTTAAAAGAAAATTGAAAATTAAAATATTGAAATTAAAAATAGAAATAGAAACTTTCTATTAAAGATATATGAAAAGTTATAAAATATTAATAAATTTAATATCTACTTAAAAGAGTATTCAATATTTAATAATATTAATTGTTAAAACTGTATTTTTTCAAATTAAAGGTAAAGTTGTGACCGTTCTTATAACAATTTCAAAAAAAATATAAGCTTCAATATTTTATTATTATTTATTATATTGATGTCTATGGGGGCATAGAATAGATGATAACATGGTTTACTATTAAGATATGTAGTGGCCTAAGTTGAGTGCCATCTCGAATGATTTTGACAATCTAGATGTTCATAAATTAAACATAACAATCTTATCACAACTCAAATTACCTAACAGATTTTATATATATATATATATATATATATATACCCAAAATTTAAATTAAACCATTAATATCTAATATCCATAAACAATATAAATATAAAATTATTAACAATAAAAACATTAAAAATAGATAATTAATTAACTTAATAATATTTTAAATAATTAATATAACTCAATTTCAATAATATTCTTATAAAGAAATTAAAAATTTTAATTATATTAATTTAATGATATTTTGAATAATTAATATAAATTAATTTCAACAATATTCTTAAATGATTATTAGATTACTTAAATATAAATCAATGTCAAACATGTGCCGGAAGAACAACCTTTCAATGATTACTTTATTTTTTTCACATTATAAAAGGAGGCAAAATTGTAACACATTTACATAAAGTTTCAAAAATATTATTTGAGAAGATGTTTACGAATTATACAAAAACCTATAATTTTTCGAAATATCATGAGGTTGTAGTTAGATAATTTCCCAAAAATATTAGAATTATAACCGAGAATTAAACATAACAAGGTAATAAGAAATAAAATCTTATAAGTAAGAACTTCAAAATTATATATATATTTATATATATATATATATATAATTATTATTATTTATTTTTATAAAATATTATTTTTCATGTATGTAATAATATTTTTAAATTAAATTATTTTATATTATTTTATTACTACAATATCATATCATATAATTTATTTTCAAATTATTTCAAATATAAAGAAAGGAAAAGTTTCATGAAAATAAAAACTTATTAAATTATGTAGAACATAATTATCAAAATGAAGAAGTTTCAAATTTGAAAACGTATGAGTATATGTTATTCCCAGCGTCTAACCATATCTTAATAACTTTTTTCTTTCATTCGTAAAAAGACTCGATAGTATGAAGTTCGAATTGTTACATCATTATTCCAATGAGATTATATAATAGATTTTTTGTGATAGTTGAATTTGGTATTAACTAGTTGTTAATTAGTAATATAACTAATTATTTTAAAAGAGAAGACTAAAACAATTATTGTTTTCTAGAAAAGTTTATTTGTTTTACTATTATGAAAATAAAATTGGTTAAGGAAAAGTAGTTCCATAAAAAGGTAAAAAGATTGATGGTAAAAGTATTCTAAGATATGAGAGGTGGTTGGACAGTTTGAACAGTTATCTTTTTCTCTAAGGATAAAAGGCATATTTCACTGAGGAAAATGGGTTATGTTCATAAACTAAGAGAAGAGAGTGAGAAATTTCCTGAGTTGGTAGAGACCAGTGAAAACCACTCAGCATTCCTAAGAGTTTCTGAGACTGACTGGACTTGAAGTCCTGAGGTCACAGTAGAAACCACTGTCAACCTGTACCTCTCATGAGTGGAGCATAGGGGCAAGAGGAGGACGTAATCGTCTCTCTTGAAAGTTGGGTGGACATCATCGCCATGGCTAGAGTATTACATTGCAATGATTGAATTATGTGTGTATGGAAAATGATATGTAAGAAATGAAATTATTGAGGACAACAAGAGAACTGTATTATGCTTGTAAATAAGAATCAAGCAGAGTATTACATTGCAATGATTGAATATGCTAAAGAATAAGCACAACTGAAACTGAGGTAATTAGTTGAATGGCTTTAATATATTAATTTAAAATTATTGAGGAGTGAACTGTTGGTTCCAGCCACAAGGTGAAAAAATTAACCCGGGACTCCAAACTTAACTATACTCGACAAGATTTAGAGGTGGTCCGGTCACCTAAACCATATATGTAAAATTCCTATTTTTTGTAAAATTAATAGACAGTGGAATACAATTGTGCAGTTTAAAAGAGTTTCGACCCCAAAAATAAACAAAATACCAATAACCATATGAGCATAAAGAAAACAAGGAACTAAAGTACATTGGAAAAGAAGCAACATAGTACAGGAATTCCAAGAACCGACCCTAGGCTCGGTATTCATCAAATAGAATAGTTAACAGAGTATATTCTAAACAAAAACAATAACATAATAAATGTAACCGCAAATGGGAACATGGATTTTCAAAAACATAGTAATAACATTTTGTTAATTTCTAGCACGAGAATCAAATGGAAAAAACCCGTAGGGCATTGTTTGAAGAGAAAGATAAAACTGGGTCAGAAAGATTCCACCAAGACTAAAAAGACAAGTTCGGAGGAATTCCTCTCCTAACCGACCTTATACATCATGAAAAACACAATCTTTTGACTGAAACAGAGCCTCCATATAAGCGCAAGAGTTAAGCGTATTTGACTATCATAATCTAAAAAGAAAAGCACTGTGCAGATGACAGCATGATAAACTTGAAGGCAGAAGCTTAGTAACATTAAGATTAAGCACACAATGAAGATGAAGAATATCTGGTGAACCCATTTGGCTCGATACCGGAATACCTGGAGGAGAAGAGGCATTGTTAGTAGAAGGGAAGCCATAGCACATTAACCTAAAAGAACAAAGGTCTGACCTAGTCACCGAGAAGGAAGATACCTGCAAAAACCAATACCCGGGTTGTTAAGTAACGATACCATGATATTAAGCAGAGATTAAATTCAAGGAATCACTGAGAGAAAAAATCTTGGTAAACTTATTCACCTATAGAAATGAGCCTCCGAGCAATATGAAAAACACCAAGCTAGATAAACAACTAAACCAGAAAAAAAGAACAACTCATGAATCAATGGAATTGTTAAAGGAAACAAACAGAAAATAAGACAAAAATTACAAGCCGAGGGTGGCAATACCTGAGTTGAAGAATCCAATTGGTCTGGCATTGTTCTGAAACAACGACGGTGGCTAGAAGATCCTTTTAAGTTCTTTGGAAGGGATTCCAACCATTCTCGGCTAATAACCAAGGCGAAATTAAAAACCTTGCAAGCATACCAACGCTGCTAGTTATAGTGCTAGCCGGAGCCCAACTATGTTAACAGTCCTCATGGAGGAATTGCAGACTTATCCAATGCCCAGTCAGTGGAGAAATGAGACAAGAAGTTAGGGTTGCGGGGTATTACCGAGGGTTTTCCCACCCGTAAACTTTTCCGTAGATACGTGATGACATCCAACAGTGGTCGATGGGGAAAGTGGCCATCGAAAACATAAATCAAATCACTTAAAATCTCATAATTGGCAAATTCCATTAAATCGCCAGACGTGACCAGGAGAGGTACTTCAACCCAAAAATGTGAGATAGGACCTTAATAAATTTGAAGATCTCGGGAGGTGTTAAACCAAAGTTAGATTTGTAAAAATTCATGAACATATAAGTGTAAAGGTAAGTTTAACAAATCAAGGATCAGAGATAACAAGATTATATATATAAATAATGTGTTAATCATACATAGTTTAAACCATACGAGCGTAGATAATACCATGGTGTTTAATTCATTATAGTTAACCCTTAAGGAAATAAGCAAATTTTTTTTATATGTGGTATAGTTTGAGTGTTAACTATTACAAGTGGTATCGAAGTAGTGTTCGCTCACCTAACGATTTAAGATGTGTGTATACTAATGCACAGAAAATTCAGAGAACCGCAAGGGACAACATGACAAGGGGATCGACACAACAAACAACTTGGAATACTGTGGAACCTACACCTAAAGCACAACCAGAAATAAACCCCGAGATGTGGATTCAATTAAGTGTAGATCAACACTAGCAGACTAGTAGACTGGTGGAGGAACAACAACACCAGACGAGCATACTGTTAAGTAATGTGCAAAAGTTGCAGGAGGAAATGGTCCATGTGAGAAGTGACAATGAATGTTTGATGCAGGAATAGGAAAGGATACTTAAGAGCCTTTCCGACAAGCAGAATCAAGGAATGTTACAACCCAGTCTTGTTCGGGGTATGCAAGAAAAGAACGAACAACAAACTAAGGACCAAACCATGGATAGAATGGGTAGGAGTTCTTCACACTGAAGCAACAAAAATAGAAACTATAATGAAGCAGAGTCTAGTAATGTATCAGATCAGGAGGAAGTTAAGAAGAAAAAAGTGGAGCTTCAAGGTGAGTTTCGAAAAATAAAATCACCTACATGTGATGGAGAAGTTGAGGAGGTGGAAGAGGCTTGGTTGATAAATATGAATAAGTATTTTCAAGTGTACGGGTACAATAGCAACCTTAAAGCCAGGTTGGCCATATATTAGTTGAGAGAAAAATCCACCCTATGGTGGGAGGAGGTAAAGAATGTTCGCAGCATTGAAGATCAAGATGTTACTGGAAATCATTCCAGCAATACTTTAAAGATAAGTATTTGACAGAACATTTTTATGACGAAAAATCTAGAGAATTTTGTGACTTAAAGCTGGGTTAGATGACTATGGACGAGTTTATCGCCAATTTCACCACCCTATTAAGATATGTCCCATATCTCAGAGATGAAAAGGCTAAGGTTCAAAGGTTCCTGAGTAGTTTTCCAACCCACATGAAGGAATGAATTGAATTTGTAAATCCTAGGACGAAGCAATTCATAAGGCAAGGATGTGCTACCAACAGTACAAGGCAAAAGGGGAAGTGGGAAAAAGTTGGCAGCCTAGAAAAGGACAGAAAAACAATTCATACTTCAAGGGTGCCAGAAGTAATAACTTTAAGAATTCTACACAAAGTTCTGTAAGCAAGCATTTTGGCAGAAATCATCAAAGAACCCGATGGCCTGCTGAAGAGAGGCCTACAGAGGCTTCTAGCAAACCTGAGCAAGGGCAAGTAACCAAGCCACCTCTGTAGTGTTGGGGGTGTGGTGAGACACATTATTATAAAAATTTCCCACAATGAGGGAGAAGTGAAACAGTTGCAAACTTGCAGGAGGCTTCTCTAGTAGGAGATGTGGCTTGAAACATACCTCGAATCAACGCAGCGTTGGAAGATCGACAAGAATATTATCAACCAACAATGATAGAGTTGGAAGCTAAGTTACTGTCTAAGTCTGTTTCTATTTTGGTTGACCTAGGTGCAAATTTAAGTTATGTAAACCCCAAAATAGTAGAAGTATGTAAATTAAAAGGTCAGAAATTCAAAAATCCTTGGCTGGTACAACTAGCCACAAGAGCTAAAATAAAATTAAGTGCCAAAATTCCAAACTGCACATTGGAAATTGCAGACCAGTAGTTAAATGTGGACCTGAATATATTGCCATTAGTGTCCTATGATGTTTTTTTCGATATGGATTGGCAAGAAAAACATTGGACTTTGGTGGACTATAAAGAAAATATTATTTACTACAGAATGTAAGATGGAACACTCAAAGAGATTCAGGGAATCAAGAAATCACTACAACTACGTCCTATTACAACATCCCAAATGAATAAGTGTATGAGGAAGGGATTTCAGATTTATGCTATCCAGGTGGGACATGCCAATTCCAAGGAGAAGGCCCCTATGATGGAGAACATACTAGTGGTACAATACTTTATGGATGTATTTATAGAAAACGTACTCGGATTACCCCCAAGAAGGGATATTGACTTCACCATTGAGTTAATGCCAGGAGCATCACCAGTTTCAAGAGCTCCTTACAGAATGAGTGTTCCAGAATTAACTGAGTTAAAAATGCAGTTGCAAGAGCTACTGGAAAAAGGATACGTTCATTTGAGTGTGTGCCCTTGGGGAGCACCAGTGTTGTTTGTAAATAAGAAAGACGGAACCATGTAGATGTGCATGGATTATAGATAGCTCAATAAATTAACAGTCAAAAATAAATATCCTTTACCTCGTATTGATGACCTGTTTGACCAGGTGAAAGGGGCCATAGTATTTTCAAAAAATAGACTTAAGATCTAGATATCACCAGATTCAGATTAAGGATGAAGATATTTATAATACTGCCTTCCATACCAGGTACAGGCATTATGAGTTTATGGTACTACCCTTTGGGTTAACAAATGTGCCAACGACATTTATGAGGTTAATGCATGGTATATTTCACCCCTTCTTGGATAATTGTGTGCTAATATTTATTGATGATATTTTAATCTATTCTAAGAATCAGGAAGAACATAAGGAGCACTTAAGAATAGTATTGGAAATTTTAAGAAAACACCAGTTGTACGCTAAGTTCAGCAAGTGTGATTTCTTCAAAACATAAATTCAGTACCTAGGCCATGTTATTTCAGCAGAATGGATAGCTATTGATCCAGAGAAAATTAAGACAATCATGGAATGACGAGTCCCCCAAAATGTCACAGATATCCGATCCTTTATGGGATTGGCTAGGTAATACTGAAGATTCATTACAGGATTCTCCATAATTGCCTTTCCAATCACCTCCTTACAAAGAAAAGGAAAAGTATTTAAGTGGACTAATGAGTGCCAAAATATTTTCGAAAATTTGAAGCGGCTATTGACCACTGCTCCTGTATTGAGGGTATCTGACCCCAACAAAGAATTTGAGGTTTGTACAGATGCATGTAAGGAAGGTGTTGGGGAAATTTTATCACAAGAAGGAAAGGTGGTGGCCTATGAGTCAAGAAAGTTAAAATAACATGAACAAAGATATCCAGCCTATGATTTGGAGTTAACAGTAGTAGTACATCCGCTCTGGGTATGGAGACACTACCTGCTGGGAAAGAAGTTTGTACTAAAGACTGATCATAGTAGCATAACCAGTTACTTCAAGCAAGCTGATTTAAACTCTCGACAGGAAAGATGGAATGCCTTCCTAAGTGAGTTTGATATGGACACTCAACATGTGAAGGGTAAGGAAAACCGTGTGGTGAATGCCTTAATTAGGAAGCTACATTGTGTTTATGAGCTTTGTTATAATAAGCTTGAATGCAAATTTTTAGATCAAGTGAAAGAGGAAGCACAGAAGGATCCTAGATAACCATTCCTATGGCAGAAAATAGAAGAGGCCAGAAAGCAAGAAACCACTTCTAAATATGGAGTTAGTAAATAACAAATGCTAACCGTTAGAGGAAATATTTATATACCAAACAGTGTGGATCTAAAGGAACTAATCATGAATGAGTATCACAGAAGTAATTATCCAGGACACCTAGGATACCAAAAGATGTTAACTGAAATTAGAAAAAATATATTTCTGGCATGGTATGCGTAGAAACATTGTTGAATACTTAACAAATGTTTGGAGTGTGAACAGGTCAAGGTGGAGCATCGACATCCAACTGTATTGTTGTAGCCCATACCAGTACCTGAATGGAAATGGGAGGTCATATCCCTAGACTTCATCACTATTTTACCACGATCAAAGAGGCATAATGATTCCATTATGGTGGTAATTGATAGATTGAGTAAGGCTGTACATTTTATACCCATACAGTCTACTTACAAAACTGTATAGATAACATATATTTTTATGAGAGAAATTTTCAGATTGCACAGTATCTCAAAGACTATTATTTCAGACAGAGATGTGAAGTGTACATCCGCATTCTAGAAATATTTGTATACAGGTCTAGGGACTCAAATAAATTTCAACACTGCTCATCACCCCCAGATGGATGGACAAACTGAATGGGTAAATCAAGTTTTGGAAGACATGTTGCGCATGTACGTGATGCAACAACCAACAAAATGGGAAGAGTATTTACACCTAGTTGAATTTGCTTACAAAAATGGTTATCAGGAGTCCCTTAAGAGTCCTTTCAAAGCTCTATATGGGTGGCAATGTCACACTCCCATAAATTGGAGCAACCCCAAAACGAAACTAATGCATGGACCAGAAATGTTGGCTAAAATGGAATCAGAGGTAAAGAAGATCAGGAAAAACCTGAAAGCTGTAATAGATCGACAGAAGATATGCGCAGATAAGAAAAGGACTTATCGAGAATTCGAAGTGGGTGATCATGTGTATGTGAGGATCAAACCAAAGAAGAGCACCTTGAGATGGGCCTCTTGTACCAAGTTAGCCCCCAGGTTCTGTGGACCCTTCCAGATATTGGAAAGGGTAGGATCTGTGGCATATAGATTGGTCTTACCTAGCCACATTCGAGAGCATAATGTGTTTCATGTGTCCCTGCTAAAGCGATATGTACATGATCCAAAGCATGTAATCCATTGGCAGAACATTCAGGTAGGATAGAGTTAGAAAAATTCTAACTTGAACCACGAATTTTTATGTGAATTTGACAAAAAACTTTGATGTTTACAGGTAGAGTTGGATGACGATTTTCTGGTCGAGCCTCAATGTATACTCGACATGAGAGAAATCATTATTCGGAAGTGAGTCATCACCTAGGTTAAAGTGCAGTGGAAGCACTTCAAGCCTAGATGAGGCTACTTGGGAAGACGAGGGATTTGTATGTGAGGCCTACCCAGAGCTATTTCATGAGAAGGAGTGAAACAATGAGGACAGTGTTACTTCCATGGGGGAAGTTGTGATAGTTGAATTTGGCATTAACTAGTTGTCAACTAGTAATATGACATTTTAGTTATTATTATTTTAAAAGAGAAGACTAAAAAAATTATTGTTTCTGGAAAATTTTATTTGTTTTACTATTACGAAAAATAAAATTGGTTATGGAAAAGTAGTTCCATAAAAAGGTAAAAATACTGATGGTAAAATTATTCCAAGAGCTGAGAGGTGGTTGGATAGTTTGAACATTTACCTTTTCCTCTGAGGATAAAAGGCATATCCCAGTGAGGAAAAGGGGTTCTATTCATAAACTAAGGAAGAGAGTGAGGAACTTCCTGAGCTGGTAGAGACCAGTGGAAACCACTCAGTGTTCCTGAGAGTTTGTGGTACTGATTGGACATGGAGTCCCAAGGTCATAGCATAAACCACTGTCAACCTGTACCTCTCAGGATTGGAGCACAGGGGCAAGAGGAGGATGTAATCACCTCTCCTAAAGGTTGGGTGAGCATCATCAACAAGTAGCAAGTTGCACATACACATAAGTAATAGTGCATTCCAGTAATTTTGAAGGGAAATATGATGAAACGTGTACACAGGTATGTGTAGATTAGTACAAAGAAACAATTTTGTGTATGGAAAATATATGGAAGGAATGAAACTATTTAAGTAATTTTGAAATGGTAAATATTTATGAATTTTGTAAATATGTTAAGTAGAGTTTGTAAATTAGTTCTGATTCCGATAGGAAAGACTGTAAAAGAAAATTGTTACATGGTGAAAAATTGTATATGGTTACTCGGTGTAACAACAGTAGTAATTGTGTGAGATTGCTTTGGAAATAGTAAACTGCTAGAGTATTACATTGCAATGATTAAATTATGCTAAAGCTAAGTACACAGGAATAGCACAGTGAAACTTGAGGTAATTAGTTTATCTACCGAGCTATATTAATTTAAAATTATTGAGGAGTGAACTGTTGGTTCTAGCCACGAGGTGAAAACCTCAACCCGGAATGCATCGTTACTCCAAACTTAACTATACTCGGACAAGATTTAGAGGTGGTCCAGTCACCTAAACCATATATGTGAAATTCCTGTTTTTGGTAAAATTAATAGACAATAGAATACAATTGTGCAGTGTAAAAGAGTTTCGACCCAGAAACGAAACAAAATACCTATAACCATATGATCATAAAGAAAAAAAGGAACTAAAGTACATTGGCAAAGAAGTATTATAGTACAGGAATTCCAAGAACCGGCCCTAGGCTATGTATTCATCAAATAGAACAGTTAACAGAGTATATTCTAAACGAAAACAATAATAGAATAAATGTAACCGCAAATGGGAACATGGCTTTTCAAAAAAATAGTAATAACATTTTGGTAATTTCCAGCAGGATAATCAAATGGAAAAAACCCGTAGGGCACTATTTGAAGAGAAAGATAAAACATGTTCTTACATAGGTTACAAATACAAATTATTTAAAATCGATAACTGGGTTGGGAAGATTCCACCGAGACCGAAGGACAGGTCCGGAGGAATTCCTCTCCTAACAAACCTTATACATCATGAAAAACAAAATATTTTGATTGAAACAGAGCCTCCATGTAAGCGCAAGATTTAAGCATATTTGACTATCATAATCTAAAAAGAAAAGCACTGTGCAGATGACATCATGGTAAACTTGAAGGCAAGAGCCTAGTAACATTAAGATTAAGCAAGTGACGAAGATGAAGAATAGTTGGTGAACCCATTCGGCTTGATACCGGAATACCTGGAGGAGCAAAGGTGATGTTAGCAGAAGGGAAGCCATAGCACATTAACCTGAAAGAACAAAGGTCTGACCTAGTCACCAAGCAGGAAGATACCTGCAAAAACCAATACCTGGGTTGTTAAGTAACGATACCGTGATATTAAGCAGAGATTAAATTCAAGGAATCACTGAGAGAAAAAATCTCGGTAAACTTATTCACCTGTAGAGATGAGCCTCTGAGAAATATGACAAACACTGAGTTGGAGAAATGAATAAACCAGAAAAAAAGAACAACTCATGAATCAACGGAATTGTTAGAGGAAAAAAACAGAAAATAAGACAAAAATTACAAGTCAAGGGTGGCAATACCTAAGTTGAAGAATCCAATTGGTCTAGCATTGTTCTGAGACATCGACGGTAGCTGGAACAACCTTCCCAGTTCTTTGGCAGGGATTCCAAACATTCTTGGCTAATAACCTAAGGCGAAATTAAAAACCTTGCAAGCATACCAATGTCGCTGGTTATAGTACTAGCCAGATCCCAACTGTGTTAACAGTCCTCATGGAGGAATTGCAGACCTAGCCGATGCTGAGTCAGTGGAGAAATGAGATGAGCGGTTAGGGTTGCGGGGTGTTACCGAGGGTTTTCTCGCCTGTAAAGTTTGTTTTAGATCCGTGATGACATCAAACGGTGGTCAATGGGGAAGGTGGCCATCAAAAACATAAACCAAATCACTTAAAATCTCACAACTGGCAAGTGCATTAAATCGTCGGACGTGATGAGGACAGATACTTCAACCCAAAAACTTGAGATAGGACCTTAATAAATGTGAAGATCTAGGGAGGTGTTAAACCAAAGTTAAATTTGTAAAAATTCATGAACATATAAGTGTAAAGGTAAGTGTAACAAATCAAGGATAAGAGATAACGAGATTTATATATAAATAATGTGTTAATCATACACATTTTAAACCATACGAGCGTAGATAATACCATGGTGTTTAATTCATTATAGTTAACCCTTAAGGAAAGAAGTAATTTTTTTTTTATATGTGATATAGTTTGAGGGTTAAATGTTACCGTTTTCATTCCCTTACATCACTATTCCAATGAGGTTATATAACATAGTTTTCATTCTCTTGTCTCTTTCCATTAGTGGCTAACAATTTGTCAAAAAAACAAAAGCATTGTTCTTACATTTATCCTACAGTAATTAAGTTGTCTAGCTCTGCATTGCTTCTGAGCTTTGGCATCTATCATATCTGAATTTTCTTGCTTCAAATACAAAAAATAGAGAAAAAAAAAAAAAAAAACAGAGGAGATGGCCTAAACAGAGTCAATACTTCTCGAATTCAGGAGGAAGTTCAGATGATAGGCTAGATAGTATATCTTTCCTGATCTCAATTTAATTTCTCCTTTAGAAAATAGGTCTACCATCTGATTCTATTCCCTATAAATGTGGTTGTAGTTAATCGACTTGAATGAAGCTGGCAATTGGCGGATACAATCCATCCACTTGGAGAGAATAGGAGGCCGAAAATGAGATTAATTCTTAACCCAATCAATAATTCTTTTGGCATCTACATTAATGGCTATACTATCCAAACCCAGCTAGAAAGAAAAAGTTAAAATTCCCTAGAGGGTAGAGCGCAATCACCTCAGCTCTGTTGTTGGTACCTATACCTTCGTTCCACCATATATCAAAGAAATTCCCTAGCTTCATAAAAATTATGGCACCACAATCACATCATCTATTATGACATGCACCATCAAACCAACCCCATGGATAGCTCCCTTGTATATCCTTGTAAAATATCTTTCTCATTTTGGTTCTAGTCTTTACAAGTATCTTCCCTGTTTTGGTTCTAGTCTTCTTCAGTCCAATCTCATTAAAATAAGTGATGATCTTCCTCGAAGCCCTCCACATCGAGGGAATGTGATCTTCAAAAATAGATGAGTTTCTACATTTCCAAATCACCCAGGAAATAAACTAAATAAAGAGAGGAAGAGATTGAAACTCCTTTTATTCATCAGTCCATTTACTGATGAAGGTGTGGTTAGTGAACCACACAGTGAGGAATAACCCAAATTTAGAAGCTTTGTTACCTCATGCCATACCTCCAATGCAAATGAGAAACTCATAAATAAATGGGTGATGTCCTCCTCCAGTTGTTGGCAGAAAACTCAAATTCCAAGACTGATAAACCCTTTCTTCTTAAGCAAATCCCTAGTCACGATTTAGTGGTTGATGACCAGCCAAGAAAAAAATATGATCATATGAGGGGTATCCCATGACCATAGGGGAAAGATATATTAAATACCATGGTAATCCATTTTTCCAAGTATTAATCCATTTTTCCCAAGTCTTCTCCCATTGAAGAGTATATGTATCCTCCCTTTTCCCAATCACTGCTCAAGAATTAGTTATATTGATAATTTACACATCCTATTCCAGTGCCCATATGTACGAGGATATTTGAGCAAATCATGTGATCCCCTTTGACATGAACCAGAATTAGTTATATTGATAATGTACACATCCTATTCCAGTGCCAATATGTACGAGGATAGTTGAGCAAATCATGTGATCCCCTTTGATATGAGCCAGTGAATGTGATCTTCTGATAGTGAATAACTACCCATACAACTAGTAACCACATCTTAATAATTTCAACAACTCTATTATGATATAACATAAAAATAAAAGGTTATATTGATTTTTTAATGATATAATAAAAATTAATTGAGAATAATCATGTAATTGCTTTACTAATGATAAAATTTATAAACATAGGTATAGAAAAAGGTGCTTTTTATTACAAAGATGGTAAAATGAAAAATGATTAAATACATTATAAAAATAAAAAATAAAAATTGATAATTGATTGTGAGTGAAAACCAAAATACATAAAAGTTAAAATCTTATACTATTTTTATTTGGGTGTGATATATTTTTGTATTTGCACATTAAAACTCTTATAATATTAAGATATATAGATGCATTGATAAATATAATGTATTAAAATTAAAATAACACAATAAAATGTCAATAGAATTATGAAAAACTTATAAAGTTGGAAAGAGAAATTATAATTTCAAAAATAAGAGAAATTATAATTTCAAAAATAAAAAATCAAAATATATTGTTCATTACACTCATCTCTAATTAAATATTTGAATCTCCATATTAAATGAAAATTTTGAAAAATTAGAATTTGAATAAAAATAAAAATAAAAATATATTTATTCAAAATAAAAATAAAAATATATTGAAATTGATTACTATATAATATATTTATTATAAAATTATTATTATTATTATTTACTCTTCATTTTGTTAATATTGTTTTTTATTATTATTTATTTTAGTTTTTATATAACTTTTGAAATGTTTTTTTCAAAGAAAAATTGCAACTTTATTCATATTGAACAAAATTACATATTGTATATGATGAATAACATATGAAAACTTTATTGGATTCTGGCATCACCAATTCATATAAATTCATCAAAAAGCTATTAACTACTTTTTAAAACTTTCTTCTTTTCCACTTTTCTCCAACCACCAATATTGGGTGTGGATGATACTATAATCATTTGATTCTCTTTTACATTTACTCGGAGATCTTTACCAGAATCCAAACCTTTTGATACATGAGTTAATAGTGGGTAATCTTTGTACTTTGAATGTGTGGAACTGAAGGTATTGGAACTAGTGCGGAGTTGTGGTTGATATCATCCTTGTGTGGGGTATCCTTGTCATTCTGAGGATTGATATTTGTGGTATTTATCTCGACATCTGCATCTTGTGCTTATGCTTCTGGTGTTTCTGAAAATTTTTAACCTTTGAGTTTTTGTGGTTTCCTCTTTCTTCTATTGGGTCATTTTTTAGCTTGTGTAAATGTGTTTTGGAGATGTCCCCTTTGAAGACATGTACGGCCTGAGAATGCAGTATTTTCATAATGAAGAGGTTGTGACCATTGAATGGTATTGTAGATCAATATGATGTAATTATAAGGTAAACCTTGACTAAGATCAACTTTAATACAACTTCTGGCAAAAGTAAATATGCCTTTATGGGTTAGTTCTGTATCAATCTTAATAAAATTCTCCAGAAAATTCTGGATTTCTTCTGATACTTTGTAATGCCACAAGTGAAAAAAATAAATTATATATATATATATATATATATATATATATATATATATATATATATATATATAATTTGAAAGGTTATTCTTCATTAAAAATAATACCTTATAAATTATATGTTTGAAACCAAAAAACATAAATTATATATTTGAAACAAAAAAACACATATATGATTAAAGGTTTTAATCATAAAACCCATTTAAATCCATGTTAACTTCGTATTTATGATTCATTGAAAAGATCAAATCATTTAAAATACAAATATTTTACAAAGGTTTATACATTAAGAAGGAATAAAATATAATTATAAAATTTGGAACTCTATCTAAATCTCTACAGATATGATTAAACCCAGAGTTAAAATACATTTATGTTAAACATTTTTTTATAATTCATGGTATTGATAAGATGGTTATTGGTGTAAAGTCGGGAAGCCAGAGCCCCGAATCCAGAGAAACCTTTATTTTTATGATTACATTCATATTGCATTCTGCCCAACTTTGGGTACCTTCCTGCTTTCAACTCTGTAATTCAGATCTTCAAGTTTTCAGTAAAAAGCTCTCTTCTCATCTGCCTGCTACACAACTCAACAATAGATACAAAGTTCTGTTACATTGAAACTCTGTCAATATTTTCTTCCTTGACCATCTGCTCTTTAAAAAAAAATAACCAATAAATCTAGATTCTGAATTTAAAATACTAAAAGTCCAAGCAATTTAGCACCCGGTTACCTTTGGTCTGGATCTTCGTAATTCTTCTGTATTTTAGGCCGACGTGCAGGTGAAACTGCACAGAATGGCTGCAGCCATTTTGACAATACTTTTCAGTTAAGATGGAAAACATGGAGTTTATTGTAAATATGTGTAATGCAATAATGACAATTGAGATAAGAGTGGCACTTTAATGTATTCCTATTAGCGTTGTGTGGATAACCATGGAGGTGAACATGGAAGTTCACAATCTTTTTCACAATAAAGAAAGAAGGGAAATTAAAAAAAAAGATTTTATGGTATTTGAAAAGGTAATAAATAAATCTGTTGTATTTCATGTAATGTAATTATGTATGTATGTAGCTAAACCATTGAATTGAATCTCGTTTGATAGATGAAATATCTTTCACTTTTCATCATTAAATTCAATTTCTTTTTATCAAAATTAATTTATAGTAATTTTTATAAAAAGTAATTTAATAGAATAGATCATAGTCATTTGAATAGATTTTTAAAATATTTTGAGATTTGATTATATGGTATATAACAATTATTTTTATCACTAGATATTAGATTTTTGTGATTCATAATTTAGATAAATGTCTTTATGATTAATCACATTATTAGGATTTAATTAAACAGTCCATCAAATCCTAATTACGTGATTAATCCGAAAGACATTTATCTAAATTATTTTTATTTTTATTTTTATTGCAAAATTTTAGAGTCAATTGGCTTAGGTTAAAAATATTTCTGAAATATAATAGGGGCGGCAACAGTAAGAAGGGTTATTCTCAACTTTAGAGACAAAATTCATATTTAGTACAATTGGAGGTTAGGAAAGTGCACAAATAATAAGCTAGAGACATATAGATTATTGCAAGGACTACTTCTTGCCAAAGAAGCAAACATCCAAGATTTGGTGGTGTTGGGTTGGGTATTCATCGCTTTGTTCATGGATCTTTGCCTAAGCATTACAAGTTGCCAAGCATTATTGATAGAATCCAAACTCTAAAATTAGTCTTCTCTACTATTAGCTTCATTCATGTGTTGAGAAAGAACAATTCTACTACAGATAATATAGTAAGGTGTTTACTTGGATGTAGGAGTCCTAATGAAAGGACTTGTTAAGTTAGAGGTAGGATTGCTAATAAGAAATGATATTCATTCCCTCACAACTATTTCCTAACAATGAGCCTACTATGCGAAGTAAATTTTGTCTCTATCTATATGTATTTTCTACAACCTACACCTCCAAATATTAAATGAGCCTACTATGCGAAGTAAATTTTGTCTCTATCTATATGTATTTTCTACAACCTACACCTCCAAATATTTTCGTTCCTTTAAGATAATAAAACAGCTAATAGATGTTGAGAGTAAAAACCATAGTAAAGATATAAATATAACTAACATTAAAGAATTTTCATTATATTAACTTGCTATATAAAAAATACCAACAAATTTTGATCTAATATAATATTCTTGTAAAAATTATATATATAATCTAACAAAATTCAACTATATAAAATTATTATCTCTATCTAAACATAAATAAAATATTTTTTTTAATTTTTAAATATTCCTAAAATCTACAATATCATAATATAAATTCGTTCTTGACTGTATCACTGCACTTGATAAGGATCCAACATACTTACCAGGCAAGCTAAAAATATACCAGGAATTTCGGATTGAAAGTTCCTGTTAACCATCTTAAGCCTACCATCTGCATGCGCTAATCTTCTAAGCAATTCAGCTTCCATGACTGTCGCATTTGCACGCCGGATGGCCGTCGTCTGGTCATTCACTTCACCTGGATGACAACAAGAATTTTCATGGCTTGAATTATTATTATTATCGTTATCATTATTATTATTGTCGCAGGTTTCATCAGCGGCAACAAAATCCGTTGCTGCATCTTGAAATTCCGAGCCTCCTTCCTGCTGCTCCACTGATTCTTCATTATCACCAACAACAATGGAGTTCTTTTTCGACGACTGGCGCATGCACATCACCATGGAAATATACGCATTTTTCAGATCCAAAGGACCACGGTAATTCTGATCGTTCACAGAATTCCGAGACCGGGAAAGATTTCTCGGCAACGGCACAGGGCATCGAGCAAAGCATCTCGGCGCCGGGTCCGAAATCCGGCAGGCCTCATCATTACTAAAATCTGAAGTATCATCGACACTGGAACTCTTAACACTAGACGAGGCATTGCGGCTGATCGAATCAGAGACCCCGAATTCCTCACTTCCCAGACGCGCAGAATCGAAGGAATTAACAGAACATTCATGGGGGCTTCTCTGCTTCGAATTCTCATTATTATTATTATGATTATTTTCGGAGCTCGGCTTAGAAACACCCACAAACATCCCCTGAAAAATCGACTTCATCATTTTCTTGGCAAACCGTTTAGGTGTCGCTTTCGTCGGGCGCTGTACGGTGCACATCGGAGTCGTACAACCCGCCGATTGAAGAAACGGCGGCGGACTAAGTGGCGGCGCCAGAGTTGCGGATTCCTCGTCTCTGGCGGGGGTTTTGGGTTTCCCTGGCTCGTCCTCCCAGTGGAAAGGAACATTCCCATGAGTGATGGTCTTGTACAACGAACCAGAAGAGCGCCCCAGGCTTCCTTCCTTGGTCAGCAACCTATTGCAGAATTCATGGCTTCCTTCGATTTGCAGAACGGGCTCTTTCTCCACTGGTTTTGCCTTCCCGGGGCTCTCCTCCCACTTGAAGGGCACTGCAACAGGGGGGCCATACAGTTCCTCGATCGATCCTGCCTCCAATGAATCTCTCTTGCTCTCAAAACGGGATCCCTTCAACAGAATTTTCATATTTCAGTTCTGCTGCTCCCAATAGCCCAATTCTATTTCAATGTTCAAACTGTAACAAAACACACATAGCTAATTGCAACTGAAAAACCCCCTATATTTTATGGCTCTGTCTGTCAATTTGCTGGTAGAACAAGAAATGCTTTCCAGTTGTGAAGCGAAATGAGCAGCCCAGATGTCAAATTCACATACCCGAAAGCAAACAAAAAGCCTGAGAACGCACGTACTTTCAAACGAGCCGAGCCTGCCTCTTGTGAAAATATTAATATAGCCCCCAACTTTTAGCGTACATCTCATTTAATCATATAAAACACCTGGAAGGCTCTTTCACAAACTTTTCACATCAATTGCAGACATATTGGTTGATGATTGGCATGTTATGTGCCATAAAATTGGGCAGAAAACGTGTGGCTTGAGTAACGCGCTGTTCGAGGATATCGAACGTGACTCCCTCTTTCAAGAATCTGAAAAGAAAATAACAAAGAAAAAAATCTGTTTGCAAAGAAAATTCGGATTTAGTTCACCATTTCTTTTTCACATTTATATGTTTTAGGCTTCATCTATGAGATATTTGAACCATATAGATTTATTTTAACTCTGGATTTATTAAAAAGATTAAATTTTTTAAAATACATATACTCTTTTTAACCTAAAATTTAAGAAAATATTTGTACTTTGAATATTTCATTTTTCTTGGCTTTTGGTACATTGAAAGTTAAGATGGATTGATCCATAAAGTATTTGAAATTTAAAACTTGATTTCATGATTAATATTAGTGTAGATCCATCTTAATTCTAGATCTGCCAAAGACTGAGAGGAATCAGATCTCTTCCAATGCAAACCATTTTTTTAATGCAAAATTAAAAAAAATATTTAGATGTCTAAATATTTGATTCCTCTTGACATCTATGTTGATTTTGAGTATATATATATATATATATATATATATATATATATATATATATAACTTCATTTTTAAATAGTATATATATAGTTGAAATATTTTATTTATGGTTCACATTATACACATTAAAAAAATGTCAATACATGCTTTAATCATATTTAGAAGTAGAAAGCATATGTCCATAAGAATCTCTTCATATAAAAAGTTTATATTAAACCCTTTTTAACTAATTAAGAATGCAATAAGAATGCAATAAATTACATATTAAGAATGCAATAAATTACACATCTCTTACAATAAAAAATAAAAACATAAGAAATTTTATAATTTAATCACTTTGTTTTACTTTATATAAATTTGATATAAAATTATGCTATTTATGAGCATTGAAATATTTTATTTATAGTTATCAATATCATATATATATATATATATATATATATATATATATATATATATATTATATAATATTAATTATCCTAGTTTTACATGGTATTTGTCAACACCATATTAAGTAGTGAAGGAATTACATATGGCTTTAATATTATAAAGTAATTGTTTTTTATTACTTTCAATTTCTTTATCTCTATCTAAATTGGATGTAAAACCATGAAAATTGAAGATTTTTATTTATGATTAATATTGATGTTTTTTTATATTATTATTTTTTATTTGTTATTGTAGGTATTATTTTATAATTTAAAATGTAATATAACATGATAACAACTCCCTTATATTTCATAAAATGATAATTTCCAATTTTACTTTTCTATCTCTCTATTATATATATATATATATATATATATATATCTGTGTGTGTGTGTGTGGTGTAGTGTTTTTTCTATGATTTTCCCTTAATTCATATTTCATCTTTTTTTTTTTATTCATATATAGTTGATATAGGGCTTGATATATCAGGGGTTAAGGTGGGTTTAGGGTGATAAAATAATAACAATATTAATAAAGTTAACATTTAACAAATTCAATCTAATGTTCCCTAATTCAAAATCTATATATGTGATAGATGGCTTAAGTGCAAACTAATTGTTATGTTATTTATTTTTAAGGAGACTAAACATTCATTGTTTTTGAGAAAAGGGTTATGAATGATGAACATAAATTAATTATGTTTTTAGAAATAAAATTCAATTATGGAATTGTGGTTCCATAAAATTAAAAGAAGGCTATGATAAAGTATTCCAAGGACTGAGAGTGGTTTAACGGAAAATAGTTAAAAATAATTACCTTTCCTCTGGGAATAAAAATTACATTGCAGTGAGGAAAAGGGGTTCTGTGATTGAGGATAGCAAGGAAGAGAGTGGATAATTCCTCAAATAGTAGTGACCAGTGGAAAACACTCACGTTCCTGTATCCTGAAAATAAGAGTACTAGACTAGGGGTCTTGAGGTCTCTTCTGGAAAATCTGTCAACCTGCTCATCTCAGTGTGGAGCACGGGGGGAGATGAGGACGTAATCGCCTCTCTAATGGTAGAGAGGACATCATCATCAAGTTCTGAAATGAGATAAGTAAACAAACTATAGAAATAATATGAGCTGGAAATGATGATTAGACAAAGTATTTTTAATACAATTAACGTTTCTTTTTAAACATGAAAAGAATTTTCTTACTCATTGAATGTTGTATAAATATATATTGTACTTTTATAAGGTATTCGAGAAATTAAAGTGCAACAGAATAGAAACATGTGAACTGTGTAAAAATGTATTTGTTGAAATTATTACTTATTACAAGAAAGAATAGTATTTGTATTATCAGGTAAAACAAGAAAACAACATAAGACATCTCGATTAACCAAAGACTAAAAATCACCACTTGAATACAGAAATTAGTTCTTCAATGAAGAAGTAAACCCTCTGTCGGAATGGAATATCCTTATACAAAATTTTAGAAAGAGTAGGTGATTCGAATTTATGCAGGAATGCAACAGAATAAACATATAACCATAAATACAAAGATGCAGCAGAAATAACACTTCATTTCGTTAATATCAAAGAACTGAAATTTTCTTACAGACAGAATGGAAATAAATGAGCTAGGGCGCTAGTAGCTATCTCTGAGAAGAGATGTGGCGGCTACAGGCCTCTGAACTGAGTTACAATGAAGCTCGAGGGCCTATTTATTATTTAGAAACAATGTAAAACCATAAACATCCAAAACCCTAACCCTAGGAGATGAAGCGCCAAAACTATGGGCCTTGTTTGGGTAAATTGGTGTTTCAACTTCCCGGGGACGTAACTTTGGCATACGATCTCTATTTGATGTGAACCATACCTCGTTAGAAAGATCTATTCGACGACTACAATTTTTTAGTGAGAAACATCGATCCATGGACCCATGTTGCCCCCAGTTTTCCCAAAAAATGTTGTTTAGGGCCTCAAAACGGTTCCGGAAGTTCAGGACCCGAAAAACTGCTAAAAATAGTAAGTTGTGCTGAAACTGAAAAACTGAAAGAGACAATGGTGGAGCCCCAAGTGGAATAGGGAGGTGACCACCAATATCCACCTAGATCATTCCTCCCCCCTTAGGAAGCAATGGTCCCCATTGCGTTAAGTTCCTCCATGAGATGAGGAAATTTCTGCTGAACTTGGTCCCTGGTGAACCACTTTCCTTGGTGTAGGAGTTGGCGAGCTTTGACAACCCGATACAGTTGGATCTTCTGTTGACTAGTGTTCTTGATTTGCATGTCCATGATACAATCTGTGGTGGCCTGTTCCATGCATTCTGGGTTTAACTCTGTTAGTGTGAGTTGTTTTGCAATGTCAGAGGTGTCCAGTAGAGGTGGGATGTAAGGATGAAGGCGATCCACATTGAATATTGGGTGCAGACCAAAGAATAGTGGAATACTGAGCTCGAAGGCATTGTTCCCTACAGCCTTGGTGATGGTGTACGACCCATATCGGAGCGGACGAAGCTTGCGGTGGGGTCCAATGAGGCGCTCCTTCTACAAATGCAGCCATAATTTGTCACCCACTTGGAAGTTGTGTGGCACCCGATGTTGATCATGGAATTGCTTGTACTTAGAATTAGCTCTGTCCAATATGTCATGAACCTATTGGCGGATGTGTTGAATGCACTCGATCAAGCTATTTGCTTTGTCAACTTCAGACTAGACATGAGCCGAATCGGCCCGAGTAGCCGCAAATGGCATGGCTAGATCAATGGGACATAGTGGCTGGAATCCCAAGCCCACTTGAAAGGGGCTATGGCCGATTGAACTGTGGAGAGCCCGGTTATAACTATGTTGTACATAGGGGAGGCTCTCGTCCCATGTGCGTGGATGCTTTGAATTGTACATGCGCATAATGTGTATAATCATTCTGTTGATGACCTCTTTCTGGCCATCTATTTGGGGATGGAAAGCTGAAGGACTTGGTGAGCTTGGTGTCCAGCATTGACCAGAGGCTAGACTGAAATGTGCCGAGGAACCTGCTATCCCGATCTGATATGATAGACTGTGGGATCCCAAAGTGCACCCACACTCATTCAAAGAAGAGTTTAGCAGTGGCTTCTGCTGTGATATTCTTCTTGCAGGCCGCCATAATGGGCATCTTCGAGAATCTGTCGATGACCATGAAAACACATTCATTTCCATGCTTAGTAGAAGGCAAGCCTGACATGTAATCCATGGACATGTATTCCCAAGGTCGACTAGGGGTAGGTAGCGGAGTATAGAGGCCTTGCTTCTTGATGGTCGGTTTGGAAATGGCACAAGCAGTGCAGGATCTAATGTGCTTCCCGACATCCTTTCGAAGGTTCGGCCAATAGAAATACTTCTGCAGTACCGCTACTGTTTTCTCGACCCCAAAATGCCCAGCGAATCGACTGTAGTGTGCTTCCCATATCACTTCGCACGCTCGCTTGAAGGAACACAAAGGTGTCCCAGGTGACATAAAAGTGCATCTTGGAGGTGAAAATTTGTAACTTGCGTACCCCCCAAGAGTGCTTTGTAAGTGTGGCCGAATTTTGGGTCACTCTCGTAGAGAAGGGGCCAATCAGAAGTCTCGTGCCCACAAGAGTTGAGAACAGTGGTGAGCGCCATGATCGGTGGTCGGCTGCGGCAATCTGCAACATTATTAGTGCTACCCTTCTTATAATTGATGTTCAAATGAAACTGTTGTAGATATGTGGACCACTTCTGATGGCGATCATTTTGCAACTTTCCTTTTGTCTATATGAACTGCAGGGGCTGGTGTTCTGTGTGGATGATTGTTTCCTTCCCCAAAATGTAATGCTTCCATTGTCGACAGGCTTGCACAATGGAATACATTTCTTTGTCATAAGTGGGATACTTGCAAACTGTGTCAGACAATGTCTCACTATGATATGCCACTGGATGTCCCTGTTGAGTAAGAACTGCCCCAATAGCATAGTCAGAGGCATCTGTCTCGATCTCAAATGGCTATTGCAAGTTTGGTAATGTGAGCACTGGGGCAGAACAGAGGCGATTTTTCAATTCTGTGAACGTCTTCTGTTGAGGTTCCGACCAAAATAATTTTTCTCTCACTCCTCCCTTGGTGACTTGACTCAAGGGACAAGTGATATGATAGAATCCCAACACGAACCTACGGTAGAAATTAGCATGACCCAGAAAGCTACGAAGCTCTGTTATAGTGGTTGGGGTTGGCCAATCCCGAATGACTTGGATCTTGGTTGGATCCACATGCACCCCCCTTTCATCAATAATGTATGCCAGATATTGAACCCGGGTTATGCCAAAAGTGCACTTCTCCAAATTGGCACATAGCTTGTGTTGCTGCAGTGCTTGGATGACTTGTCGGATGTGGTGGAGGTGCTCTTCCCAAGTCTAGCTGAAGATCAGAATGTCATCCAAGTACACCACTACAAATGAGTTGGTGAATGGCTGCAAGATGTTGTCCATCAACCTCATGAAGGTTGTGGGAGCATTCATCAACCCGAAAGGCATGACCAACCATTCAAAAAGGCCTTCCTTGGCTTTGAAGGCAGTCTTCCACACATCGGAGGGTTCAATTGGTACCTGGTGATACCCAAACTTCAAGTCGATCTTGTTGAAATATTTTTCACCTTTGAGTTGGTCCAGAAGGTCATCAATCTGTGGGATCGGGTACCTATTCCGGACAGTGATCTTGTTCAGCACCCGATAGTCAATACAGAGTCTCCACGTCCCATCCTTCTTCTGTACCAACATGATCAGGCTCCCATAAAGTGATGAACTTCGTCGGATGTGACCTTTCTGTGGCAGCTCCTAAATCCGCCTCTTGATTTCATCGTTCTCCATAACAGAACGCCGATAGATCGGTCCATTGGGTAGCAGTGCACCTAGGGTTAGATCAATCAGGTGCTTGACTTGATAGTGCAGAGGAACCCCTATGGGTGAGGTGAAGATGTCCTCGTACTCCTCCACAGCCTTATCCATTTGTTTTCATCGTGCAGAGGAGCCCTGTCTAGAGGTCGTGGCCATAGTCTTCTTCTTTCCCTGGGGGCGGATCATCAGGAAAAAAAATTTCCTGGTTTGGGAAATGAGCTTACTGCATTTTTTTGTAGTAACCAAAGAGATAGCCATAGGAGGTGGTACCTCTGGTATCCTGTACAACTTATTTCACAAAGTAACAATAACAGCACGAGGCCGAGACTCATACACAGCATGACGCTTCCACAAGTATGGTTGTCCTAATAATACATAAGAAACATCAATATGAGAAACATCACATAATACCTCATCCGTGAAGGGCTTGATGCTATAGGGAAGGCAGCACTGCTAGCTGACGTAGAGATCTCGTTCTTGGTGAATCCACCCGATGGTGTATGGATGTGGGTGAGCTGTGATCGGCAAGCCCAACCGTTTCACGCGTCTTTTGAAATGAGGTTCTTTTGGCTCCCATTATCAACAATGAACTATACCGGGGAGCCCTTTACCCACATCTGGAAGTGGAAGAGATGTTCCTCCTCCTCTAGATCTTTCGGTTCCTTCTTCTGGATCTTCGTAGTGGCAACAGTGGTGTTGGGCTCCACATCAATAATCTATTTCCCTTTTTCATTCCCCTTGTCAGGTTCTTATTTAGATTCAAAGCATGCATCTGACTCAGAAGCCCTCATCTCAGCCACCAACGAATGCTTGGCCCGACACTCACTTGTGTTGTGAGTGGAGCTCTTATGGAACTCACACCACTTTCCCATGTCCTTCTTTGGCTTTGCGGTGTTGTTCTTTTCTTGTGGCTTCGACAAGTTGTCTTGAGTCGCCATGCCTTGGCTCTATCCTTTGGTCCGTGGTTTGGGAGCACCTTTCCCTTGCTTTTGATTCACAAATCCAAAGTCTCGCTTCTTCTGTTTGAATTTTTTCTCAATCCTAGCAGCATATCAGTATGTCATACCAACCGAGGAGATTTCGAGGAACTCCATTTCCTCCTGAATGTATCTGTGCAGAAAACTGCGATACTTTAGCACCAAATGTTTCTCTAAATCTTTGATACCCAACTTTGTGCGCAGGGTATGGAACATATTCATCAGTTCATGCACATCTTGATCCCTTTGTTGTCGCAGCGTGGTCCATTGTATGTACTTGTCCTCATAGCTCCCCACGGGATAGTATTGTTCCTTGATGGCGTCTCGGAAAGAATTCCAAGTGGGTATGGCCGAGAACAGAGAGGGTTATATCTCGTTCTTTTCTCACAGTGGGTTTCCCACTAGTCCTTGACATGGGGGGCAGCTTTGAGGAGTGCAAAAATAATCTTCTCTCAATCGGAAAAGTCATGAACTGAGAAATATCCTTCTAATAGATTCACCCATTGATCTACGACATCTACATATATTTGACCCTCAAATTTGGGAATTTCAAAATTTACTTGTACCTTAAAAGGATTCGCACCTCCAGAGTGGTTGCTGGATGCAGATGCACCGTCGGTGGGCAGCCGTTGAAGAATCTTGGCAAAGTTATCCATCATTGCATTCCTTTTTTTTTCGACAAGAAATATTTTGATAGGATATCCTGCTCCCTCATCTTTCTTTTCATCCCCCATGGGCGTCCATCAGGGTTTGTGAGGCTGATCTTGCAAAGGTTCCACCAGATCGAGCCCTAACTCCTTATACCGCGACCTTTTTGGGAACATGCAAAGAAGGATCGAGAAAAAGCAGATCACTTTGATACCACTGATCTGGATTTATGCAGGAACGCAATAGAGTAAACATATAACCATAAATACAAATATGCAATGGAAATAACACTTTATCTCATTAATATCAAAGAACTGAAATTTGCTTACAGACATAATGGAAATAAACGAGCTAGGGCACTAGTAGCTATCTCTGAGAAGAGATGTGGCGGCTACAGCCCTCCGAACTAAGTTACAATGAGGCTCGAGGGCCTATTTATTATTTAGAAGAATTGGAAAACCCTAAACATCCAAAACCCTAACCCTAGGAGATGAAGCACCAAAACTATGCGCCATGTTTGGGTAAATTGGTGTTTCAACTTCCCGGGGACATAACTTTGGCATACGATCTTCGTTTGATGCGAACCATACCTCGTTAGAAAGATATATTTGAGGACTACAATTTTTGAGTGAGAAAAATCAATCCATGGACCCATGTTACTCCCATCTTTCCCAAAAAATGTCGTTTAGGGCCTCAAAATGGCTCCGAAAGTTCAAGACCCGAAAAACTACTAAAAATAGTAAGTTGCACCGAAACTTAAAAACTGAAAGAGACAATGGTGGGGCCCCAAGTGGAATAGGTAGGTGACCACCAATATCGACCTGGATCAGTAGGTTCAGAGAAAACCTAGAAAACGAAGCTATGAGGGAAATATTTTCAGCATCGAAATGTACTCATTTTGAAACTAATATGGGAAAGAAAAAACAATTATGTTACGAACAATACAGATAATGAGCTTAGTTGATAAAAAAAAATATAGCATGAAGGCTTCAGAGAAGGAAACTATAACATCATTTTATGTATATTCACCAAAGGAAAACGCAAAAACCTACAACCTTTAATTCACGAGAGAAGCTTCAATAAAAAGTAGAATAGAATAACCCATTAATTGAGAATTCCAGAGGTAAAATAATCTTTCACCGCAAACCTATTACATAATACTAAACCCTGACCACCGAGGGAATTTCCTCTTAGGTTGGGATGAGGGATTCTACCAGCCAACAAGGTGCAACAATTTATACAATAGAATATCACTGCATGTCAAACCGTTCAACAGGGAAAAGCCCCTAAATTAATAAGGTAGCAAAGTAATGTCATCTGGTGCCTTAAAAACTCATTATCGAAATCCTTAAATCGTAAAACACCAAATAACAAGAGTTGGAGAGCTTTGCTCTGGAAAGTAATTCTTCGCTGGTAAAAAAATTAAATACCTGTGAAGATTTATGGCAGAGTCAGTGATATAAGCCAGAGGAATTTTCAAGTAATCCACAAATAAATTTCCAAAACCTAGCCATATTTACACGGAGCAGTTACCTGCTTCACAAGAAGAGATTCGTAACATTTTAGTATGCTTAAATGTTTCAATATAGAATGGAATTGTAAAACGGAGAAAAAAAAAGTATGAATAAGACATATTACCTGGTCTAGAAAACTCAGCAGTTCATGGCTAAAACCCTGTACTCGAGAAAATTTCAACAGAATTAGGAAAGGAGTTAATAAAGGACTAATGCAAGCAGGTAACCTGGTATTCACTACATATGCTTGGAAGAACCTTGTTTATTTGAAAGGGCTTACCTGCTATGGAGGAAGGAAGCCACGGCTGGTTATTGGCAGAAGTGTTGGAGTGCATAAAATCCGTAAACATAGATCATGAACCTGGAGAATTTCATCACATATCCATGTCGGACTTCTATTCATGTTGAATTCTTAGCAAATGGGAAAGAGCCATTGCTGTCCTCCTGTGAACAATTAAACAAAAAATTTACTCCTTTAAGAAAATTGCTTCACACCGCCGCAATGGATGGAACCCCAAACATCTGCAAAGGTGAAGTGAACTTACCTATTTGGCATATTCCATGGCGATCCAGGGTTAAATTTGGAGTGGTTGTTGCTCGACAGAGCATAGCTCGCGGTGGAGTTGTAGAGGAGATGCCAATAGAGTGAAAATGCAGAATGAGGAGTCAGTTAGGGTTACGAGGGGGGTCAATACCCTAAATGGGTACCACAAAAGTCTCAACCATGGATCTCATAACCTTAAATCCAACGAAAATCAGCAGTGTAGGTGTCGACCATGCAAAACACATTCCCATGCAAGTACAGTACAACACATCCACATATTAACCCTTAACCTCCAATGGGATTTGATTAACCACGAATAAAATCAAATAATTCAGTTTTCAAGATATGCAATTACTGTACTACTTACCCATATATTAATAATCGATGCTATGAGTATTAAAATCAAACAACCTACCATAAATATCCCATTAATATCCGTGCGATAACACAAATATCATATAAGTGATGAGAGTTAATCAAGTAGTGGTCCACGTGGATATCCATCATGTCGATAATATGTGGTAAATGCCAAATTGATGTCCGCAAATAATTGAATTTTTTAAGTGCACATGAATATGTATAAACTATGGTTTAAAAAGGTAAGTATAATTTTATTTTTTTTATGTTTTACTGTAATGTATGCTATAAGTGCTATCAGAGCAACGTTCATACACTGGGACCCAATAGGTCACCTAACATGATAAACTGTTGTCTGTAAATGGTGCACAGAAAAGAAATTATAGCATAGTGAGAGATGAATGAGCAAGTGATCAACACAGCAAACACCCCATAATGTAGGGAAACCACACCCCAATCCCATCTAGAAATGAATCTAGAAATGTGGATTTAGCTGAGTGTAGATCAACACTAGCAAACCAGTAGACAGTTGGAAGAACAGTAGCATCAAACCAATATACTGCTAAGCATTGTGCATAAGTTATAGGAATAAATGGTCTGGATTAGAAGTGACAATGAGCGCTTGATGCAAGAGTAGGAAAGGATACTCAAAATCCTTTCCAATAAGCAAAATCAAGGAGCGTTACAACCCAGTCATAACAAAGATACGCGGGAAGAAAATGAATGACAAGCTAAGGTCCAAAATAATGACAGAGTGGAAAGAATCCATTCACAACGAAGTAACAAGAATAGGAACTATAATGAGGTTGAGTCTAGTAACGTGTGAGAGTAGCAAGAAATTAAGAAACAAAAAGTTGAGTTACAGGGTGAGTTCCGAAAGATTAAAACACCTACATTTGATGGACAAGCAGAGGAGGTGGAAGAAGCTTGGTTGATTAATATGAATAAATACTTCCGAGAACAACCTTAAAGTAAGGTCAGAGATTTATCAATTGAGAGAAAATGCTACGTTTTGGTGGGAGGAAGTCAACAATAACGGCAGCATTGAATACCGGGACATGACGTAGAATGAATTTCAGCAATACTTTAAGGACAAATATCTAACAGAACATTTATATGAAGAAAATTCTAGAGAATTCCATGATTTGAGGTTGGGTCAAATGACAATGGATGAATACATAACTGAGTTCACTTCCTTATTAAGATACATTCCTTATTTAAGAGATGAAAAAGCTAAGGTTCAGTGGTTCCTGATGTTGGACGGATAAGTTGTTCTTGCTGACAAGACAGACCTCCCAAGTGTCCTATGGACAGCTAGCAACAAACATACAAAAAAAAACTATTTTCTCTAGATAATATTCGATTTAGAATTAGATACAACAGGGGTTTTGAATACCTACCTGTAGTCCAACGATGTTCGTAATGATCTTCTTCCCAGTTGCTTGAAAGAGTCATCTTCAAAGATCTACAGTAAAAAACATGGAAAATATCAATAGCACCTGCATAGTATAAACTAATTCACGAATCATATATCTATCAAGATGATCAAGGAATTCAAGAAACAAGCTAATTAATTAAATAACTCATTGAAAAAACATGATAAAAAAGCTACTTAATTAAAGAACTCATTGAGAAAACGGGATTCGTTCGTATTATCTTTGATGAAGAAAGAGCCTTACAACCGTGTCTGCCTTGATGTCGTACAAGCCTTCCTGGGGTCCGAAACAGGCGTTTCCTTTACTCTAACAAGATTTTCACTCTCTCAGCTAAAATGCACATGGGTGTGTAATAATTCCCACATAATGATCAGTTAAGAGAGCCTGAGTTTCTACAGCATTTCTCCTCAAAAATTCTCAAAATATAACTCCCTTTGAGGCTGAACTATGGCCTCAATTTATAGGAAAAGAGGAGAGGTTACAGCTCCACATAAGAGGGAATAGAATGCTCTTTTAAAGGGATTGAGCTCCATAAACCAAGGGGTAGGCTCCCATAATGGAGGAATGAACATACATGATAGGAGCGAACCTTCGACCGCATAATTGCTTCTAAAAGCTTCCAGATTTGACTGCTGGGCTTTTAAATGTTACTTTTCACCTTCATTTTACCTTTTACAGGGGTCCACACCTTTAATGAAGAAAAAGTGCGTTTAGCTCTGCATGATTTAGAACAAATAGGTGCGGCACCATAGGCAATGTTAAGAGAATGTGCGGTACAAGTGTTTTTAAGACTTTTATGAGATTTTCTCTCAATTTCAAGGCTTGATTTTAAGAAATTTGATGTTGTAGACTTCTAAGGGAGTAATACATGAGTAATGATGAACCCATATAGACTTAGACCTCTTGCTAATCGCACTAGGAAAGGGTTGGTCATAGGGGGCCTTAAGTCTGAACCTATTTCGATATGACCGAGGAAGTTAAGAGGTAGGAAGCCAAAGTCCCAGCTGAAAGCAAAAATTGACATAGCAGATGGGAAGCAGAGGCCTTTTTCTAGGGTTCTTAGAGTAGCACGGCCACCCTCCCAAGGCTTACGATGATTTTTCTATCCTACAACTGCAGGGGTTTAGCTAGTCAGCCTAAAAAAATAGCGTTAAGGGAATTGGTTAAAGCACATAACCCAGATGGCTGGACTGTAGAATTATTCCAACATTTCTTTGAGTCTCTTAGGAACGAACTGGTAGCAGTGATAGAAGAGTCTAGGTGCACAGGCTCTATCTACCAACCCTTCAATGCCACCTTCTTAGCCCTTATCCCCAAATTTGATCATCTTGCTTCTTTTAATGAGTCTCGGCCTATCTCCTTCTATACCTGTATTTACAAAATAATTGCCAAAGGAATTGCCTCTAGGATGAAACCTTTCCTTTCCAAGAATATTTCTACAGAACAATTCGGGTTCTTGGATGGAAGGCAAATTCATGAAGTAGTGGGGGTAGCGCAAGAAACTCTTCATAGTCTAAAAAAGAGTGGGAAGAAAGGTGAAATTGTCAAAATTGACCTCTAAAAGGCTTATGATAGGATCAGTTGGATGTATTTAAGACTTTTGTTGACTCATCTTGGTTTCAGGTTTGATTTCGTCAGATGGGTCATGGGGTGCATGTCAACATCCTCTATTGAAATTCTGATAAATGGTACAGCCTCAGAGTTTTTCAACCCTCAGAGGGGTATTCATCAAGGTTGCCCTCTTTCCCCCCTCCTTTTCTTGTTGGCAGAAAAAGGAATAAGCTTAATGATACATGAGGCTAAGAGGCAAGGGGAACTCAAAGGAATTGAAGTGGCAGTTAATCTTTGGGTAACCCATCTTCTCTTTATTGATAAAATTTTATTGTTCAGTAATGGAAGTATAGAGGACTGTCGAAGCTTAAAGAAGATTCTGGATCTCTTCCTAAAAGCCACTGGTCTCAGCATTAATGGGAAAAAATTGTCCCTGACCACTTCAGGACTTTCAAGGGATGAAGTGGGCAAGATAGAAGAATATCTGCATTTTGAAGTCAAATCCTTACAAGACTCCTTCAAGTATCTGGGTTTTTTTCTAAAGCCAAACAATTACCGGATACAGGATTGGAAATGGTCAATTACTAAAATAAAGAACAGGATGAATCACTGGAGTTTTAAATGGTTGTCAAGAGTGGTAAGATTGGTTTTAATAAAGTCTGTGGTGATGGCGATCCCTGTTTATTGGGCTAGTTTCATTTGGGTACCAAAAATTATTCTGGCATCCATTAACAAAATCTGTAGCAGATTTCTTTGGGTAGGATCAAAGGCGGAACATGTGATTCCTTGGGTAGCATGGGAAAAAAATTTCAGACCAAAAGGATGGGGTGGTTGGGGAATAAAAGATCTCTTCCCTTTTTCATAGTCACTAGCTGCCAAACTAGCGTGGAGACATATCACTACAGAGCACCTCTGGACATCAGTAACTAAAAGGAAATATATAGATCTAATGTCAACCCTTTATTGGCTAAGACTGCCCCAAAAATCCTCCAAAAACTCATCTGTGGTGTGGAAGGAAATGGTTGCTTTGGCGAAGATAATTGAACAGGGTTTGGCTTGGAATGTGGGCGATGGGACACATGTTAGATTGGGTCGATACCCTTGGGTGGGTTGCCTGGAGAGATTTTCGTTAACAAGAGACCTTATTGAGCTCTTGAATACCAAAGGTTTCCTCTGCCTCAACCATGTTGTAGACCATGGGAACACCACGATTTGGAGGCAAGAATGGATGTCAAGGATTGCTTTACAATTGGAAGAAAGATGGCAAGAGGAGTGGGAGAATTATAGATTGGACCTTCAGAACTCTCATATTCGCATCATCGACAAAAGAGGTGAGATAAGGTGGGTGCACTCGCAGTTTGGGATATACTCACCAAAATTGGGGTACAATTGACTTATGACTCAGAATGGGTGGGAGGATCCAGCCTGGTGGGAAAAACCATTATGGAAGTTAAAAGGGCCGGCAAAGACAAGACTGTTTTTCTAGTGCATTATTCAGAAGAAAGTCCCCACTTGGGACTTCTTACAAAGGAGGGGGAAGATAGGGCCTAGATGGTGCTCCCTTTGTAAAGAAAGTGTGGAAACAGTGCACCATGTTTTCCTCACCTTCCCTTTCAACATCAGTCTCTGGAATGAAACCTTGTGTCTGCTTAAAATTCCACAGAAGTGGGAGGGTCAGGAGGTTTTGGAAGCTTGGCAAAGGTGGTGGCAGGAAGCCCCAAATGACAGAGTGCGATCAATTCCACTTTTGATTGCTTGGGGTACGTGGATTGCAAGGAACCAGGTGATATTCAAAGACACTCTTTTTCCAATCGAAAGACTGGAGGCTGAAGGGGCAACAATTTTTGAAAACATTCCAATTCCTTCAAGCCCACAACAAAATAGAGCAGTCCAGCTAGAAGTTATTAGGGGAACTATTCCATGGGCTTACTTCGACGGGGCGTCAAATATAAAGAGGAGGTGTGGAGCCAGTTTGGTTATCCATTTCCCATCCGGAAAAATCCTTAAAGCTTTAGTTGGGTTAGGGCATGTGACCAACAATTTTGCAAAACTAAAAGCTCTGCACTTTCTTCTATGCTGGTTATCCCATAGGAATGTGCATGAGGTTTAGATCTTTGGAGACTCTATGAATATAGTAAAGTGGTTCAATGGGACTCAACAATGCAGGAACTATATTTTACTTCCTTTGCTTAATGAGATATCTCATCTAAAATGTTTTTTCACTAAGATATCTATTTGCCATATTTACAGGGAGCGGAACCATGATGCAGACCACCTTTCTAAAGAAGGCGTTGAGCAAGATATGGGGGCATGGATAGATGTGGAATTGGAGAATGGATTGGCTCACCCTATCGCACAACCTATTTTTGTTTAATGATCCATATGTTTATTGTCTTTTCTCTGTTATTGTATATAATCTGCAATTTCTTTTTCGAAAAACAATCTGATAAACTATATTTCTGGACCCTGGGCTTTTTTCCTTTCTGAGGAGGTCTTGGGGTTCCGTTCAACATTGATACTGTAAGCATGTTGTTAAATCAAGAAAGTGGTTACTACTTGGTTCCAGCAAATTGGAAGCATAAAGCTTCAAAGGACTCTGTCTTTTTCCTACCTCTGTTTCGGCTGTCTCCTTTAAAAGGAATCCGAGAAGTGGAAAATGGGCGGGACTTTTTTTTTGAGACTCTTTTGTCTGGGTTGTTTGGTGAATATATGTGTGTATTTACAACAGTCGAAACTGTGTTTCTCTGCCTGAAAATCGAGAAATGGAGTTTACTTGAAATGCTATGCATATGCTCTGTAATTTTCTATATTAATAGATGGTTCAATTTTTTTCCGTGGAAAAAAAAAAGATGAGTTGCATAGAAACAAACTTAATCTAAACTTGTAGGATTAAACATAAGGATGGTATGTCGTAAATATCAGTGTAAGCCCCCAATATATTTCAACAAAGTGTCTTTTGAATTCAAGTCTACACCTAATATTAAGAATCTTCTTCTAAATTCTTGAGTGTAGCTTTTCACACTTCAACCCTTTAGTTTTCTAAATTTTTTCCAATCCATAATAGCATTTTTCATATGAGATAATGGATAAAATTTCCTTCTAAGTGCAGCAATAAAATCTATCCAAGAGGTGGATACCTTAGCATATATTTTCATATCCTATTGTGTTTTGGCTTCCCACCAAATCAAGGAAAAACTTTCCAACCTCAATGAATCCAACTGAATCTTTGTTTCATCATATTTGATGTTTTGGATCCTACAATAAACTTCAAGTTGACGAACCCAACTATAATGTCTTTTAGTATTCACTTCATCATTATACATAGGCAGTTCGAATTTGAAATCAAGTTTTAATAAGGGAGCTTTACCATGCACCCTTAGGGTATGCGGAGGTGATTGAGTAACAATGGTTGTGGAAGAGGAAGAAGATGAAGGTGAGGATGGAGGTGAAGATGATGGGGGAGAAGAGGGTGGTTTGTCACCATTTCCCTTTGAAGGCTTGTCATCATCTCCTCCTTTTCCCCCAAAAGAACCCTCCCCTTTAGAAGGCTTGGAACTTTCACCTTGCAATCTTAAAGCCCTTTGTTCATAGAGAACCTTAACCATTTCAGTCATCTCAAAGAAATATTTTTTGAAAGTCTTTTCATCTTCTGACATGTTATCAATTCCTCCATCATGAAACATGCTTGTTAAAGCTTCAACTGCAATTTCAGGAAGGATTTGTGGTGGAGCTTGAGGTAAACTTGTTGTCTGTGTCCTTGACCTAACTTGAAGACTTGCAACCACAAGCTTTCCTTCTCCTCTCTTGAGCTTCAACCTTGTAAGCATCACATACACTTGTAAACATTTAAATCCTCATAGCAGTAAATAAAACCTAAGCTCTGATACCAAACTTGATCAGTATGAGATCTTAATAAAATTGTACTTGAGGGTTTGCAAATCACAAGTGTTTAAATTGAGTTTTTAAGAGCTTTTATGTTAATTTTTAAACACATAAAGCATGTAAATAAACTCTGAAATATAAAGAAACAACAAACAAATGTACCATAATAATAACGACAACACATCAAATGAGGAAGGAGTTCACCCCTCCTGGGCTATGTCTCCTTGGTCCATCTTCCAATGGCTTGGCCCTCTTTCATTATGCTGAAAATAGTGACTACATACATTTACAGTGCTCAAATGACTTCAAAACTTGTTCCATCAGCTTCAGAATACCCAAAAATGTTTATCTAGCCTATTTCTGATGCAAAATTGGTCAAAACATGAAGAAGTTACAAGTCTCCCTAATTTTCCTGCTAACCACACCACAATTCCCCTAAAATCTAGATCGATCCTACAAATTTAGCCCATTTTCAGCTAATGAAGCAACAATTTCATGAAATTCCAGGTGAAATTTTCGGAACATTAATTTCCACAATAACGCCTAAATTCTGAATTTTGAATTAAAATCATTGGCGCAAAAAAAAATAAAATTTTAATTAAAAAACTATGGACAGTTATATAACCGTTGGAGGTAAAGTTCCAAGGTGTCACATTTGGTGGTTAAGATGAGTGGCTATGCTCCCCGCCCCTGGTCTCGGTGCTTTTTTCATATGTATAACATGTATGGGGGGCTGGGGCCAAGCCCTGGTCCTGTTCCTCACAACTATGCCATCAACATTGTTTAAATATAATTCAAAGCCATAGTTTTATTAAGTGACTCTCGTGGCTCAATGGTATGTGGCTATGTTAGTTGGACAGAGGTCCGGTGCTCGACCCACACCTGGTCCACTCGGCCCTTCAACCAATTTTTGATGGCTTCCCATGCTGCCACATCGCGACCTCCGGTTGGGCCATGTGGCAACATGTGGTTAACCATCAACCACCCAATATGATTCAACCAAACCAAAACCAATGAAACTTTGACAAGTGGCAAGGCCTAACAGGCCTAAAAAAAATACCTTTTGAAAAATAAAAGAGGCCATGTGGTAGTCGGTCACAGGCCCAAAATACACAGTCACCTGTCCTTTTGTTTGCAAAATTTCTCTATTTGGAAAAGCAGTCATAATGCATTTATGGGAGCATACTGTGTCAGTTTTCCACAAAACGAGTTGTGTTGGATTCAAAACGATGAGATATACACAATTGTTCAGGTTCCACACCATTTAGACAACTTTCATTTTTGAGCACCTGATCACATATGTTTTGGGTGCCTCTCTAGATAGTTTCCCTTTGAGTAGTAATAATACCTTCATGGTAACAATTATAAAAACATACAAAAATAATTACAATAATGTATTATAAGAACCTTGATAAACATAACCCATGATGTTTCTTTTCCCAAGCATGGAAAATGGGTATATTTTTTTCCTATTATTATATATGTTTATCAAGGATTAGCCAAGATTTTGAAATATTTTCCAAGACTTTACAATGTTTTATAATTTATTAAAATATTTTCCAAGATCTAATTTTTTTATATAAATCAGTGAGTGTTAGCGAAAACCATCATTCACCCATACACTTAGCCATAAGATCTCATTCACTCTCAATATCATAAAATACCCTAAGTTTGTCTCTTGTAAGACACCAAAGAAGAAGGATTGAGTTGGATTATTTTCAAGGAAACATTAGAAAGCTCAGGAACCTTACATTTTATGGAGAGCATAGGAAGTGTTGAAGCATGGTTTTGGGGCATAAGAAAGTGTTTAGAGCATAGGAAGTGTTGAAGCATGGTTTTGGGGCATAAGAAAGTGTTTCTTACTTCAAAATAATTGATCAAATATTAAAGAAAATTTTTTTATTTTTCATATGTAGGGAATAACATCCAAATTGTGGGACCAACTAAAGAAAGTCAATTATATCGATAAGAAAATAATTTCTTGGAAGAATTTAAAGAAGTAATTTTAGAATAAGTACTTATAAATGCATTATTATGAAAATGAGATGTACGAATTTTTTGAGCTCAAGATGTGAAACACGACTACTGAATATTATGAAATAAAATTCCTAGAGCTTTGTAGGTATGTATATTTCATCGAGATGAAAAGGTAAAAATTAGGAGGTTTTTGAGTGGGATGCCATCATTCTACAACGAAAAAATGAAACTTGATGAACCAAGGACTCTAGAGGGAAACATAAGGAAAGAAAAGTATTTGTATGAACATAGTAAGGGTAGGTCAAATTTTTAAAAATATGGGACTAATAAGAAGAAATAGAAAATCGATCCAAAGAAGAAAGGATTCAAACCGAACTTATTAACAAACATATATTAGGCTTATTAACATGGATATTCAACATAAAGTAAACCAAAGATGAGAGATTCAATTAGGAAAATGCTGAGACAACAACCCATACTGTGTTGGGTTTGTCATGAAGATCATGTGTATAAATATTATCCTCATAAGGGAGTACAATAATGATCACACACTTTATCCAAGAAGTTGATACAATAGAAGATATTGGGAAATGAATTTTTTAGGATTTATGCAGCCTTGGATAATAGAAAATAAAACTATCAATCCCAAATGATCAAAGTGGAAGGCAATATTGATAATCATCTTATAGCCATTTTGATTGACTATGGGGCTAGTCATAGCTATACCTATCACAATTTGGTTGGAATATTTATATTGAAGAAATATAAGAATCTAAAGTCTTGGTTGGTATATTTATCCATTCAAACCAATAAATCAACGAGTTTTTCAAGGATTTCCTAGTAAACATGAATGGAGTCAACAAAAAGGTAGACTTGAACATCATATTGCTTGGGTCATATGATTGCTTAATTGGTATGGAATGGTTGGACAAGTGTCATGTTATGTTGTATTGATACAACAAATATTTAGCATGCCTTAATGATGAAGGAAATTAAAGGATATTTTATGGTGTTCTGAGCCTTGTATCTATTAGTGATATTTCAATATTGTAGTTTAAAATAAGTTTTAGAGAAGTTTGTGAGATATACCTTACATATCTAGAAGATCCAACCAAGGATAAGAAGTATCTTTAGAACTATCAAAACTTGAATGAATATGAAGATGTGTTTTGGGAATGGCCAGGATTACCACCAAAGAGAGACATTTATTTCTCTACTAACATGTTACCTATAGCTTTAATAATGTTTGAGACTCCCTATAAAATGAACACACCAAAGTTAAAATAATTGCATATGCAACTAGAAGTTGTTAAATAAGGGGTATACACACCCAAGTGTCTCACCTTAGAGTACCCCTGTTATTATTGTGAAGAAAAAGAATGGAACTATCAGGTCTCAATGATTAACTTTATACCACTAAAGCAAGGTCACAATAATTAATAACTAGCCCTTTCCAAGGATAGATGACCTAATTTATTAGTTAAAAGAAGCAATGATATTTTCCAAGATTGACTTGGGTTCAAGATACCATCAAGTCAAAAATAGATAAGATGATACTTGCAATATTTCCTTTCAAAAAAGGTATGGTCGTTATGATCTTGTGGTGGTGCCCTTTGGGTTGAAAAAGGTCCCAACTACTTTTATGTGCATTATGAATGGAGTGTTCATGGATTACGTAGAAAAGTTTGTTATTTTATTCTTAGATTATATTTTTATCTATTCCAAATACAGGAGGAGCATGACCAATATTTTGAGATGGTGTTATTGTTATTAAGCAAAAACCTGTGGTATGCTAAGCTATTCAAGTGCACTATCTATTAGAAACAAATCGATTATTTGGGACACATCGTCTTAATGGAGAGAACAATAATGGATCTAGAAAAAAAAAATGGGGTGATCAAAGAATGGCCAACACCAAAGAATATGTTAAAAGTATGATCATTATTGGGTGCACTAGATAGTATAGGATATTGAAGATTTCTCCAAGATTACACACCCAATTACTTTGTTGCAAGAAAAAGGAATAAATTTTGAATGGATTGTAAAGTGTCAAGACAATTTTTAGTAGTTGAAAAAATTATTAACCAGGGTACTTAATTTAAAGATTTCCAATCCAAATGAAAATTTTATAGTGTGCATGACTACATGTAAGAAGGACTTGGTGGAGTTCTTACTAGGGAAAATTTTAAGGATAGAAAATTATCTTGAAGTTTAAAAAAATGGCAACTCTCACTCGTCCCTAATATGTAAATTTTAAAATGTTTATTGATGTATTTATAAAATAATCCAAATTATAATGATTTTATATATACTCTCTATATAATGTTGGCAATTTTCAACAAAAAATAATTTTATATTGTAAAATTTTGGTAAATCATTTTTATAAAAAATGGAAATTGGCGAATATTGTTTTTTGGAAAAAACATGGAAAATTAGCCCACCTACGAATATTAGCCCCTAAAATTTTCCATGGTTCTTATACAAAGTAAGCATTTTAATTTTTATGAATCAATGAGACTTAAATATCATTAGATTAATTGTGCTACCTATGACTTGGCGCTTGCAATAATTTTCCATGAACTGGAAATGTGCAGGCACTATTTCATGTGTAGAAAATTTGAGTTGAGGATAGACCATAATAGTCTAAAATATTTTTTTGAATAGTCAACACTAAATGTAATACAAACTAGATGATTGAAATTCATTAGCAAGTACGACTTTGAAATCAAGCATATCAAGACAAACGAAAACAAATTAGTTGATGCACTTAGTAGGAGCCTTCATGAGATGCATTCTACAACCATTATCATGTACAACTTAGATTTAAGGAGTAGAATTTTAGAAGCTGTAAAATTAGATAAACCATTATTTACAAGTTAAATAATTTGTACAACAAGATAATTTACAAAAAAAAAAAAATATTACTGGTTGGGAGAGGATGGAATCCTCTTGTATAGGAACAAAGTTTAATATAGTATTTATCAGGAGTTGAGAAATTTAATGTTGAAGGAGATTCACAATGTTCCATATGCAGGACATCCATGGTATCAAAAAAATATTGGAGTAGTAAGGGGATAGTATTTTTAGTCTAGAATGAAAAACTATGTGGTTGATTATATAGCTAGATGTATGGAATGTAAGAAGGTAAAGGATGAGCATAGAAATTGGCAGGATTCCTAAAAATATTTCCCATTCCTAAATAGAGATGGGAGGTAGTTATTATGGATTTCACCACTAGGTTTCCAAGGACAACAAGTCAACATGATTCCATCATGGGATTGGTGGATAAACTTATAAAGGCTACCTATTGTATCCCCGTTTGGATGACTGATAAGGCAACCAACATTGCAAAGATTTATATGAAATGTTTTTTTAGGCTACATGGTGTGCCCAAAGAAATCGTATTAGATAGAGATCCAAAGTTCACTTCCAATTTTTAGAGGGGATTGTTCAAGGGATTTGGGAAAACTATGTATTTCAATATAGCATATCATCTAGAGTCATATGAGTAGATAAAGAGGAAAATCAATTATTAAATGTATGATAAAAATGTGATAAAGGGGTGACAGGGTCAATTCACTTAGTTATAATAGAATGGGTTAAGTGCAATCATCCTTGGAGAGAGTGACAATCAAGCTACCATGTATGGGGAAAATAAAAAACCAACTGGAAGAGATAGACACTTTTTACAACAACAATAAGGGAGGAAAACGGAGAATAACGTTGGGAAAAGTGGGAATCCGTGATTATATTTTGAGGAAATATTTTAAAGCTAGTAATTGTGTTGAGAACTAGACTAGGATGCCCATGAGGAGTTCTCATTAGGAAAACTATCCAAGGGCTTGAGTTAATGTTGTGTGAGAACTCTTGTTGATGCAGGTGCATAGATGGAATTCGATGAAGACTGGACCAAAATCTTGCCAATGTGATGGGATGGTCACATGATGATGCCGGAAGAAATTTTAAATGTTTTTGTAAGAAATTATAAATATTTGCATTAGAAAGTGAGTTTTTTTTTAGGATAAATTGGAGGAATTATTTCTTGATGTAAATGTAGTTTCAATTTCCTTATTTTGTGAGAAGGGGAAATGAATCATCTCTTGTGACTCTTGGTTGTCCCATGTTAGCTTCCTTTTTAAGAGAAAGAGTGTGTGATAAGAGGGTGCAAGAGAGGAAGAGAGGGGGGAAAAGAGAGGAGAAGCTCCAACATGATAAGAAGAGGCAAAGATTGAGAGGCATGGCTACACATGCCCACATGTATATTATGGCCAGTTTAATGTATGTTTACTTTGATTAATGAGAAATTTGTTTAGATGCCTCTATGGTTGTTTACTTCTCTCTCTGCATATGGGTAATGAAGTGATGGTCTTTGGGACAAAACTATTTCTATCTATAAATTTTTGCAATCACTTTTTATTCCTATGTGTTGTTCTCCTTAGAAGTCTACACTTGTAAAGTAAATTTTCTCAGCATGGAAGCTTCCATTATTTTGTTTTCCATTTGTGTTTAATTCATGTTGCAAAGTTTGTATAAGAATGTGTGATGCCTGTTTCTTACGATGTTTAAGAGATGTGAAAATAATGAAGAAAAGGAGCTTGAATACCTTCCCAATTTTAAGTAGAGGTTTGATTGTTAGTCTTGTAAAATAGACGATGGTTATGTGTGTTGAAATCAATGTACCTTGTTTTTAACCATACATCCTTATGAAGCTTTTAAACAAAATTTGGTGAAGAGTATTCACATCCAGAAATATTTGTAACTTTGATTGAGGGTTGATAGTCAAGTTTCAAAGGGAAGATTTGATTCATTGGATTCTGTCATTAAATATATATTGATAGGAATGTGCCATGATATTCTGGATTAGTGACTGTGTAGAAATTACAGTGAATAGAGCGTTGTCATAGAAAACGAAGTACTTTGTTAGTATGTTGTCCAAACCTTTCATTTTTATTTTTGTTTGATAAGTTCATGTTAGATTTGTAAATCCCCATGAAGGAGGGCGTATGAATTCATGTGTAATGTTAGGAAGCAAGTATAGGTAGTGTAGATTCGAATGGTAGCAAGGACGAGTCGTTTCACCTTCCAATAAGTTGAAAAGACAATTTTTTTGGAGCACTACGAATCATTTTGTAGTGCCTACAAGATTTTTTACTACGCTACAAAATTATTTCGTAACACCTACAACAAGCATTTTCAAGGTTGTGTATGAGGTTTTGAAAGCCTTTTTTTTCCTACCTGTTGTGTCATTTGATAAGTGAATCCCATGTGATTTGGATGAGGTAAGAATAAGGATTGGAAGGTGTGAGAAAGCACTCTCTTGGAATTTATCAAAGAGAAATCCATATTCTTATTTGATTGCATATATTAATTAGTTCTTGAAATTTTAGAAGCGAGTTTAAGACAAAGTTGTGAGCTTTGTGTTGGAGTATCCTAGGTTATTAGTAGCTGGGGTAACCCAATATGTCATCAAGTGGTATTAGAGCCTGACTAATCTCAAGGTTGGACTAAAGCTTAGTTGAAATGCATGAAGTGTCAAGTTAATACGATTAGACTTAAAGTTTAGATGTTGATTATGTATGAAGACCTTTTGAATAGGTTGTCATGAAAGTATTTAAATAAATTTGTGAGCAAAAAAAATCCTTGAAACGAATTTAAATTGACATGGTTGAGATGACACTTTGATGTATTTTAAGGTAAGGCTATGCAAGTTATTAGAAGCATACTTGGATAGACAAGACACAACATAATAGATTTTTTTTCTCAAGAGGAAATGGACTTTTAAACATTTTTATGTGGAAAGAGGAAATAGCTTCGGAAGATGAATGAAGCCTGAAACTTCAGAACTGATAGTGGTGATTTGGAATTTTAAAACTTGCAAAGGATTAGAACCTTACAACAAAAGGGGGGAAAAGTTTAATTCTTAGGAAGTAAGTGAGATGATTGCAAGGAAGTGAAGAGTTGATACCCTCTTGAGGAAAAACAAGTATAATGGTTGGAAATGAATTGGTTCAACCATTAGATCCAAGAAAGATTGTGGAAGATGAGATCTTTTGTTAGATATTATAAAATTGAATATGGTGTTTATGCTAACTTGGTCATTAAAAAAATTTGTGTTTGCAAGAATGAATTGATAGCAGCTACCATAGTAAGTAAGTTGTGTCAAACTAGAAGGAGAAGGAAAATCTCTTGGATGAGGAAACAGTGACAGAACCCAAAATCAAAAATAATTTTTCTGAAAACTAAGAAGGGTGAGTGATTGAAGATGCAACAGGAAACAACTTCGAAGTTGAGGAGAAAGAGTGCTCAAGAAGAGATTCTATTGCAGAGAACCTAGAGAAGAGAAGATACTGGGAGGATGACTTGGTATGGGTGACAAGTAGCAAAATTGTTACAGAGAAAGGAAGGGATTGTTGCATCTCACTAGAAGACAAGGATAGGTTCCAAGAGGAAGAGATGAAGATGAATATTGTTATTCATAACATGGGTTCAGAGGAAAGTCAAAAGCAGAAGAAGAAAAGTGCCAAAGCAGTTGAACTTAAAGGAATGGGAAATTAAGAACTTGATAAGGAGATGGTTGAGTTAAGATAAGAAATCAATCATGTGAAACAATTGCTACAATGAATTCAAGATGACCAGAGTTATGGTAGGATAACGATCAATCGAGAGGAAGAATGGCGCCAATTTAAAGGACAAGAAGTTCTGCAACAACAAAGGTATGACAACGATAAGAAGAATTTCACAACAACAATTGTTTGTTCAAGTGAAGAATGGATAAGGAGGTGATGGTCTTTTGTTTTCATTTAATTGTGGGTTAATTTTTGGTTATAAGTAGTAGTGATGAGTGTTTGCAGTTGAGGATGATGGCAAGGAACCTTGTAGTAGAAAGTGAGGAACAACAAAAAGTTATGAGAGGAAGAAGGTGAGTAAATAAAATGCAGAATCCATAAGAGCAGAGAGTGTTCAGATGAATATTTGAAAAGGAGGAGTCAACAAGAATACCAAGAGAAGACTAGGAATGGAAGAAATTAGTATGATATTTACAAACAAGTTGGTGAATTCAGTTTGTTGCAGTGGCTTGTGTGCAGCTAACAATGTGCAGGGAGAAGATCATATAAGAATGAGATTTATGACTACTGAGAGTCATATTAAAGGTTTATAGATAAGCCATAGTGGTTCAAGTCAGGACAAACTGAATAAACAAGTAGCTGAAATCAAACTATACCTAGAGATGATGAGAGGAATGCTATAGAACGATGAGGAAGACCAAGGTTACAGATGGACCCTCCAGAAGAAATTGAAATGGAATTTGTTGCAAGTGAAGTTGAGACAGAGATAAATGCTCAGTTGAAGGAAAATATCAAGGGAGTTGAGTTACAGCCATGGTAGAACAACCTAAGGGTGGTGAACACATGTGATGAAGCAGATGAAGATTTGATGAGAATCTCGAAGACAACAAATTTCAGCCAAGGACTGAAATAGAAGATGAAATTGACAAAAGGAAAGAAAGAAATTATAGGTGGTTGTATGAAGAGACAATCTATGATTCTAAGAAAATTTTTGAGTAATGTATTGGCAAGTTTGAACAGTTCGAAAACAAGTAAAGGTCAAAGTTCGCAGCGGAAGTAGTAGAAGGTACAAGTTGATTTAAGATATGGTGAGAGATTTGTTTCACTGTGCAGGTGATAGTAGAGGAAGGAGAGGATATTTTGTAGCAACCTCGAGGTGAAAATGTGAAGCTGGGTTACACTTTTTTCCCTTTTTTGAGAAAAAAATTTCATTTTTTTCAGTTCTTCAACTTTCTGCAAACTATAACAATTTTTCTATGTAGAATTTCATTTTGCGATAAAAATAAAAGTTGTGAGAAATTTTGTTAGCTTTCTATTACTTATTTTTTGAAATTTTTTAATGCAGATTTGATATGTCAAATTAGCGTTTCTTTGAGTGTGTGTTTCTTAACAATCAAAGGATTCATAAGAAGTCATGTTATGACGCAATGTTGTATTCATTGAAAATTTATGTTTTTGAGAAAACAAAATGTGTTACAACAATCTAGACAGAGTCTACTTTGGTTTCGTCATATTTACAAAGCCAATGGATGCATATCATAATTACTAGAATTTTTTGAACTGGTCCAATACGAAAAACTGCGTATTTTGGATATGTTTCGCGACGCAAGAAATTTCTTAACATATAAGTTATAAACTAAAAATATAAAAGCTACCCATTAGAGATGACAGACCAATGTAATGCCCCATAATTTTTTCAATTTTTTTTACAATGTATTTTGGGAGATACAAAATTTTGATTTCACTGAATCACAATGACCCTCAGAAATTATTTGCACCCATTTTATTAGAAAAATAATTAAAATTAGTAAACGTTTATGAAATTCCATAAAAGTTATATTTCCTGAAAGTAGATTCAATTCTGAAAATGCTTGTCTTGGTTCCGACAGTTAATTAACAACTTTTCATGGAGTTTAATCAGTCCAAAGTTGTAGAAACGTATTCAGAGCCTGGTTTTTGCGTAACTGGTGACGCATTAGTTCGGCCAAACTTTGATTAAAAGTTCGGCCGAACTATGTTTTGCATCGATGGCTTGTTAAGTCTAACGACTTAATAGTTCGGCCGAAATTTTATTCAAAAGTTCGGCCGAACTATTGTATAACTTTCCGTTGGCCAGAAAGTTTTGCGGAGCCCCTACTAAAACACATTTCGCGGCAATATAAATTGCCGCGAAATCATTCACAATTTTCGCACATTTCGCACATTTCATCTGATTTTACAAAGATCTTGGTTTGGGTTTAGAAAATTTTCTTCAAAGTTTGGATTTAAGAGCATTTCTTGGAAGCAAACTGATTTTACAAAGAATTGTTTTGGGTTTAAAGAATTTTTTTGGAAGACATTTCTTGGAGGCGGCCTGATTTTGCAAAAAATTGTTTTGAACTTAAAAAAAATTCTTGGACGTACATTCAAAAGAAATTTCTTGGAGGTATGTACGTGTTTTGAGTTGAAGTAAATATTTTGAGCTTCGTTTCATTTTTATAAGACATTTTTCTCTTGAATTTTTTAAAGTAAGTGTTTTGGATTGGAGTATGTATATTTTGCAAAAAATTTAAACTGAATTTTTTAAAATTAAATCTTTTGTGATATTTTTTGTAATCGAGTTATTGTCTAATTTTTTGAAGGAAATTTTTTGAACTTCATACCCTATTATCATGGGAAATCGAAGAACTTGTGCGAGAAAATATGATCGAAAAAGAGACCCTAAGGAACGTAGAGAAGAGACGAGACAATCTCGCAAAAGAAAGTTAGAAGCCCTCTCAAATATTGAAGAGGAAAATCAACCTCAAGCAGAAATTGAAGCATGTAAATGTAAATATTATGATCTATTGATATATTTAAAATTTTCCTAATGTAAAATGTGAAGCTTAATTTTTATTTGATGAACTAATTTGAAAAATATTTTGTTTAATGTAAACAGACAGAGATATTCCTCAAAATATTGAAGAAGAAAATAAACCTCAAGAAGAAATTGAAGCAGGTATGTAAATGTAAATATTATGATCTATTGATATATTTAAAATTTTCCTAATGTAAAATGTGAAGCTTAATTTTTATTTGATGAACTAATTTGAAAAATATTTTGTTTAAGGTAAACAGACAGAGATATTCCTCAAAACATTGATGATGAGATACAAAATTTTGAAAGAGATATTGAACCAATGATTGAAGATGGTGAAAATATTGAAAGAAATCCAAATAAATAAATTGAATCACAAGGTATATATATATATATATATATATATATATATTAAACACATGCACATATCATTGAAATTATAGATATATTTATTAATTTAGTTATTTATTGAATATGTACTATTTTTTCGAATATGTACAGATGAAATCACTATTGATAATGAGATGTTAGAAAATGTTGACACTCACACATATGGAGATAAAAAACCTAACCATGTTATGCGATATCGTGTTAACTGCATTTTTGAAAAGTATTTCTTAAATGAGCGGGTGACAGTTCAAGCTCAAATGTTGAAAGGTCTCCTATCATTAAGGAAATTAAAAGAAGCTACGACACTACTGGGTATTCGAAAATCAACCAAAGATAAAAAAATGAAGGAAGATGTGATAAAAAATATGAGTAGTGCTATAAATTCAATTAAGAGATCTAGAGAGAAAGATGTTTCAATTGTACATAGAGGAATACAGATGGCAATGGTTTCATCAAGTACTCAAGAGAATCGTTTGGTAACATCTATGGCACGAGCACTGGGAACCTCGCGAAAAAATTTGCACAAACATCGGAAATTTCGGCTGCAAATAGATGTAAATGATGAACTCGCTTGTTGGAGAGCTATTTGTAGGCAACCATACAAAGATAGACTTGGAGAAATGTTAAAAAATTAATATATGAATATTGGAAGAACAATTCGCGTGTTTCGCCAACTACAAGACATGTGATGTGAAGAAGAATAGCATGAAATCAGTACGAAGAACATGAAAAACCTCTGTTGAAAACCACTCAGATAGAGTTATTCAACAAGTTCAAAGAAGAGAATCGTCAAATTCATGTTTCACTCAGTGCTTTTGTTCAACAAAAACCATGGTATGTAAAACCTATCACCGTATGCGACACTTGTTGTTGTCGTTATCATGTGGAATTTGAGTTATATTATGACACATTCCTTGATTTCGGTAGAACATTATGGAAGGATTCACCTCCTCCTTCCACTATCCGTGATTTCATATCTCAAATTTTATGTGAAAGAGAAAGCGATGAACTATTTTACAAAAAGAAATGTGTTGGTGGTAAAAAATGCAATGATTGTGGAAATTTGACTAAATTTCAAAACAAATATTGTATTGATATAAATGATCAATCATTGTCCAACATGAAAGTGAAATGGAAGAGATATGAATATATTGATACATCGATTCAAGGTGCAAATAGTGTTAAAAGAATTGAATTAGTAGAAGACGAAATTTTTCTGATAGACTTTTTGAGAAAGTTTGAGGCAGAAATTTACAAATACACCAAGCATTCCCATAGAGCTCGATGGCAAGACTTGCAATTCAAAAAATCTCGTGAAGTTTTTCCACCAGGGACCATTTTGTCAGTGATTGATTTTGCAGAAAACTACATTTTTGTTCCACAAAAATAAATTCAGAGTGAATACTATCATTCTAACCAAGTCTCCATGCTCGTCCATATTCTATATAGACATGCTGAACAAAATGTCGATCATATAGAAAGCACGAGTGAAAATCAACATATCATTAAAGAATATCATTTTTATATCAGTGACGATCGTACGCATGATACATGTTTTGTACAACATTGTTTTGGAAAAATTTATGATTCATTGAAAAATCGTGGAATAACATTCAATGAACATTGGATATGGTCAGACGGATGCGTAGGTCAATTCAAATCTGCACGATCATTATTTTGGTTGTGTTGTCTTCATAAGAAAACCTGCATTAAAAATTGTTGGAATTTCTTTGAAACTGGCCATGGAAAAGGAGAACATGATGGTGCAGGAGCATGCATAAAACGAGTTCTTCGAAGATATCAAATGAACCACTCTGCACACCGACTTGTGAACGCTGAAGAAGTTGTTCAATGGTGCATCACTGCTCTAATCCATCAGAAAAACCCATCAAGAGAAGTGTGAAGGTACATTCAATTTAATTTATATTGGAAATCTAATTTTAAACATTGTACATTTATCATGCAATGATTATTTTTAATTTTATTTTGATATCATATTTACAAATTCTTTTTCTAATTTTCCATATAAAGGTTTTTCTGGCATATTGGAATCGAAGACGTAGATAGATCAATTGGAAATGACGTTGAAACAATAAAAGGGACTCAAAAATTGCATTCAATTCAAACAAAGTCGTCCAGAAATGTGTTTTCATTGGATAAAAGAAAATATTCTTGTTTTTGTGATGTTTGCATAGACAACACAAAATCCAATGACGTTTGTGAAAACAAAATGTATGTGAACGATTGGAAACATACAGAGCTAAATACAAAGGGCAAAATGTCTGTTGCAATGTTTGAAGAAATGAAATCAAAGGAAACTACAATATCATCCGATGGTGATCGAGTTTTTGATCTTGTTAGAGAAGGTAACATTTGAATTACTTTCTAATGATTTAAAGATCTACAAATAAATTTAAATATGCATAATTAAATGTTAAATTTATTTTATTGTGCAGGAGATGTTTTTGCTGTAATTGCACCTATTGACAGCGATGAAAATGTGAAGTATTATTTGATGCGTTGCACTGAACAAAAAATGAAATTATTACAAGACTATAATGATCACGGATTTTAGTATGACAAAGGGTCTATTATACTGAAAGGTTATTTTTTCAAACAAACTCGTCAAAGTGGAGACTTTGTTTACTTTGAAGACTATGAACTTGATTCCATAAGTTGTCAATATGATGCGAGTGTTGTCCTTGATGGCGGTACCGAATGAAGATGAAGACATGAGATAATTGGCATGTGTTGTCCTTGATAGCAATCACTGATGAGATTATTACGAGGACTTGGTAAATGATGTAAATACGTGTGATATGATGTTTGTTGACAATATGATGCTAAGTTGTGTTAGAGTCCGAGTGATTTGGCTAGATTGGCTAGCCAAATGACGATGTAACATCAAACCAAGCTTTGGGCCCAAGGACCTAGCCTTCCTGGACTCAGAGAGGGCTCTCTCTATAAGTGTAAAAGATGTCGGTGTGTTTACTTGCGGTGTTCTGATATTAGGCTAGTTATGAAGTGTGTTTTTGGTTTTTTTTTTAGTTCTTAAGTTTGTGAGGGATGAAACTGATCAAATACATAAACTGGATAACAAGATGTAGATAAATTGGGCTATGGGGTCAAACAGGTCAAGGAAGCTATGAAGTGATGATGTAAAGCTGTTGTAGGGCCGATTTGATTCACGGTAGAAGGGATCTTTGGGCAAAATGGATTAAATGGACAACAAGTTGGTGAAAGACAAGGGATTTCAAGTGTAACTAGTTTATAGCAGACATAAACATGTTATAGCAAGCCATTAATCATGCTAAATGCAACTATGAGCTAATTAAAACATAGAAATCAAACATTCCAGCCATACATAGAGGTATAAGACCCTATAACTTTGGGAAATGGCTATCAGACTTTGGGGAAAAAACATAAGAAAAACTAACAACTCATAAACTACGCCGGAACGCCTAAACATAGTCTCTAAGTCATTGGGCACTTTGACAAACAAGATTTCATAGTTTTAGGCAAAGGGCTAGATCGGGACTAGGCCTCCTTGGTTCAACAAGATGATCAACAAATCGGTCAAAGAGAAAGTTTTATGGACAGAACTATGGACAGCTTATAGGTAGGCAGGGCACACCATACATCCTACTCAACATGCATAGAACTTGTAAATAAAACTAGCAAACATTATCCTTAAGTTACTAAAGAGCAGTTAAGAATTCTTTAGCATAACTAAGGAAGAAGAAAACATCAAGCTATGAAGATTTAGGAATTTTGAGGTGCCTCCATGGGCATATCTCAAAACTAATCTCTACTGATCTATAGCAGCAAGAAGCATGTATTATGGATGAAAACTAGAAGACAACAATAAAGCAAGGAAAACTATACCATTCTACCATGTCATGGAATCCATCAACAATCCTTCATCATTCCTCAAAAGCATCCAAGAGGCAGTCCAAAAATCATAACACAAGTGTATTCTTCAAAGCTCATATGACCAATGTATTAATTCTTCTCTCAAGTTCAGCCTCTCTTGTTTACAATGAAATCCATGGAATAAATAGGCTTGAGGAAGGAAAACCTCATGGAGCAACTAGCTATCCCATTGGCCAAGTCAAAATATCTAAGTTTGTCCTTGAGGCTTTGCAAAGCCCAAGGCACAAAATATCCCATAAAATATCTAAAAACTGCTAAAAACGGAAATTATATTGACTTTACATCATTTCCCAAGTGTAAAAATAGCTAAACGCACATTTGGGAAAAGCAGATTTTTGAGGTTCAAAAATTACAAAAATACTTCATATTTATGCCTGAAAAAGGTCCCCTGACTTGCTGAAGGCAAATGGCAGCCTTCCCGGTGTCGAAATGAGGCTCATGATGGCCCGTTGGAAAGCTCTCTGTGTCTGCTTTTCGACGCAACTAAAATCACCTCAATCTGATCTCTGGAAGTCCCTCAAAACTGTACCTGTGTGCAAAAACCCAGAAAATAGCAGACTGCTGATATGGCGGGCAGAATGTGCAAAAAGAGGGTGTTTTTCGCCAATTTGAGGGGGCGAATGATCTTCAAATGCCCTGAAAATCGTTGGAGACCTGCTCATGGAATTATGGCATCCATCGGTATCATCCTCCTCCCTTGACAACTCATCAAACTGAAATGGTGAATTTATGAGTTTTTGGCCAAAAACCCAAAAAATGCCAAAAAACAAAAAGTTGCCAAAAAAGGCCCAAAATTGGCATGCATGACCCTCAAGGGTCCATAGCAACATGCTCCGAAGCTGAGGCCAAAATATCAAGGGCTGATATGCTTTTCCCTTCCTTCCGTGCTAGGCGCTTCCCCTTTACCTTCTTCAGCTTCTCTTGTGCTGCCTTTAGTTTGCGCCGGGCAAACTGATTCAGCTTTTGGAAGTGGTGTGTCCTCTTCCTCTGCAGCTCAAGATCCCTGTTCGCCCTCTCAAGCTTCATTTCCAAATGCTTGTTAGCTCTCTCAAGCCATGCTTCTTTGTTTTCCTCAATTTCCTGCTCAAGGAGTGCAGTGAGAGGAAAGGCTTGGAAATGGGCTTGTTCTTCTGCTCTCTGCTTTTCCAAGGCTCTTTTAAGCCCGATGGTCCTAGGCCTCTTCCGCCTAGGCTGGTCTTCCTCCTCTTCATCATCAAACTCACCAATGAGCTCTTCAATTCTTGCTTGCGCCTTTTCTGCCTCTTTCTTATACTTAATTTCCCTTGCCTCATGAATAGCTGCATGAAACTTCATCTGTTTGTTTTCAACCTCCAAGAAGTGGTTGAAATTCCTCGCCCTTTGAAGATCTTCTTGTAATACCTCAATTTTCCCCTCTTTGTGAATGAGGAGGTTTTCAAGGATGCGGGCCTCATTATCACTGTCATCGCTTGGGATAGGGATGACAGCTAATTCACCTCCATGCTTGGCACTTTCTCCAACTATGCTTTTGCCTTTGAAAGCCAATCTAGCGCTTTTCCTCCTTGGCAAGCTAGAAGGTGTCTTTTTGGGCAATTTCCTCTTGCTAGGAACAATCTTTGTCACTGTTAAGGTGGCAGCTTTAGCTTGCTGTTCTTCCTCAATATCTTGTCAAGTTTGTGGCTCAAAAGGTGTTTCAATTTCCTGCCCAACTTGCTGCTCCTCAACTGATGTCCGCTGTTGTCCCTCATCCTGTATCTGCTGTTGTCCCTCAATATCCAACTGCTGCTGTCCCTCAACATCCAACTGCTGTTGTCCCTCAACATCCAACTGCTGCTTTTCACTGCCTTCTCCTTTTCCCTGTTGTTCACTGCCCTCTCCTTCTCCCTGTTGACTTGGCTGCCCAGTAGTCATTCTGAGTCTTCTAGGTGTAGGCCTACTAGACAAAGGCACTGGGCAATGGACAGGCTGAGTAGGAGACACATGAACAGGAGGGACAGTGGCAAAATCTGAATGGCTGATGAATGAATCCCATGAAACCCCTTTCTTCTCTAGCTGGTGTAAGAAGATAATCTTGATCAAGGAATGATGAAAGAGAGAAGGGATTTGCTGAGGTGGAGCCTTCTTTTGGACAGTAGATGCCATTTTCTCTATGCTCTTGGACAAAAAGTAAGGAAGGTTTAGTTGCCTGCTTTTGGTAAAATGCATCAACAAGCGGACATGGTAGGCATAAATTCGATTAAACCTCCCTTCGCAAGTGCAATATCTCATTATGGCTTTCATCAGTGGAGCATAGCTATCAAGAAGATAGGAAAAAGGGAAAATGGCAGTGATAGTTTCCCTATGTTCAGGCTTGATGAAAGGTTTATAATCCTCTAAGTCGAGATGAGCTTGTTTAAACCACTTTTCGCCATGATACGGGATCTTGGTAGCCTTGGACACATACCTTGGAGAAATTTTGAAATCAAGACCCGCCAATACGAAGTGTTTTTCTTTGAATCTCAAAGCGCATAAGTGTGTTAATGGCGAAAAAATCTTGACTTCTTCTATCTTCTGGCAGAAATCAAGACAACCTACTTCATGGAAATTGAAAAGCATAGATGGGTGAGCATTGATTTCTTCTGTGGAGATAGGCTCATATCTCTTATGTGGACCGCTCCTGTGGTCTTGCCTTGGAGGCATTCTGACCTGAAAAAGCTTTGAAAGAGGCAAACTACCTTTACTGTATGTAAAATGCCCTTCTGGATTGAAACTGTGGCAATATGTTGTTTGGACAGATAAACAGTGTGGTTAGGATAGATTGCAACAATGTTTCTTTGAATAAACAACCTCTGCTCTCCTTAAAACCAGCCCTTCACCTTTGGATGTACCTCAGCCAAGTAAATTCCTTAATAGGACACCATCAGTAAAGATGAGACAAATTGCTGTGTAGATTTCCTGTGCACAGTATTGAAAAATCACCTTTCCTGTGGATTTGTTAGAGGCCAATCAACACACCAGTATTTGGTCTTCAAGACAAATATTAATTATAAAAACCCTGCTCTTCAGAAATGGTCTTCCACCTTGAAAATACCTCTGTCAACAGATTTCTCTAGATGATATAATATAGTGAAAAGAAGGGCAAATTATATGAGGTATGCTGTATATAATGTCAAAGTTTCCCTGCTTGGAGATCCTTGAAAGTTAATCAACACATCTTGTGTCTTGGATCAACATTGTATTTTCCAATCATTCCAAATCTGCCTTGACTAAGTATGCCAACAGTCAATCAATCTTGCATGTGTGAAAACAACTCTTTATGCAAATTAAAAAATCACTTGGCCTAATCCTGAGCCAAGATGACAGATCCCTTCAAAAACCACAGAGCTTTTGGGCAGAAGCTTATGTGAGTTTTCTTTTTCAAAACAGCCGAGGGCCCCTTATACATGTAACCCTAGTTTTTGGAGGAGAAAACCTTTGTTTCAACTGACAGACCTAAGTCCTGTTTCTATATAACAAACTCTCTTTTTAATCAAAACACAGATCTTTATGGGAAAAGCCTTTGACCTTTGATGTTTGTGAAAGTATAGGATCCCTGATCCTTTTAAAATGAAAACATCCCGCTCTTAGTTTCAAACCATTTATTTCCTGTAGGTGCCTTTGAATGACACAGCCATCATTTTTTTACATCTTTACACCTCAAAAACTGTACAGCAAATAGCACTATTTTTCTGGTATAGTGACAGTTTTTTAGAGTTCTGTATGCTACGTAATGAGGAGGTTTGTAAAAGTCTGATACACTGTTTCTTGGTAGTCACTCTTAGCAGTGCATTTCTCATGTACACATAGCTTTCAATCCAAGGGTACTTTCAAAGAAAAATCTTTTGACAAATATGGTGATAACAGAAATGAAAACAAGCCATCCTTCTAATCTGATCTTGATCTTACTAGGGAGCTCCTTTAACATATAGGTCGATAAGCAAATTAGGTCAAACTTGGCAGTTTTTCTCTAACCTTTTACACCACTGTTTGATTTAAAATTTTCTTGTCACTTAGCAATTTATTGAAGCCGAGGGGGAAAATGTATGAGAATACCTTTAAATTTGATGAACAATCTTTGTGCAGGGCTGGAGTAGCACCAGAACCTTTTAAACCTGCGCGACACTCTTTTGAAGATAGAACGTCGTGCAAGAAAATGCCTGTCGGGTCGGCCTGTCGGGTGGTCGGGCGGCCTGTACAGGCGCGTCGCGCTAACACAGACGGCCTGTTCAAAACCTCCGCCCGGCGCGTCGCGCGGGCTTCCAGGCGCGTCGCGCAGTGCAAAAATGTGGAAACTCTGCTATTTCGATCAGAAATCTGTTGTTTCGATGCTGAGGGCGGCGTGAAACTTTGTTTGCAGTTGGAGAAAAGATAAAATCACCCTCGACCTCACTCCTTATATCATTTCAAAACAAATCTTCAACGGTCTTAAACTTTGAAACGTAACGTTGGTTTTCAACTCTGTTTTGTTTTCAAACTGTGGCCTTGTCATTTTGAATATGTATATAAACTTGAACAATGACTCTGTTTAGGGCCGATCCTTTCGGGTCCTTTTTAAAAATGTGACCTTTGCTTAATAATATATCAAAGAGTCTATGGAGTGCCTCTGCCACTTGGTGAGAAGATAGATTTAAGCTCTTTGATTTTCGAATTTCAAAATGTCTTTTCCAGCTGCTACAAAGTGACAAGGCCTCTCCTTGAAACTGACTTAAATGCCGAGTGTCCTTTAAATCTATTTTCTGACTGCGAGGTACAAAATGTAGTTGTATTTGATTATGTTTTTCTTTGATACCTCTTTTACTCAAAATGCACTGATATGGCACCCTTTCCCTTTTATGATGAACATGCCTAAACTTGTCTTAAAATCTTTCTCCAGAAACTAAAAATAGGCCAGATCACTCCTGTACTTGATGAACTTGTAGACTAACTTGTAGGACCCCTGGTTGCAGAAGAATTTGAAATAGCAGCCTCAGTTTTCTTGGACCTTTGATTTAAGAAAAACTTATCCTTTCAACACACTTTCTTGCTTATAGGTGTATTATCTGTGCCACATCTGTCCTTTGGAATGATGAAAACTGTTGTTTGTTTTAAGATATTTAAACAGTGATAGTTTATCAAAACAAACTCCTTTTGCCTATTCATAAAATTGTATACCTATTCACCTTGTCCATCTGAAAGGATAAGCTTGTAAAACAGGAAAAACAGGGCTCTTTGATACACAGTTACCATTTTGCTTTGACCAGTGTGTTGACCCTTTTTGTAATAGAACCATTTCATAACTAGACTATGTTCATTGTTTTACCTTCTTGGTGATTTTTTAACAAGGAAAAACCATTCAGAATGTGTCAAAATCATTTGAAAACCTTGAACACCATTTCTTGAAAAGCGCTCCTTTGGACTTTTGGCATGTGACATTGGATTGTTGTTTGATCCTTTCCCTTAAGGAAACTGCCCCTTTTTGGTATCAATGACATACATATTCATAATGTTCCCTGTCCATCATGATGTATATTTTGAAAGACATTTTCATATGAATAGGAAGAGCAATATTTTTGAATTAGAAACATTATCTTTGACCTGTGTAATGACTTCTATTTTCCTTCTTTGTATCCTTCCACTGCACCTTTCTGACTAATCAGTCTTCAACAATATCCAAGGCTTTGGCCATCTGCTCATACATGGAGGAGGCTCTTCATCAGGTAAAGTATCTGAAGGTTGCTTGACAAATCTGTTTGACACAGCTTTTCCCTGGATGTGATGGAAAGTAAACCACTTGAAAAACATCAATACTAGCATCTCTACTTGCAATCATCACTGTGTTTCAGAAGAAACCCTAGCCAAAGTGACACTGTCTCTCTGCACAGCTCTGAGGGTGACTGAAATACCATCATTTGCTAGGGTCATCTCATGAAAAATTACTTGAAAAATAGTCTCTGTGACTATGGAGGTCAGTGCTTTTTGAAAAACCAAGAACTTTCTTTCTGCCTGTGTAATGGCATGTTTTGTCAGCACCTCTTCAATTTGATCTTGTGGACAAGCAGGCTGCTTAAGATTGGAATGTTTACTAATGACATGCTTTTCTAAAATTCAACAATTCTCATGATTTGAAAGCTTCAAATGACCTCCTTTATTATACCAGACTCTTTTTTCCTTTGAGCTGGCATATTTCAAACCCTATCCCTGTTATGATCATTACTCTCATTCATAAAACCTGGAGATATTGTTTCACTGTTCAGTAAAAGGCAAACCTGGACTTTTGCAATCTTCAAAGTCAATACTGGCCAGCGCCCTCTGCTTGTGGATGAAGGAGGCGCCCTAACCCTCTGCTTGTAAATGAAGGAGGTTCTGGGCCTTGAAAATTTACCAGTTTGCTGAGACAGTGGTGTCCCTTTCTTACTGTGATTTTCATGCTGGAAAGAGCTGTAAAGTCTGGATGAGTAGCTTTCTATTTTGCAGACATATCTCAGGCTCAAGTTACATTTAGAAGCAGCTGTTCCTCTAACTGTAAATTCAAGCATTTCCTCCTGAGATGAAGTTATATTTCCTGTCTTTGTAGAAACCATAAAACACTGTGAAACACCTAATAGTCAGCTTGAGATTGGGGTTTATGCAGTGCTGAGATCTAGGGGGTGTGAGTGGCGCGACTTAGAGCTGTTTGTCAATTTCATTTGCAGAGTGGGAGGTCATTCGTGGTTGGTCTGTAGCAGATGGAGGCTTTTTGGCTTTTTGATGATTGCCAAGGGTAAAATGTCTTAAAGCGCCACTTCCTAACATAGGGGAGACTTTTGAAACAGATTTGGATTTTCCTTTTAAAGCTGATGGGCAGACCAGTAGGGCTGAAGCTAGATAGGATAGTGGTAATGAGGTTTTGATTTCGACAGGGGTGGACTGAAAAGTAGAAGGGAAAAAAAAGTTTTAGGAGGGTTTTCTAGATGACATATTGACATAAGGAAATCAGTTTCTAGAAAACTCAGCTGTAGATATAGTCATCACTAACATGTAAAAAATACTGATGGCTAACAGTGGCTCCATTTGCGGAGGGCAGCTCCTCGTCAGGAGGTGTCCAGAATTCAGATCTTTGGCTTATGAAGACCAGTGCCTTATCCATTGGCGCAAAATTTACCCTTTTCTTGATGTTATTTCTGAAAAGTGACAGCATGGTTAACATCAATGATACTTCTACCTACCCCACTATCTTTCCTAACATTTTTTCTTCTCTTTGGTGCATTTGAACTAGCAGCCTTTTGACAATGTATATTTTTCTTTTTGCAAAATGAACCTATCTATTTCTACTCTTATATCTGCCGGGAGTTCAGATTAAGCTGATGAACTCCTTCATTACTCTACCTATGCTAGATCAACTATCAAGATTAAGCAGTTTGACAGGATTTCATTCTCTAATCTACAACATGAAATTTAAAAATGATCAAATCAGGATTAGGCAGTCTGATTTGTCATGCATTTGCGGCATAAAAGACAAGCTGCACACAAATGTTATTTTGCAATAAAAGGAAACTTAGACAAGCGGGGTTAAGATGTACAATGTATTTTTCATCCCTCGCTTCTCTCTTTGGTTTTGTTTTAGGCATGTGGAACCAGAATCTCTCCCTAATCTAAGCTCTGTGATAAGTCAATCTTACACAATGTTGACTATCTTTGCACTCACTAACTTATCAGCAAATAATTTAAACATGCTCAGCTATGATTAGGCTAGATAGCTGAACAAGACATTGAAAGCACTAGTAGCGGCATTTAGACTTGCTCGCTTTCTGAAAGACTACTTTTTTTGGAACATGGGGCCTTACCACTGCTCTTTAGAAACTGCCCTCTTTTTCTACCTTTCACTGTTTTTTGTATTTTCTGCTTTTTCACTTTTTCTTCAAACAAACTACAAATGAAAAGGTGCTCACAGGCTAAGCTTATTTTCTATTGTTGTCTTTCTATCCTAATCGAATCTGTACACAATAGACATTTGTTTGGTGAACTCTGTTTTCCAATGCAACCAGTCAAGTAGATGCTCACATGGGTGATTCTGGTTTAGTTCTTTCATGATGCAGAAATAATGAAAAGGCCACTCCCACTCGGTTTGTTTTCGGACAGTAGTGTGTAAGTTTTTCCCCATTCTAGGCGGCAAATTGTTCATGATAGAACCCACTACTCCTTCAGACTTCTCAAGGAAAACAACAAATGGATCTTGGAATAATATCTGATCTAGAGGATTTGAGATATAGGTTTCATTCAGGATTATTCTTTCAGTCTTCTCAAGGAAAACAACAAATAGATCTTGGAATAATACCTTATCTAGGGGTTTTGAGATATGGGCTTCATTCAGGATTACTCTTTCAGACTTCTCAAGGAAAACAACAAATGGATCTTGGAATAGTACCTGATCTAGAGGATTTGAGATATAGGCTTCATTCAGGACTACTCTTTCTTCCACTTGACTATATTTGGGACTCTCCCGGTAAAGCAAATCTTCCCCTTGCTCATGATCATTAGAACTGTCAGACTCATCATATCTTGCAGTGTATTTTTCAATCCAAGCTGATGTGTTTTGATAGGGCGGGCTGAAAACTGTGTGAAGGTTATCAGGTCGATGAGTAGGGATACACTTTGACAGCAAATTATCTTCAAAGGACAGTGTGACAACTCTCATGTGTTTGTCAACCTCTCCTTCTTCATCTGCAATTTGTAACTCAATGGAACTTGGTGGCTGCAAATTTGGAGTTAAGGAAGATTCCATGTCCAAAATGATTTCTTCGACCATTTCAGGAAAAGGCTTCTCATTTACAACATGCTCAAGAATTTCACCATCTTCCTCAACCTTATCATCAAAGCTAAAGAACTGTTGATTTCCAATTATGTGACTGTTATCTCTGATGGACTAAAATGAAGTGGAGCAAAGAGTCTGAGACTCTTCACTTACTTCTAAACTCTCAATGCTCTCCTCATCAGTGTCATAGATGACCTGTAATGGCTGCTCACTTTTCTCAAGTTTATGAAACTGAGCTTCCTCCCAAAAATCAAAAGCTGAGTGTTCTGCAAAGTTAGTTTCTGTTTGGAAATCATAATCATCAACATATTGATCAAACCTTGGAGAATCATTAACATAAGAAATGTCATCAACCATGCACATTGGACTATCAGATTGCATTTCTTCAACTTGATTTACAAATCTATTTTCTGACTTATGATATGCAGGATTAACAGGAGAAATATCAGAGAAGTTTTGGTTATTAGTTTCTGCATCTAATAACGGAAAATGCATTTCTGATGGTTTGAGAGCTTCTTCCTTTTCCATTATCTGCTTGTTTATATCACTTTCATTGTATAAGATAAAAGAATCTAAATTGGAATGAGTGGAATAAATGGGAGTATTGTTTTCCATGACTGCTTGAGTTACCAGAGGTTGAGTTACTTCTAGTCCCAGTTTTTCCATGACTGCTTTAGGCATGAGGTTATGGGAGGTACCAGAATCTAACATGGCATTATGTAATATCTTGTCCCGTATGTTCAGGCTCACATAGGAAGGAGAAACAGATCCTTCTTGGTATTGACCTTCTATTTTCGGGCCGAATAAGAGCTCGGGTTTGTTTTCAGTTAGATTTAAAGTATCTGCCTCGCTCCCTATGTCAAAAACTTTGAAAATTTGAGATATATACCTATCTACAGTTATTAGCTCAGTAAGGGGTATGGTAATTTTTATTTCGGAAACTTCCCCTTCGAAACTAAAAGGAGTTTGTAGTTTGGGCAGATTTGTTTCAGCTTTTTTGGACATGACCTTTTCTATGCTCTTAATTTGTTGATTCTGGTTTGAGACCTTGTTTGACACAGTCGCCTCGGGAGTCTTTGTGGAGGTACTAGGAGTATCTGAGCTAAGATTTGTTTGAATAGATTTATCTTTGTTTTGGTCAATTTTCTTAGCCATAATTTTGTTGCTATCCGTGGCTTTTTTAAGGATGGTGTCAGAGGTTTTAGCAGTGTCAGGGCTACTCTTCTTGGAGTGGTCTTGGTTTTTTCTGCTTCTAAGGTTATACTGCCTATGAGCTTCTATAATGGCATTCTGAAAATCTATGGCAAGATCTTCGAGATCTTCATAGTCAGTTTCATCCTGACTTGGGGAGCATAACTCTTGCTCTTCTGTTGTGGGGTAAACCTTACTCTCATTATCAGAACCTATGAGTTTCCAATGATTTTCATCAATGGGTGCAGTATCCTTATTCTCTTCATCAACATAATTCTCACTGAAGGATGGTCTGATCTGCTGATCATTTCCTCTTGGTTTATTTTGAGACTGATCTTTTCTAAAGCCTTGTTTCCGGTTTTGAGGGTTTGGTTGGTTGTCCCTAGGAGGCACTTTTTCACTCATTTTTTCCCACATCTTTGTCATGGATTTGATCAGGCCATCTATTCTAGGATCTAGGGAAGGAGATGAAGTGGAGACCTTATCTCTATATGGGACTTTTCCTTCTAATCTAGTCCCGGCTCTTTTTTCTGCTAAGTTGGCTTCTGTTTTTATGGCTATTTGTTGCATTTCCTCTAGGGTAGGGGGATCCTTGTCTCTCAGATGATATGTCATGTCTGGATCAAAACCCTCGGGGAATTTTGCCAAGATTAAACCAAGTGGGGGTTTGAAGTGAGGCGGGAGGGTGTTATACACACTATTGAACCTAGTGCAGTATGCCTGGACACTTTCCCCATTTTCCCGTTTTAAGTTGTTATATTCTGACAGGATTTGAATAGGGTTCCTTCGGACTTCCCACTTGTTCGTGAAGACTTGGTAGAGTTCTAGGATGTTGTGGATGCTATTTGGAGGCAAGCTTTTAAACCATGTTTTGGGTTCTCCACCCAGGCTTTGGGCGAATATTCTCATTCTGACGGTTTCGTCGTGTACTTCCATGTATTCAAAAGCATCGCTAATCCTACTTACATGTTGTTGAGCTGTGGTGGTGTCTTCTCCGGTAAAGTGTGGGATTTTGTCTTGATATTTATTTGGGAGAGGAGCCAAGGGCGATGGCAACACCAAAGGTGCGTACCAGGCTGCCATGACGGGAGCTAATGGATGATGTACAAGATGAGGACTAGTAGGCTGAAATGAAGTGGTTTGAACAGTGGTGGTTTGACCGGGTGTGGCAGATGAACTTGGACTAGTGATCTGGTTTTGAGCAGATCTGGGATGATAAGAGCCAAACTGATAGAGGAGCTGGAAATCAGGAGGAGTGGTGGGTGAAGCTTCTCTAATAGGACTCTGTGGTGGGTTTAGGGGTTCAAGATCGTCAAAGTTTATCTTACTATATGATTTTCTTCTGGGAAGAGCTTGTGATGACTCTAGTTCCAAAGGTGAATCTAGTAGGATAGTGCGATGTTTAGGCACAGATCTTGTTCTACGGATGGATCTACCAGTAGCTAGATGGTCAGTTTCGGAAGCTTGCCACAAAATCTTCTCTGGGTCATCTACTATGATAGGGGGATTTGGGTCTGGATGAGCTCTGGTATTGATTCTTCGTGAAGCCAGATTTTACATCTAGAGTTTAGAAAGGATGGTATTGGTGAATGTTCTGGATGAGTGGTTTTTGTAAAGTTTTACTAAGGTGAAGGATGGTCAAAAGTAAAGGGATGGATTAGTGGAGTCGCTAGGTGAACTGGGTTGTTTTTGTGAAGATAGTTATGGTCCACCACTAGAAATGTTTTTGGATTTTCTGAGTTTTATGTGTAGCCTATGGTTCAAAGTATCCTAGACTTGTTTCAACACTTTGCTAGGGTGATGATAACAAAAAGAGTTTACTCTAAATGGGTCTATGGACTGCCTGCCTGTTTATGGTATCTAAAAGATCAAAGAGTCTATAAGAGTTTGCTAGACTGTCATGTACTCAATGTCTTACCATCTCCTGCTATGTTAGTGGGCGATGGGATAGGTCTATCGGATAGTAGCCTAGAATTTGGTAAAATAGTAAGGCTCACTAGAAGTTAGTGGAGTCGCCAGGTGGAATGTCTATTGTTTTGAGGTATATGTGTATGGTCCACCACCAATACTGTCAAAAGCCAATCTAAGGGAGTGTTTTTGGGGTTTTTTGAGTTTTATGTGCAGCCTAGGATGTAAGAGTGTTATAAACCTGATTCATCACTTTGCTAAGATGGTGAAACAGAGAGTTTACACTAAATGATTCTAAAGGCTGATGGTCTGAGTTTAGGATTGAAGGACTAAAGAGTCTATAAGAGTTCACTAGACTGTCATGTACTCAGTAAGTCCCACCGTGATCGCCATTATGTTAGTGAGTGGTGGGATAAGTCAGCCAACTAATATTCTCAAAAGTCTCTAAAGATTAGGGAAACTAAGTTTGTTTAATACTCAGAGTCCCACCGTGATCGCCATTATGTTAGTGAGCGGTGGGATAAGTCAGCCAACTAATATTCTCAAAAGTCTCTAAAGATTAGGGAAACTAAGTTTGTTTAATACTCAGTGTCCCACCGTGATCGCCATTATGTTAGGGTGGCGATGAGGTGGCTAAATCGGATGGTATTCTAAAATTTAGCAAAGTAGTAAGGCCTACTGGAGGCTAGTGGAGTCGCCAGGTGGATTTTTAGTTGTTTTGAGGTATATGTGTATGGTCCACCACCAGTTTGACAAAAACCAATCTAAGGGAGTTTTTTGGGGTTTTTCTGAGTTTTACGTGCAACCTAGTCTGTGAGAGTGTTATAAACCTGATTCATCACTTTGCTAAGATGGTGAAACAGAGAGTTTACTCTAAATGATTCTACAGGCTGATGGTCTGAGTTTAGGATTGAAGGACTAAAGAGTCTATAAGAGTTCGCTAGACTGTCATGTACTCAGTAAGTCCCACCGTGATCGCCATTATGTTAGAGAGCGGTGGGATAAGTCAATCAGCTAGTAATCTCAAAAAGTCTCTAAAGATGAGGGAAACTAAGTTTTTTAATCACTCAGTGTCCCACCGTGATCGCCATTATGTTAGGGTCCCGTGATTTGGCCAATTGGCGAGCCAAATGACGATGTAACATCAAACCAAGCTTTGGAGCCCAAGGACCTAGCCTTCCTGGACTCAGAGAGGGCTCTCTCTATATGTGTAAAAGATGTCGGTGTGTTTACTTGCGGTGTTCTGATATTAGGCTAGTTATGAAGTGTGTTTTTGGGTTTTTTTAGTTTTTAAGTTTGTGAGGGATAAAACTGATCAAATACATAAAATGGATAACAAGATGTAGATAAATTGGGCTATGGGGTCAAACAGGTCAAGGAAGCTATGAGGTGATGATGTAAGGCTGCTGTAGGGCCGATTTGATTCACAGTAGAAGGGATCTTTGGGAAAAATGGATTAAATGGACAACAAGTTTGTGAAAGACAAGGGATTTCAAGTGTAACTAGTTGATAGCAGACATAAACATGTTATAGCAAGCCATTAATCATGCTAAGTGTAACTATGAGCTAATTAATACACAGAAATCAAACATTCCAGCCATACATAGAGGTATAAGACCCTCTAACTTCGGGAAATGACTATCAGACTTTGGGGAAAACATATAAGACAAACTAACAACTCATAAACTACGCCGGAACGCCTAAACATAGTCTCTAAGTCATTGGGCACTTTGACAAACAAGATTTCATAGTTTTAGGCAAAGGGCTAGATCGGGACTAGGCCTCCTTGGTTCAACAAGATGATCAACAAATCGGTCAAAGAGAAAGTTTTATGGACAGAACTATGGACAGCTTATAGGTAGGCAGGGCACACCATACATCCTACTCAACATGCATAGAACTTGTAAATAAAACTAGCAAACATTACCTTAAGTTACTAAAGAGCAGCTAAGAATTCTTTAGCATAACTAAGGAAGAAGAAAACATCAAGCTATGAAGATTCAGGGATTTTGAGGTGCCTCCATGGGCATATCTCAAAATCAATCTCTACTGATCTATAGCAGCAAGAAATATGTATTATGAATGAAAACTAGAAGACAAAAAACATAGTAAGAAAAACTATACCATTCTACCATGTCATGGAATCCATCACCAAACCTTCATCACTCCTCAAAAGCATCCAAGAGGCAGTCCAAAAATCATAACTCAAGTGTATTCATCAAAGCTCATATGACCAATGTATTAATTCTTCTCTCAAGTTCAGCCTCTGATTTACAATGAGAACCATGGAATAAATAGGCTTGAGGGAGGAAAACCTCATGGAGCAACTAGCTATCCCATTAGCCAAGTCAAAATATCTAAACTTGTCCTTGAGGCTTTGCAAATCCCAAGGCACAAAATATCCCACAAAATATCTAAAAAACTGCTAAAAACGGAAATTATATTGACTTTACATCATTTCCCAATGATAAAAATAGCTTAACGCACATTTGGGAAAAGCAGATTTTTGGAGTTCAAAAATTACAAAAATACTTCATATTTATGCCTGAAAAAGGTCCCCTGACTTGCTGGATGCAATTGGCAGCCTTCCCGATGTCGAAATGGGGCTCATGAGGGCTCGCTGGAAAGCTCTCTGTGTCTACTTTCCGGCGCAACTGAAACCATCTCAATCTGATCTCTGGAAGTCCCTCAAAACTATACCTGTGTGCAAAAACCCAGAAAATAGAAGACTGCTGATATGGCGGGCAGAATGTGCAAAAAGAGGGCGTTTTTCGCCAATTTGAGGGGGCGAATGATCTTCAAATGCCCTGAAAATCGCTGGAGATCTGCTCATGGAATTATGGCATCCATCGGTGTCATCCTCCTCCCTTGAAAACTCATCAAACTGAAATGGAGAAATTATGAATTTTCGGCCAAAAACCCAAAAAATGCCAAAAAACAAAAAGTTGCCGAAATAGGCCCAAAATTGGCATGCATGACCCTCAAGGGTCCATAGCAACATGCTCCGAAGCTGAGGCCAAAATATCAAGGGCTGATATGCTTTTCCCTTCCTTCCGTGCCAGGCGCTTCCCCTTTACCTTCTTCAATTTTTCTTGTGCTACCTTTAATTTTCGCCTGGCAAACTGATTTATCTTCTGAAAGTGAAGAGTCCTCTTTCTTTTTAGCTCAAGATCCCTGTTCTCCCTCTCAAGCTTCATTTCCAAATGCTGGTTAGCTCTCTCAAGCCATGCTTCTTTGTTTTCCTCAATTTCCTGCTCAAGGAGGGCAGTGAGAGGAAAGGCTTGGAAATGGGCTTGTTCTTCTGCTCTCTGCTTTTCCAAGGCTCTTCTAAGCCCGATGGTCCTAGGCCTCTTCCGCCTAGGCTGGTCTTCCTCCTCTTCATCATCAAACTCGCCAATGAGCTCTTCAATCCTTACTTGCGCCCTTTCTGCCTCTTTTTTATACTTAATTTCCCTTGCCTCATGAATAGCTGCATGAAACTTCATTTGTTTGTTTTCAACCTCCAAGAAGTGGTTGAAATTCCTCGCCCTTTGAAGATCTTCCCGTAATACCTCAATTTGCCCCTCTTTGTGAATGAGGAGGTTTTCAAGGAGGCGGGCCTCATTGTCACTATCATCGCTTTGGATAGGGATAATAGCTAATTCACCTCCATGCTTTGTACTTTCTCCAATTTTACTTTTGCCTTTGAAAGCTAATCTGGCGCTTTTCCTCCTTGGCATGCTAGAAGGTGTCTTTTTGGGCAATTTCCTCTTGCTAGGAACAACCTTGGTCACTATTTGGGTGGCAGCCTTAGCTTTCTGTTCTTTATCTTGCACTTGCTGCTGTTCCTCATCATCTAACTGCTGTTCATCAATGTGTACCAGTTGCTGTTCATCTTGGACCTGTTGTCCTTCACTTTCTATTTGCTGCTGTCCCTCAATCTCTAACTGCTGTTGTCCTTCAATATCTGCCTGCTGCCCTTCATCACCTATCTGCTGCTGGTGTTCACTGCCCTCTCCTTCTCCCTGTTGACTTGGCTGTCCCTCAACATCCAACAGCTGTTGTTCACTTCCCTCTCCTTCTTGCTGCCTTTCACTGCCCTCTCCTTCTTGCTGCTGACTTGGCTGCCTAGTATTCATTCTGAGTCCTCTAGGTGTAGGCCTACTAGACAAAGGCACTGGGCGATGGACAGGCTGAGTAGGAGACACATGAACAGGAGGGACAGTGGCAAAATCTGAATGGCTGATGAATAGATCCCATGAAACCTCTTTCTTCTCTAGCTGGTGCATGAAGATAATCTTGATCAAGGAATGATGAAAGAGAGAAGGGATTTGCTGAGGTGGAGCCTTCTTTTGGACAATAGATGCCATTTTCTCTATGCTCTTGGACAAAAAGTAAGGAAGGTTTAGTTGCCTGCTTCTGGTAAAATGCATCAACAAGCGGACATGGTAGGCATAAATTCGATTAAACCTCCCTTCACAAGTGAAATATCTCATTATGGCTTTCATCAGTGGAGCATAGCTGTCAAGAAGATAGGAAAAAGGGAAGATAGCAGTGAAATTTTCCCTATGTTCAGGTTTGATGAAAGGTTTGTAATCCTCTAAGTCAAGATGAGTTTGTTTAAACCACTTTTCGCCATGATACGGGATCTTGGTAGCCTTGGACACATACCTTGGAGAAATTTTGAAATCAAGACCCGCCACTTGGAAGTGTTTTTCTTTGAATCTCAGAGCGCACAAGTGTGTTAATGGCGAAAAACTCTTGACTTCCTCTATCTTCTGGCAAAAATCAAGACAGCCTACTTCATGAAAATTGAAAAGCACAGATGGGTGAGCATTGATTTCTTCTGTGGAGATAGGCTCATATCTCTTATGTGGACCGCTCCTGTGGTCTTGCTTTGGAGGCATTCTGACTTGAACAAGTTTTGGAAGAGGCAAACTGCCTTCACTGTATGTAAAATGTTCTTCTGGATTGAAACTGTGGCAATATGCTGTTTGGACAGATAAACAATGTGGTTAGGATAGATTGCAACAATGTTTCTTTGAATAAACAACCTCTGCTCTCCTTAAAACCAACCCTTCACCTCTGGATGCACCTCAGCCAGGTAAATTTCTCAATAGGACACCATCAGTAAAGATGAGACAAAATGCTGTGTAGATTTCCTGTGCACAGTATTGAAAAATTACTTTTCATTTGGATTTGTTAGAGGCCAATCAACACACCTGTATTTGGTCTTCAAGACAAATATTAATCATAAAAACTCTGCTCTTCAGAAAAGGTCTTCCACCTTGAAAATACCTTTGTCAACAGATTTCTATAGAAGAGTCCATACAGTGGAAGAGAAAGGAGACTTAGGTTAAGTGGAATGTTAGTGCACAGTGTTTAGGAAAAACACCCTTTACTTGCGAAATTAAGAGATCAACCACCATATTTACATCTCTGTCTCTAATGTTAAATTCTCATCAAAAAACCTGTCCTTTAGAAAGTGTCCTGTTGACCTTTGGAAAAACTCTGTCAACAAATTCTCAGTATGAAATAATATAGTGAAGAAGAGGGGCATATTGCTAGAAGGAGTTTGCTGTGAGAAGTGCTTTGATTACCCTGTTCTTGTGAGTTTTAAGATGTCAACCAATACACCTTACTCCTTGCTCAAGGGGACTTTTAGTCATTAACAACTCTGCCCTGTATAGGTGTGCCAACCTTCAACAATTTGCATATAGGCAATCAACTCTCAGTTAAACAATCACTGTATTTCTGAACAAGGTAACAGAGTTTTTGGAAAATGCCTCAAAAGGTTTCACCAAGACCTGCAAGAGTCTCTATCTTGCAAAATAGGCAAGACCTCATCTCAAAATAACACCTCTGGTTATGTTAGAAAAGCCCTTACTTTGGATGTAAAACAACTTGTCAATAAGCTTAGAAAAAACACAAGGCAGTCAACCAATCAAACACAGTGAATACTGTCCCTTTGTGAGGAGCGCGAGCAGCCTTCCTCTGTTGCCTCAACCAGTGAACTTCTGCTTAATCAAGAACCCTTTCCCCTATTAAAACTTCACTGTTTTTTCTATATGTGTGATACCCCATCAAACAGGATCATACACAGGAAAATTTTAACTTCCAGTGTGTGCATACATCCAAACTCACAGTTTATGGAACAATGGTGACAGTCTTTGAAATGAGCTTTATAGTTTCAATGAGGGCTGTAGCAGCTTATTTCTTCCCATAACCTAAGCTCCTATTAAACATGTAAACCTTGTTTCTTTATAACAAATTATCCTCTGCCTTTTAGAGGCTTCTTTTTGAAGTAGCAGTCAAGATTTGGTAACCAACAAACCCCCTTTAATCAAACACAGTTTTTTATAGGAAAACCTCTGCCTTTCGATGTTTTGAAGACTGAAACAAATTGCTCTTAATCTCAAAACCAAGTATCTCTATAGGTGTTCTTTGAATGACAAAGTCAGCCTTTTATCACATTTCAATACTTCAGATCACCGTGTAGTTGGATCAAGTGAATATAATGATAAGTGTCGGTTTTAGAGCTGAAAACTAGAATGCTTTCACCCTGCATCTGATTCTTGACCTTGCTAGATGCCTTTTGTTATATAGGTTGATACAAATTAGGCTCAAATCAAGTGCTTTTGTTTAACCTTTACACTAATCGTTTGATTTAAACTTTTCATGTCACTTAGCACTGCTTCGAGGGGAAATGTTTGAGAATACTTTAAATTGGACTTCTAATCTCAGGCAGGTCGAGAAACGGAAAGCCTTCCCAAAACTGGCAGCTGGCACTTGTGCTGCTAGAATGTCACAAGAAATTTCCCCGTTGGGCCTGGCCTGTTTGCCTGCGGCTCGTATTGTGCGCGTCGCGCCACCGCATGTGCGCGTCACGCTAACACACGTGCTCGTCGAAAACTTCCGCTCAGCGCTGCCGCGGAGTGGCAGGTGCGCGTCGCTCGGCTGCCATACACTGCACTCGACCGGGTCGTCCTTGCTTTCGGTGCTATGGAGGCGCGGAGCTTCGTTTGAACCCTTTTAAAAATGACACCTTCACTCTCCAATTTCCCTCTTATGATATTTCAAACATTTTCAACGGTTCCTTCATCTTTTTCTTGTCATGCCAAAAGAACTCGGTTGGTCTTTTAACACAGCGAGGCCTCTTTTTCAAACAGTGTTATTTCTTTCCCATTTTTCTTTATAGAAAACGAAACAGCAGGGTGTTTCGAATTGTTTCATGGGGAAAATACCTCCTTTAGTAATATTGAACTTATTATTTCAATAACCTTTCGACCATCTTTGCTCTTGTGTCAATAATGCTAGTGCTATTCCTTATATAACCTATTCTAACACTGTCAAGAGACATATATGCAAACTGCTTTGTTCTTTGAAGGACAGGGCTAGTTTTGTCAACATGTTTTAAAATCTTTCTCCAGAAACTGAAAATAGGCCAAATCATTCTTGTGCTTGATGAACCTGTAGGACCGACTTAGAAGCCCCCGGTTGCGTAAGAATTTGAAATAGCAAATTTCAATCTTCTTGGACCTTTGATTTAAGAAAAAACTTATCCTTTCAACACATTTTCTTTCTTATAAAAAGTATTATCTTGTGCTACATCCGTCCTTTGGAATGATGACATGATGAAAACCGTGTTTGTTTTAAGACATTTAAAATGCTGGCAAACTTTTTATCAAAACAACTCCTTTTTCCTATTCATAAAATTATATACTTATTCACCTGTCCATCTCGAAAGATAAGCTTGTAAAACAGAAACAGTATTCTTTTGATACATAATACCATTTTGCTTTGACCAAGCAGGTGTTGACCCTTTTTGTAAATAGAACCATTTCATAACTAGACTATGTTCACTGTTTTTACCTTCTTGGTGATTTTTAACAAGGAAAAACCATTCAGAATGCGCCAGAATCATTTGAAAACCTTGAACACCATTTCTTTGAGAAGCGCTCCTTTTGGTATCAATGCATGCATATATTCAATGTTGTCTCCTTTCCACTATAGGTACAGTTTGACAGACATCTCATTTGAATAGGAAGACCAATACTTTTGTATCATAAACACTATTATTTACCTATGCAATGGCTTCTATTTAATTTCTTTGTATCCTTCCACTGCACTTTTAGATCAATCAGTTTTCAACAACCTGCAATGGCTTTGGCCATCTGCTCATACATGGAGGAGGCTCTTCATCAGGTAAGGTATCTGAAGGTTTTTTGACAATCTGTTTGACACAACTTTTCTCTGGATGTGATGGTAAGTACACTACTCAAAAAACATCAATACTAGCATCTCCTCTTGCAAGCATCACTGTGTTTCAGCAAAAGCCCTAGCCAAAATGACACTGTCTCCCTGCACTGCTCTAAGGGTGACTGAAATATCATCATTTGCTTTGGTCATCTCCTGACAAATTACTTGAAAGATAGTCTCTGTGACTATGGAGGTAAGTGCTTTTTGAAAAACCAAGAACTTTCTTTCTGCATTCATAAAACCTGGAGATATTGTTTCACTGTTCAATACAAGGCAAACCTAGACTTTTGCAATCTTCCAAGTCAATATTGGCCAGCGCCCTCTGCTTGTGGATGAAGGAGGCGCCCTAACCCTCTGCTTGTGAATGAAGGAGGTTCTGGGCCTTGACAATTTACCAGTTTGCTGAGACAGTGGTGTCCCTTTCTTACTGTGATTTTCATGCTGGAAAGAGCTGTAAAGTCTGGATGAGTAGCTTTCTATTTTGTAGACATATCTCAGGCTCAAGTTACATTTAGAAGCAGTTGTTCCTCTAACTGTAAATTCAAGCATTTACTCTATGAGATGAAATTATATTTCCCGTTCTTTGCAGAATCCATGAAACACTGTGAAACACCTAATAATCAGCTTGAGACTGTGGTTCATGCAGTGCTGAGACCTAGGGGTATAAGTGGCACGACTTAGAGCTGTTTGTCAATTTTATTTGCAGAGTGGGAGGTCAGTCATGGTTGGTCTGTAACAGATGGAGGCTTTTTGGCTTTTTGATGATCGCCAAGGGTAAAATGTCTTAAAGCGCCACTTCCTAACATAGGGGAGACTTTTGAAACAGATTTGGATTTGCCTTTTAAAGCTGATGGGCAGACCAGTAGGGCTGAAGCTAGATAGGATAGTGGTAATGAGGTTTTGATTTCGACAGGGGTGGACTGAAAAGTAGAAGGGCAAAAAAAAGTTTTAGGAGGGTTTTCTAGATGACATATTGACATAAGGAAATCAGCTTCTAGAAAACTCAGCTGTAGATATAGTCATCACTAACATGTAAAAAATATTGATGGCTAACAACACATCACCGTCACATTTGCTTCATGATTGTTTTCTTGCCGTGTATCTCCTTCTTTTCCCTTATGAGATCTACAGTCTTTCTTAGGTGTCCTTTCTTTCTGCATTTCCAACACACTATCCTTGAAATGGACTTGGATCTGCCTTTCCTTGATTTACTGCGATATCCCGAGCTCTTTCCTCTTTCCATTCTTCTTCCCCTAGACTCTGCACTCAAAGCATTACCTGATGTCTCACCAGAGCTTTTCCGTCGCATTTCCTCGCTAAGGATAACACCAACAACATCATCAAACTTTAAAGTACTAGATCCAGAGACAGAGTTACTAATGGCCATTACTAAACCATTCCAACTCTCTGGCAATGAGCACAAGAATACCAGAGCTCTAACTTCATCATCAAAGTTTACCCCTACAGAACTTAACTGACTGGTAACTGTATTAAATTCATTTAAATGGTCTGCAACAGATCCACCTTCCGACATCTTCATATTAAATAGTTGTTTCATAAGAAATACCTTGTTTGAGGCCGAGGGCTTTTCATACAGTTTCGCCAACGTCTGCATCAAACCCTCTATTGTTGTTTCCTTCGAAATATTGAAGGCGACTGACGCCGCAAGACACAACCGTACTGTTCCGAGTGCCTTTCTATCGAGAATGTTCCATTCCGCGTCTGTCATGGCTGCCGACTTCTTTGTTTTTCCGCTCAATGGTAGGTATAGATCTTTCTGATACAAATAATCTTCCATCTGCATCTTCCACAGCGGGAAGTTTTGGCCGTTAAATTTCTCGACCCTAAACTTACCATCTTCCGCCATTGCTCCCACTCGAACCAGGAACCCTTCTTTCCTACGAGTTTATCAGCCAAATATACCTTCGGCTCTGATACCAGTTGTTAGAAATTAAATATTACAGAGCAACGCAACACATAAAATATGTGGAAAAATAAAAGCACACAAAACACATAAAACCAGAGAGACACAGATATACGTGGTTCACCGAGTTTGGGCTATGTCCACCCCAAATAGCCAGTCCTTCCTTTCTATTATCCAACAAAAATGAAGAGACAAAACCTACAGCAGATCCGCTGTAATATCCTCTATTATCTCTCATAGTCTCCCTCTCTGTTTCTCGCTTCGAGAATACACACACAATGCACAGCCACAATACAATGCCCTCATAAAAGCGAGGGGTTGCCTTCTAGAGCAAAAAACCCTAATATAAACATAACTTCTACCGTCGGATCATTTTCCTAATGAACGGCCCAGATTGACTAGAAATTACTATACTTTTACAAGGCAATTTTACATATGTTTTTAGCTTCGGAAGCGCTGCCCCCAAAAACCCCTGCCAGGGGGGGGCTGCGGCAGCGATTAATTATGGGCGGCGTTGCCGCCCCTTTTTAAGGTACAGGGGTCCAATGCTGTGATACAAATTAAACAAGATAATCAGGCTCCACACCCAACATCTTTCCAATGCATATTTATTGTCTTTGTAAGAATGGACTCGATCACTTTGTTTATGGATTCCACCTGGCCATTTGTTTGTGGGTGGTACAGCATCGATTTCCTGTGCCAGATCTTGTATTGCTCCATCACACCCTATACCAGATTAGAAATAAACTACGAACCATTGTCAGAAAAAATTTCTCTAGGCACACCAAATCTAGTAAATATTTCAGTAAAAATAAAATCAACAACAACTTTTTCTGTAGCAAAGGAACAACTTTATCTTCTACCCATTTTGTAACAAAAACTGTACAAACCAAAATATGTTTTTTACTTAATGAAATTGGATTTATTGGCCCTATAAAATCGATAGCCCATTTTTGAAATGGCTCAATCATAACATGGGACCATAAAAGCATTTCATTGGTTTTATTAGGCTGGCCCATTCGTTGACAGCTATCACATCACCTTACGTACTATTTGGCATCCTTAAACAAGGAATTCCAAAAGTAACCAACACGCAATACTTTATATGCAGTCCACTTATCAGTGAAGTGGCCTCCACAAGGTTCATCATGAGAAGATTTCAATATGTCAAACACTTCCTCCTCTCTTAAACATCTACGGATAATCAGGTCTGGACCAATGTAAAAGAGATCTCCTTGAATCCAGGAGTATGCAGCACTTTTCTGAATAATATTCCACTTTCCATGAGCGGACAAGTGGGGTGGTGTTTTCCCAGTAACCAAGTAATTAGCAATGTCAGCAAACCATGGAGAATCTGTTGACATAGCAAAAATATTTTCATCCAGAACATCTTCATTAACAGGAGTTGCTTCACTAGGATTATCTAATCTAGAAAGAAAATCTGCTACAACATTAGATTTTCCTGGTCTATCAACAATAGTAACATTAAATTCCTGCAAAAATAGCAACCACCTAGTCACTCTACTGCTAGTCAATGGTTTTTTCATAAAATATTCAATTGCGGAATGATCAGTATGTACAAATACTTCATATCATGTAATATAGTGCCTGAACTTATTAATTGCAAAAATTATAGCTAAAAACACTCTCTGTAACTATATAATTTAATTCAGCGGAAGACAAATTCTTACTAATATAATAAATAGCATAGAATTGCTTATTTTCCTCTTGTCCTAAAGCTGCACCAATAGCCAAATCTGAAGCATCAAAGAAAATGTGAAAAGGCAGGGACCAGTTAGGACCTCTCAAAACTGGTGTCTATACCAACTTTTCTTTCAATGTTTCAAAAGACTGTTGGCAAGCTGTGGACCAAGAAAATTCACTATCCTTAGCTAGAATTCGGAAAAGAGGGGTAGCTATCTTAGAAAAATTTTCAATTAATCTTTTATAGTAACCAGCATGTCCTAAAAAACCTCTTACTTCCCTTTGAGTTTTGGGTGTAGGAAGGTGCAGAATGATTTCAATATTTGATGGATCAACCTGAATACCTTTACCAGAAATAAAATGGCCAAGTACCACTCCTGCTTTGCACATTGATCTACATTTCTTGTCACACAAGGCGAGATGGGCTTCCTGACAACGAAGAAGTACTTTTTCTAGATTTTTGAGAGCTTCCTGAAAAGAATCACCAAACACAGAAAATTCATCCATATAAATTTCTACAAATTCTAGATCAGCAAAAATGGCTAGGACTACCCTTTGAAAGGTAGTCGGGGCATTACATAAACCAAAGGGAAGCACTTTATAAGCAAATGTACCCCATGGACATGTAAAAGTAGTTTATCCTGATCTTCGGGTGCAATCTGTATCTGGTTATAACCACTAAAGCCATCCAAAAAGGAAAAATATTTCTTTCCTGCAATGGTATCAAGCACTTGGTCAATGAAAGGGAGAGGGAAGTAATCTTTGAGAGTGGCTTTGTTTAATTCTCGATAATCAATACAAATAAGCCATCTTCCATCTTTCTTAGGTACTAGCACTAATGGAGAGACCCATTGATTTTTGGAAATAGGATAGATAAAACCGACATCCAAGAGTTTATGTACTTCTTCCTTCACAATATCTCTTAAAGCTGGATTCATTCGCCTTTGGGGTTGTCGGACAGGTCGGGTTTCTTCCTGAATATAGATATGATGTGTACAAGTTTCAGGAGGAATACCCTTCATATCTTCATAGCCCCAAGCAAAGGCACTAAGATGGTTTTGCAACAAATTCACAAGCTGCTCCTACTGAGATGAGTCCAAATCTGAACTAATATGCAAGGATTTACTAGGGCTAATCTCAACAAGAGTAGTGTCAGGCTTAGGAGTACTCAAGGGAGTGGTCAAATGTAGCGGTACAGAAGAATGAGAATCATGATTATCTTGAAAATATAGGTTGAAATTTTGGCTCAATGGCTCAAAATTAGGCATAGTGTCTAGATTATTCCGGAAATATTAAATCTCATCCTCCTGTGAAGACCCAGTATAATGATGGATAAGGGAAATGGGATGATTATCCTCATCATTGATTTGATCCAACCATAAAGTATCTCGAAGGTCCTAAATGGATCTGGCAGGGGGGTATAAGGTAACTTTCTTCCTAGAATCTCCATGTGAAATATACATATCACCAAAATGACATCCAATATATCCATCGACCGTAGAAAGCCATGGTCAACCCAAGATCAAGGGATTTCCTCCTACTGGGCTCTTTGGCTGAAGCACAATGAAATCAACAGGATATTCCCAAGAATCTAATGAGATGATCACATTGTCCAATACTCCTTCTGGCTTAATTTTAGATCTATCTACTAATTCAAGCACAGTGGGAGTAGGGCGAAGATGAGATAACCGAAGCTTATCCATGGTTTTCTTAGTCATGACATTAATGGCTTCCCCCAGGTCTATAAGAACATTAGAGACAAGGACATTACCAATCTGAACTGAGACAACAGGGTTTCCGGGATCAGTATATTTTTCCATAGACACACAACCCGTCATCAACTCTGCTACCCTACCAACAAATTGAATGGTTTTGTGTTCCAATATCTTCCTCCCAGGTTTCTTGAGATAGATTTCCTTAATAATCTTGGTAAAAATGGGGATCTCTTTAATGGCTTGAAGAAAAGGTATCTTAATGAAAATATTTCGAAGCTCAGATGCCAAACTAGTCTCAGAAATAGGCTCACTTCTTTCCATTACTAGCCTCTCTGGGAAGGGAGGCTGGTTGGAAGAAGATGGCAAGGATTTAGAGGGTAAGGGCTGCTTAGTGATAGCTTTCAAAGAATGGTTAAGAGTTTCCTCTTCTCCTTTCTCTTCAAAAATCACTATAGGTTGCTTCTGATTTTCTGATGTTACATTCCTTCCCGATCTTAATTGAATATCATGAACCCCAACTGGAATAGACTGGTACTCGAATGGTAAAGGTGGGTTTGTTACATAGATAATTTGCACTACTTTATTATTGTTAGGATTGGGCATAGGTTGAGTAGGCAACTGAGGAGGTCAAAAGGGTGGAGGTAAAGGCAACGGTGGAGTAGATTGACTTGGAAGTTGAGGCATTGAATAAGGTGTATGCGTAGATGGATATGACTGCATAGGTGGATGGTAGGAATATGTATAATGAGTTGGCTCTCTCCAACCTTGTTTCCATGGTTGAGAAGGTTTCCCATGCTGATATTGATTCCCATACTACCACTGCTGATTAGTGTTAGGATAAGAATATGCATGTGAATTATAACCAAGATAGTGTGGAGAAAATTCAAGAGCCATACCTGTACCTACCTAAGGCCAATTCCTTCTTGCTCCCATAGCATACAAGTATTCAGCTTCAAGCTGTCCCCCTGTAAATACATATTTAAGTCCTGGTACAGAGGGACATTTTTCTGTGACATGGTCTTCTGCGCAAATAGCACACTTATTATTTTCTTTCAAATTAAAAGGACACTCTTTAGGAGGATGCTTGTCTCTACATTTAGGACAGAAAATACATAATGACTCTTGTTCCTTCATGAGTTTTTGCTAAAATTTTAAAGAGTCTAACTGTTTGGTAACAGTATTCATTATATCAATTTTCATGTTTTCCATTTTATTTTATAGTCCAATAATCATAGCATTAGTAGATTCATTTTTTCGATTTCTATTTCGAGTTCCTCTATCGGATCTATACTGATTTCTTGAAAATTTCCTGCATAATTCACAAATTTGTTCAAAATTTTGCTGAGAAATATCACCTTGTCCTAATAGATTCAAATTATTTCTAGCATTATTAGTAAGTCCTCTTAAGAACAAGGTTATAATAGTACTGGGATCAAACTTAAGTTTTGACCTTTGTAAAATATACAAAAATATTTCTAGGTAATCTTCAAGAGTTTCATCATCATCCTGTATGATTTTAAAAATCCCATCCTGCATGTCCCGAGTTTTTCAATATTCTTGATATTTAGAAAATAACACTCTCTTCATCTGATCCCAAGAGGTTATAGTGTTTCCTCCTAACCCCATAAACTAGCGTAGAGATAAGTCCTTGAGAGTAACAGGAAATAATCTTAACTTCTGAGCATCAGTTGAATAATCATAAATTCTACACAGAATATCAAACTCGAATAGAAAAGAGTCAGGAGCTTCATGAACTTTACCATGGAAATGAGAGAGAGCTAATGGTGGAATATTCTTCATTTGCGCCATAGTATCAGGATCCACAATTGGAAACACAGAAGTGGATTGTTATTTACTTACCTCATTTTCACGAGTCCCTTCCAAATGATCTTCATGGTCCACCATTGTTTCCCTTTTACTTGTACCACTCTTAATAGGCTTAACCACACCTAAGCTGTTGTCACCAGAATCCAAGTGGATTGTTCCTACGTGATGGGTTTGAATTGGATTGGACTGCTTACAGAAGGAGACCCAATGTGAGAATTTTTCTTAGAATTCTTTTTGCCCTTAGTGGGCTTCGAACCCTTACCTTTTCTAGGCATTCATTTCAAAAAAGGAAGAAAAATAACAAACAACTTCTAGTAAAAATGTTGTCAGAAATCAATTAACACCAGTAAAATTCCTTCAAAGAATTTTTTCCAAATAATATTGCAAAAATAAAGAAAAATTTACCTCTATTGTATAATCAGAAAATTCTTACCAAATCAAATTGCCTCCCCGGCAATGGCGCCAAAATATTGGGTGCAGGAATTACACTTAAGCAAACTCCTCAACACTTAATTTGTCAACCTGGGGGATCCGTAAACTTAGAGATGAAACACAGGAAATGCCAGAGATGGTATGAATATTCCTAATATAAATCCCTATTTTCTTTAAAGGAAAGATTGCAAAATAAAATTAAAAACAGAAAAAAGCAACTTGAACCATCAAAATAATCTAAGACTAGAACAAGGAAGAATGCATTTGCAAGAGGGAATTAAAGATAAAAGGCAATCACTCTAGCTAATTATTGTTTAAATACTCAGTGTGTGTTTTTCTTTAGCAGAGACACTTATCAGTCTCATCAGATGGGCCCTTAAACCTGCTCCTTTATAGATTTCCTTCTTGCACTAATCTGTCCTGCACTATCGCAGTCTGCTTGCACTAGTACAGGAACAGAGATTTATGCAGAGGTTATAAATGGTGTCTTTACAAAAGGCTTTTTACTTCATGCAAGGGCTTGAACTTTTCCAGGTTCAAAGAACTCAGATCCCATGGCAAGAAACTAGTTCTTGCACTGGATCAGAGCTTCCTGCACTTAGTATTTACACATAAAAAGTTAATGTTTCTGGTCTTAATAGAGTGCAGGAATAAAGAAACAATCAATATACATTTATCCTATCATAAGAATTTAATAAAAGAAAGAAGATTGCGGGAAGTAGACTAAGAAGGCTTGTTGCATCACACCAATGTGCACTGGTGCAGGTTCATTTCTCCTGCTTGGACCAGGCAGGGAAAACTAATCAAACAGAATTGTAGAAAAGGAGATATCACACCAACGTGCACTGGTGCAGGGTTATTTCTCCTTCTTGGACTAGGCGGAGGAAAACCAATATGAAATCGAGTGTAGGAAAGGTAAATGCAAGAAAAGGAAATTTATTTACTTCACACAACGGATCCGCTTTCACTCAGAAAGGAATGCATGTGCTTAAAATTAAATCACACTTGACAATGTAAACACAAATTACATGGAAACGAGAAATGGGGTAAACATGTTGGGTTGGCTGAGCCCTAGCCAACCAGCGTCTTTCCCTTTTAAATAAGAACGCTGCTCAGTACCTTAATCAATTCATCAGCTCAAATATAGAAATGCAATTTTTGAAACATGATGCAGAGCTCCCTTTTATTAATTCACTGAGGCAAGTACATACATTAATACATCGTCCAGCCCAGATTCGGGCGATAACAAAATATAGCAACCCGTTACCACCTCTATGTCTGTGTCTTTGTTCTCTTCTGCTATCAAAACTCCCCTTAGTCCTATTTACATTCTACATTATATAGATCTTTGGCCAAAGGCCAAAATAGATCATTCAACCGATTACATAACCAAAAGCAAAATTTAGCTTTTTGGCCTTCAAAATTAGACAGTTAGCAAAACTGGCCGTAGCCAATCTCCAGCTTTCATCCTTTGCAGATTCAGGCTCGGCTGCCTTTGGGTCGATCTTGCTATTGTGGCTGAAGCTGCTCAAAATGAGGCAGTGATCAAGGAGGTTCAGATCTGCTGCAAGGATTTGTTGTGTTGGCAATGGTGCAAGATCCGATCCTGCACTAGGATCAACAGTCACGGTAAGTACTCTAACTACCAAATAAACATTGGAGATATGGATAAGTTACAAAGAGTGATCAAAAGTAAGAAATCATGTAATAAATAATTAATTAATGCTAAGTTGAATTAAAAATATGAAAAATAAATTTTATTCGAAATATGTCACCATGCTTGGATTGGTGCAAGATGAGGGTGCATAAAAGAGGTAAAACAGTGGTAAATGGTTATGATTTAGGAAGGGGAAAATGGAAAAAAGAGAGAAAATTAGGGGGCTAACAATGAATAACAGTGGCTCCACTTGGGGAGGGCAGCTCCATTCCAGGCGATGTCCAGAACTTCAGATCTCTGGTTTTGTGAAGACTAGTGCCTCATCCATTGGGCAGATTTTTACTTCCTTTCATTTTTTGATGCTTCCTTGAGTTGTGATCTTAGTAATCTAAAAAACATGATTAGCTCAAACTCACCTCTACCTACCCAGCCTACTTGGCCTAGCATTTTTTCTTCCTTGGGTGCACTTGAATTGGAAAACCCTTGACATTGTTTTTATTTTGAAAGCAAAAAAAAAAACTATCTGCTTTTATCTTATTTCTTCTAAGAGAGTCAGATTATGCTAATGAACTTTTTTTATCCTCTACCTAGACTAACTAACTGTCAAGATTAGGCTTTATGACAGAATTCATTCTCTAAGCTATAGACATGAAATTGAAAGCATGGTTTAAATCAGGATTAGGCAATCTGACTTACCATGGGTTGTGGCACTAGAACAAGCTGCACAAAAACATTATTTTTGTACAAACAACAGTATAAAAATAAGGGCTGTGATTATATCATTTGCTATGCATCCCCATTTTTCTCCTTGGTTTAGTTTTGAGCATGTGGAACCAACATCTTTCATTCTTAATCTATCATTTTTGTCAAGACAAGTTTGAATGATTTTACAAGCTCTCTTGCACTAACTTGTCAACACAAAATCAAAAATATGTTTCAGCCATGATTAGGCTAGATGACTAAAACAAGATCTTCTTTTTGAACCAGCAGTGGAATTTAGACTTGCACACTTTCAACATTACTATTTTTTGGATATGGGGTTGTACCTCTTTTCAAATCTGCCCTTTTTTTATTTTTTATTTTTTATTATTTTATGATTTTCCTCATGCAATGTTATATACAATGAATGAAATTTTAAACTAGGGAGTCTTGACAGCCATGGTACTTGAGCTCCCTATCATCAATAGGGTCTTCAAACAACCCCTTTTCATTCAACTCTTGTAATCAGAAAACATGGTTACCTCCATTTGAGGGCATGGTGTAAGGATTTTTCCAAAAAATTTCAGACAAGCCATGCTCTCCTTGGTATTTCCTCCTTGATTCTTGCTTCCAAAACTTGTTTCTGTCAAAGATCCCTCTTAGGTGGAAAAGGTATTCTTTATCAACTTCAAAACAGATGATGATGTCATCAATGTATATTATTGTGAAGAAGTTTAAAACAAGGACCATGACTCTTTGGAAGACATCTTCAGCACTCCTTAACCCAGGAAGCATTTGGTCAAACATGTAGTTGCTCCAAGGAACTTTGAAAATGGCTTTATGTTGATTGATCGGAAGAGGTATCATCTGATGATAACCTGGAACACTATCATGTAATGACATCTTGTTAGAAATTCCTACCCTTTGTATAGGATGATCTATTTTGGGAAAAGGGTATTTGTACTTCATGGAGGTTTTGTCTAGGCACCTAAAGTCTATACACAGTCTGCATCCTTTTACTTTATTTCTTAGTGACACAATTTGCCCAAGGGTTTCATGGTCTTTCTTGGAAGGAGACCTTTTTTGAATAATGTCTATGTCACAAGGCTTTAAGCTTTCATCACTATACATACAAGCATCCTAAAACTTCTTGCATAGCCTTATGTATTTTAGTTTTGTGTATAATGACAGAGTTTTGGATAACTTAATCATTTTGGGTCTTTCTAGAATGCCCACATTATACTCCTCTATATCAGTTCCAGTAGATACTCCTTTAGGTTCCACAACAATATTTGTGAGAGTCAACAATTCTTATGAAGGGAACAAACTCTTTGATGATGAGGTGTCTATGTAAGGCAAAAACATAATACCCTTTTGCTCTGAATTCCTAAAGATTTTTGTTATGTGAGAGTATTCCAGCACTTCTGGATTAACAAAAGGGAAATTTTTTGTTTTTTAGGTTTGTCCTTAATTTGAGCAAGCTGATTCGGATTCTAAACTGATTTTTGGTTTTGAAATTTTATTTTCAGTTTGCAGAAAGTCAATTTCAGTTTTATCATCATGTGGTTGTTTAGGGTTGTTATAGTTTTGACTACTGATTTCATCATACAGATACTGGTTTGACTGTTGTAGTGTGCCTAGATCTATCTCAACTTCACTTACCTGCTCATTAATGTACTCTTCATTACACAAGATGAAGGAATCAAGATCAGTGAATGGAATAAAGAGGAGTGTTAATTGGCCTCTCTTGACTTCTAACCAAATATTTCATGTGTGACTCTTGGTATAGTCTCCTTGTCTCATTAAAAATAGGGATGGTAGCATTGGACATGTCTAGTTGAAGGTTTCCTTGAATTTTAGCTCCCCAAGATCTGGATAAAAGAATCCCATACTTAGGGGGAATGTCAGCAACCACTATGTCCATGACTAGGTTCTTAGCAGGTATTTGTGCCAGATTGACACAAAGATCCTTGATTAGGCCCAAACACTTGACTTTACTCGAATCGAATGATTACAAGTCTTTGTAATTTTTATTACTTTCTAGGCCTAATCTCTCCATCACAACTTTAGGCATGAGGTTGTGAGAGGCACCGGAGTCTAGCATCGAATTATGCAAGATTTTGTCATGTATGTTTAAGCTAACATAGAAAGGGGGAATGGCTCCTTCTTAGTAATTTCCTTCTACTTCAGAACCAAACAATAGCTCTGGTTTATCATCTGTCATGTTTAAAGTATCAATATCATTTCCTAGGTTCAAGACCTTCAAAACTTGGGACCTACATACTCCTTGAGTAACCAGTTCAATGAGAGGCATGGTTATCTTAATTTTGGCAATATCTCCCTCAAAGTTGAAAGGTATTTTTGTTTTGGACATATTTACATCATTTTTATCAACCATGAAATTTTCCACACTTTTATTTGTTGATTCGGATTTTGGGCTTCAGACAAAATAGTTTTCTCAGGGCCACTAGTGGAGGTACTAGGGCAGCTTGGGTCATTGTTTTGCTGGCTAATTTTTCCTTTTTTTGGATCAGTTTTCTTAGCCATAGTGTTGACATTATCTTTTTTCTTCTTAGGAGTGTTTTTAGGAGCTTTCCTAACAGCAGTGTCTATTTGGTTTTTATTGGGGGCATATTGGTTCTTTTTTCTCCTAAGGTCATATTGCCTATGGACCTCCATTATGGCATTTTCAAATCCCAAGCGGTAGTCTTCAGAATCGTCATGATTTATTTCAATTTTATTTGAGGAAAAGAAACGTTGTTCTTCTTCAGTGAGAAAAACATCACCCTCATTATCAGAGCCTATCAAGTTTACATGGTTTTCTTCTGCCTATTCAGTATCTCTTTCCCCTTCATCTACATAGTTATCTTAGAAAGGGGCCTAATCTATTGGTCATTTTCCCTTTGTATGATTTGGGGTGGATCTCTTCTAAAGTTCCAATTTCTATTTATGTTTTGGGGATTTGGTTGGTTTTCCCTAGGAGGTGCTCTTTCATTTAGGCTTATCCTCTCCATCATTCTCCCCATTGTTCTAACTAAGCTGTCAATCTTGGCATCAGATAAGGAGGTTGAGGGCATATTTTCATCTTTGTAGGTAACTCTCTTTTTTGATCTCATCCTAGCCCTCTTTTCAATGAGGTTGGCCTCTAAACTCACCGCTCCCCTTTGAATTTCTTCTAAAGTTTGGGGATCTCTCTCTCTTAATTGATAGGTCATGTCAGGATCAAAGCCTTCTGGAAATTTTACTATTGCTAGGCCTTCTAGAGGTTTCATGTGAGGTGGGAGGGCATTATACACACTATTGAACCTAGTGCAATAGTCTTGGATGCTTTCCCCGACATTTCTCTTAAGGTTGTTATATTATAAGAGGACTTGGAAGGGTTTTTCTTAATTTCACACTTGTTTATGAATGTTTGGTAAAGTGAAGGGAGATCATGTATGTTGTTAGGAGTCAAGATTTTGAACCATTTTTTGGATTCTCCTCCTAGGCTTTGGAAAAACATCCTCATATTTATGGTTTCCTCATCTAGTTCCATGTATTCAAAAGCATCATTCATTTTATCTACATGTTGTTGGGTAGTGGTAGATTCAGCTCCGGTGAAGTTGAGAATTCTAGATTGGTAGTCATTTGGTAAAGGTACCAAAGGTTGTGGTAAAACCAGGGGTGCATACTAAGCTGCCATGATGGGAGCTAATGTAGGATTTACAAGAGGAGGTTTTGTGAAAGGGGGTGTAGGATGAAGTGGAGTGGTTTTCACAATGCTGGTATGGATGGGTGTGGTGGAAGTACTTGGGCCAGCCAACTGATTCTGAGCATATTTGGTATGGAAAGAGCTAAAGTGATGGAGAAACTGAAATTTAGGTGGAGTATAAGGAGAGGCTTGTCTACTAGAATTATGCTGCAAATCTATGGGATGAAGGTCAGTCTGGTCAATATCAGTTTGTGACTTGGTTCTGAAAAGGTTCTTTGTGTGGTGCAAGTCAAACTGGGGATCTTGCAAGGCTGTAAGATGTTCAGGGACAGAGCTTTCTCTATGAATGGTCCTAATAGTAGTTAAGTTTTCAGATCTAGAAGTTTTCCACAAAATATTTTCTAGGTCATCAACTATGGTGGGAGGGTTTGGGTCCAGATGAGATCTGGTACTGATCCTTTCTGAAGCCAGATTTCAAACTCATAACGTAGAGAGGCTAAAAGTTTAGGACTGTTTTTGTAAGGCTGACCTCTGTTAGTGTTTGCTAAAATCTCACAGCGTAGAACTAGGCTTCTAAACTTCTCAGGGCTGATTTGATACAATCCCAGTGAGTCTAAATGAGAACTAGTGAAGTAATAGGCCTACTAGAGGCTAGTGGAGTCATCGGGTGGATATTTTTATCCATTTCAAGGATGTGTGTTTATGTTCCACCACCAATAACTAACAAAAAACCAATCTAGGGATTTTTTGGGGGTTTTGTGAGTTCCTTTATGTAGCCCTAGGGTTTGTGAGAGTGTCCTACAGCTGAGTCATCATTTTTCTACGATGGTGAAACAACCAGATTCTACTCTTTGGCTGACATTTTGAGTTCTCTATGATTTGATAAGGGTTTCTAAAGTCCTAAGGAATATTTAGATTGTCACTGACTCAGAGGTCCCATCATGATCACCATTGTGTTAGTGATAGTGATGAAGTGGTTACAAATCACAGGATTTTCAAAGTCTAACTGAGGGTCTAATGAGTCTGTAAGTGATATGCAGGCTACTTTGTACTCAGTCCCACCATGATCGCCAGAATGTTAGGTGGCAATGAGGTGGCGATAAATCACTGGATACTCTTTAACAATGGATTCTGGAGTCCTAAGGGATACTTAGATTGTCACTAACTCAGAAGGTCCCACCGCGATCGCCAAAATGTTAGGTTCCCGTGATTTAGCATATTGGTAGACCAAATGCACATGGTAACATAAGCCCAGTCTTTGGAGTCCTAGGACCTAGCCTTATTGGACTCAGAGAGGGATCTCTCTATTGTATGCAAAGGATGTGAACTTGTTTTCTTTAGATTGTTGATTTTAGGCTAGTTGTTAAGTGTAGGGTTTTGTTGTTTGTTCTGGTTGGGTAAGATAATCAAGTAGGATAGGTGGAATGAGAGGTTATAAAATCATTGGGCTATGGATTCTATGAAAGTCATGGATATCTCAACAATGAGTCAGAGTGCATCATAGGGAAAATCTAGTATGGTCAATGGATCTTTAAGGTTATGTGTGAAGTGAAATGGAAATTAAGTTGGTGAACAAGGTAGGGCAAAGGGCAGTGAAGTATCCTTTGTCATATACCCATAAACAAGAAGGTCTCAAATAATGATAAGCAAAAGATAATAATCATGAGATAGGGAAAACCATTAACTCAATGACAATACTTAAACAATAGATATTCAAGATGAACAATTCAATGAAACAAAGAAAGCAAGAAAACTTATCTAACTTTAGTGATTTCACCTTCAAGGTTTGAAAACATATCAGATGAAAAATAATTTAATCAATGAAGAAGAAACTCCTAGACATTATTTGATCAAGCTACATATAAATTTGAGGAAAACTTCTCAAGTATGGACAAAGGGCATGATCAGAACATGGCCTCTTTGGCTAAACCTAGCAAGTAACACATCAAAGAGAGATTCCACAAACAGAGTTTAGATAGCATCAAGTAAGCATGGATAACCATAAAAAATATTTGAAAACTACTTTCTTAAACCATTAATGAAACAAAAAAGCTTAGGTGGCTCTAAGGAGTAGCTAATGATTCCTTAAACTAACCCAACATGCAAAAAACATAAAGCCAATAGTAAACAGGAAGGATTAAGATGCCTCAAACAACATTTCTTAGCCTATACTTTTCTGATCTACTGCAACATAGAAGGATGGACACAATGATAAACAAGAAAACATGAAAAAATTAGAGACACATCACCATTAACCAAGCTCATGGATCCTACAAGCAATATTTCATCATCATCAATCAAAGCAATTCATTCACAAGCTCCATAACACCAAATTTCTCTTCAACCTCAAAAAACCATGTATTGCTCTCAAAACTCATCAAATTCCAACATTAACAATGAATCCTAAATGCTCTATTTAACTAACAAGGATGAGAAAACCTAATAGAGTCTCTAGAAGCCTATTGGCCAATCAGAAATGTCACTATTTTCCTTGAGACCTTGCAAGGCCCAAGGCACAAAATATATAAAACAAAATATATTTTCATGCATTGTAAGCAAAGAAAATGACATTTGGGCTCTGCCATGCCTCCTAAAACTTTCCAAGCATACATTGTTGACTTTTCCTCCGGTAAAGGCGTAGCATTGTGTTTTAGGATGAATTTCCATGCCAAGGGCATAGCACTAGAGTAGGAAAACTGGGTCAACTTGCAGCAATGTTTTGAAGGCCTTCCCGATGTCGGAATAGGCTATATGATGGACCTTTAGAAATCCCTTTGAGTATACTTTCCATATCTACCCATAGTTCTCTAATTTTACCTCTGAAACCTATACAAAAAGAAAAAATGTCAAGACTGTTAAAGGCGTAGCACATGTCCTGAAAACTAGGCAGAAAGGTGAAAATTAGGGTGTTTTTGACCCTTTTCGAGGACCAGAACAACTCCAATTGACCTGAAAATTTGTGAGCATGCTAAAATCAAGCTGAGGATTCAAAAAATGTAAGCTTTTCCTCGTGACTATGCTCTGAGAAAAAGCGTACCACCAAGGGTGCTACCCCCTTGGCCTCAAAATTAGCAAAAAACCAAAACTTGTCAAAATTATCCCAAATTTGGTGAATGTATTCCTCATGAGTTTTAAGGGACTTGTAGAGAAGATTGTGCCAATATTCCAAGGTTATATTTGCCTTCTCCTCCTTTTATTTCTTGAATTTCAATGAGGGCTTCCTTCAGTTTGCCACAAGCAAGTTTGTTTTTCATTGCATAATGCTTGGTCATGTTTTTCTGGAGAGCAAGGCCCCTTTTTATCTTCTTAAAATATTTTTGTTCATTCTTATAGTATTTAATGATACACTGAGCCATCTCAAAATCTCTCTCCATCTCCCTAATTTGCGCATCTTTTCTTTGGAGCAGTATTCTAGTGGCCATCTCCTCATCTTCATTATCACTGTCTAGGTCAATGAATTGAGGCTTTTGTTTAGGTTGCCTACCTCTATTACCTTTCTCACCTTTCTCCATCTTTTGTTTTCCCTTGTCAGGATTTTGAGCTAAAGATGTGGGCATGGTCCCTTGCCTCTTGGAGGTAGAAAAAACTAGCCTTGATCCTCTTTTATATGTGACAGGGAGAAACTCAAATTTTTCTACTAGAATGCTCTTACCATGACTGATCTCAAGACTGCCTTTCTTTTCATCAATGATCTTTGCATTTATGTCTCCTGCATTGTGTTCTTGGCTTCCCTCTTGAGAGTCACTTTCATTTTCCTCCATGCTAAAATTACTGTCATGATCTTCACCACTGTCATCAACGTCTTGACTGTCCTTTTGGTTCATAGTGTCACTACTGTCATTAATCTCTTGATTGTATTTTTGGTTTATAGTGTCACCATTTTTTCTTCATTATTTTCATGATTGTCATTAGATTTTGCACTTTCCTCACTATCATCATCTTTATCATTGTCATCCTCTTCCTCATTTTTGGCCTCTTTTTCATTGTCCTACTCACTGTTTTCATATTCATCATTTTCATGTTCACTGCCCTTTTCTTCAAATTCGTCCTCTGTCTCTTCTTCTTTATCCCCATCCTCCTCTTCATCATTCTTTGTTTCTCTCTTTTCATCATTTTCTGTATTTTATTTTTTATCATCATTTGTTTCTTCCTCTTCTTCATTGTTTTCATCTACCTCTTCATCATTATCTATTTCTTCTTTATCCTCTTTATCACTACTTTTCTCCTCATAATCTGCCTTTTCATTATGTGTTCCTTCTTCATTTGTCTCTTCTTCCTCTTCACTATTTTTCTCACTGCCTTTGTCTTCATAATATGCCTCTGTCTCTTGATCTTTATCATCATCCTCCTCATCATCATTTTCTTCCTCATCATTTGTTTGTTCTTCCTCATGACTGTCACTTTTTGCCTCATCATCATTCTCTGCCTCATCATTTGTTTTTGTTTCTTCTTCCCTGTCCTTTGTTTCTTCCTCATCATCACCACTTTCTTCATTTTCATTTTCCTCTTTCTCATCATTTTTTTCTTCGTCTTGACTATCATTTTCCTCGTTGTCATTTTTCTCTTCTTGTTCTTCATCATTCTCTTCTTGTTCTGATGTTTTAGGAGAAGGTGAGGGTGAGAAGTTTTCTTGAGGAGAGGATGAATCATGGTCAGTTGGGGGTGATGGAGGAATGGAGGAAGGTGGATGAGATGATGAGGGAAAACTTTGCAGATGAAGAGGATGTGGATTTTTGAAAACATCATGGGTGATGAACACTTCCCATGGGATACCCTATTGCTCTAATTGATGCAACACAATCATCTTGATAAGAGAATGGTGAAAAAGACTCTGCATTTGTTGTGAAGGAGGTCCCTTTTTCACAATTTATGACATCTTATCAATACTTATATAAAGGTAATAGGGTAAATGTAGAATCTTGGCCCTATTAAAGTGCATAAGAAATCTTATATGGTAGGAATAAAGTCTAGAAAACCTCCCATCACATGTAAAATACTTCATGATGACTTTCATTTAGGGGGCATATCTCTCCAACAAATGGGAAAAGGGAAAAATAGTTTTTCAATCAGCTTGGTATCTTGGTTTCAAGAAAGGTTGATAATGGCCCAGGTCCAAATTCACCTGCTTGAACCATTTTTCTCCCATACAAGGTATCCCAGTGGCCATAGCAATTGTATTGGTGGATAGCTCAAAATTTATCCCAGCTAGATGCACTTGATGGTCATGGAGGTTGAGGATAAAATTTCTAGTCAACTCAGGGTGACATTGGACTCTTTGTACTTTTTCACAGAAATCAAAGAAACCCACCTCTTGGAAATATGCAACTATCGTAGGGGAGGCTATCAACTCCTTGGTGTTCAAAGGTTCAAACCTGTTTACTGTTCCACCCTTTCTTTGTTTTCTCCTAGGTCTTTGGCCCCCCTTTCCATTGTCACTATTTCCTTCTCTTGACATTTTGTCTTTTATGGTTTCCTTGAAAACAAAACCCTGAAACTTCTTGTGAAATGATATGAAGAGGGTGAGTAGGATGGTGAGGAGACAGTAATGTCAAGGCTTGGTAGCGTGGAGGTTAATTTTGCAGATGGAGATATTGTTTTGGCAGATGAGTAGCTTCTTAAAAAAAAAATTTCAGTGTGCCTTCAATATGTAGATGGATGGGTGCCCTTCAAACAACAGTGTTGGTAGCAGGGAGATTAGGTTTTATCTTCCTTTAGGGTTTTATTTTCTTTACATTTCTTTATAATTTTACCTTTTAGATAGTATGAAAAGGTGGAAGGTATCTAAATACCTATTATAACAATATCCATGAGGCACCAAGCAGAGGATTTGAGAAGCTTTGAGGTGTTTGGAGGCTTGCACAGGCTTGAAGGGTTCCCTGGCTAAACGCGTAGCATAGGAGCATAGCAGTCGGGCCTATTGGGTGGTCTTCATGAAATGTTGAACAGACAGGCGCGTAGCACCGACAGAGTTGCACAAGATGTTAGGCCCCTATGAACGTCCCTGCACATAGCAATTTGGGCCTGTCGGGTCCCTTTGAATGCGCCCTGTGCGCAGCGCCCGGGCGGAGCAGTCGGTCTTCTGCACGGTTGTCAAGTCAGCCTGAAGAATAGAGCACAGGAGAGCAGCGGTTGGGTGGCTGCACACTATCGGGTCTGCGCTGCACGCTGCCTGTGCATAGAGCCTGGGCCAATCGGGCCTCTGCACGCTACCGAGTCTGAACATTGATAAACGCGCAGCGTCCTTTCTCAGGCGTGCAACACTACTTTATACTTTCTAAAGAATGCACACACAGGCACGTAGCGAGGTTTTCCAGGAGTGTAGCACCAGGTTCTTCCTGCCTGAAGTCTGCCAGAAATCCCTAAATATCCCTTTGGAAACCTTTCACTCTCTTGTGCAAATGATAAATGATCTTGAGTGACAAATGAGATGCTTTTATACCATTGGAACAATAAATTGAAACTAGAAACCCACTTTGCTAATGTTTTTAGTTTCATCTTGTCACTTTATCACTAATATCCTTTTTTTTTTTAGGAGGTGGATTTAAAACAGAAAAATGATCTCTTCTCATCTCAACCTTTCCTCTTTGCTATTCTTAGGTAACTGATATGATGGATTTTATTTCCTTGAACGGTTTATGTTTTAACACTTTGTTGTTACCCATTCTATCATATCAAAACCTTAAAACTTTCCCTCTCTATCATTTGAAAACTAACACATCTCTTTAAACTCATTTAGTAAGGGTGAGTTCTTTAAAACAAATTTTGAGGGACCTGCCTTTACCCTATCAGTGTCAAAATGTTTCTTGCCTGCATTATGAAGTTTGGAATTCATGTATTTACCCCCTTTGAGATATTTGAGTGTGGGTGATCTTTAAAAGATAGTTTCTTCCCCTCTCACTGATTTTCTAGAGGTATAATAGATCTGTCTTGCACAGTCACCACAGTCTTTACAATCATGCTTTGTCATTATCTCCCTTTGGCCATATTCTCTCCTTTTGAGATAGTGAAATATTGCCAACTTGGCAGACCCTGGAGGTCACCTTCAAGAGACTATTTAAATTATCTCCCTGCTATCATCATGGAGGTTTCACTTCTATTTTTAATAAATTTTTAATTCATGCTCATTGGTGTTAATGTACCTCCATCCCTATGGTTTCTGCATTGGCTTCTTGGTTGACAATACTTTTTAGCTAATTAGTCCTAAAAACCCTGATTCTTTTTGAACTTAGGCATGCATTTTCTTCTTTGTTGTGAATGTCCTTTGTGATGATTTAGCCTCTTACCTTACTTCTTTTCTACTGATAGCCATCTCAATCATTCCTGTAGAAATGTTTAAGATGGGAAGCTGTCTTTTTGCAGAAGTTGTGCTTTGACCAAGGAGGCCTTCCTTGAAGGATTTCTGATGCCTTTTGTACAATCATGTGCTAACCCTCCTTTTCATTTGATTTCATTTTATTGGCACATGTAAAGCAGTGATTCAGAATACCAAAACAAACCTACAACTTATGAAACCCTAAATGACCTAGTGGGAGTCTTTTTGGACTTGGTCTTTGGCTAAAAACTTGACTTAGGGTTTTTAGGTGTAAAACAGAGTTTTTGACAGACTTTATGCATTACAAACCCAAAACTACTAGTTTTTATTTATCTAAAGGGCCTATAAATGTAGCTTGAAAACACAAATGCTTGAAGCATTTGGTGAATAGGGGAAAAGGTTAGGCTACTTGGCAATCCAAGGTGGAAGTAGAAAGTTTAGGCAAATCAAAACAGAGTGGTAAGGTCAGAGGTGGAAAAATATTGTGAAATGAGTGGCATGAGCCCATAATGGGTCTTCTGGGAGTGATTGGTTGGCCATGATATGATAGGGTAGTAAAATAGTGAAAAAATGAGCCTGAGGATAATGAAGGCAGTGAGATTTCTAGAACTCACAATATTCATTAATTTTGTTTCTAGAAATCTAGGATAAACATTTAGTCATCTATAGAAAGCAAAAAATTACTGATGACTAACAACTTGCTTGTTAACTAATAATTCTCTCTTGATCTAATGCATTAGGAGAGGGTGAGGAAGGAAGGTTTTCTTGGGGTGAGGATACATGTGTAGATGATGAAGCATGATCAGTAGGAGATGATGAGGGAGTAGGGGGAGGAGGATGAGATGATGAGGGAAAATTTTGTTGAGGATGGGGTTGAGGGCTTGTGAACACTTCATGAGCAATGAACACTTCCCATGGTATGCCTTTTTTCTCCAACTAATGTAGCACAACCATCTTGATTAAAGAATGACGAAACAAAATTTGCATTTGATGGGAATAGTTCCTTCTTTGAACAACAAAAGACATCTTATTGATACTCCTATAGAGGTAGTAGGGTAAATGAAGCATCTTAACCCTAGTGAAGTGCATGAGTAATCTAATATGATAGGAGTAAAGTCTAGAGTACCTTCCCTCACATGTAAAATATTTCATGATGACCCTCATCAAGGGTGCATACCTCTCCAGCAAATGTGAAAAAGGGAAGATATATTTGTAGCCTTCTTTGTATCTAAGTTTTAGAAATGGCTCATAGCAGCTTATATCTAAATTTTCTCTTTTGAACCATTTTTCACCAACATTGGGTATGCTTGTAGCATGGAAAATGGCATCTAAGGAGAGTTCAAAGGTCACCCCTGCAAATTTTGATTGTTTTTCATGTAGGTTAAGGATGAATAACCTTGTGAGCTCTGGGTGACTTTGTACTTGTTGGAATTTTTCACAAAAATGAAAACACCCTACATTTTGGAAACATGTGACAATCATAGGAGAGGCATTAAGCTCTATAGTGTCTTGGGATTCAAACCTATTAACCTTCCCACCTCTGTGTTTCTGCCTCCTAGGCACTTGGCCTTATTCACCACTACTATTTCCTCCTTCTCCTGACATTTTGATTACTGTTGTTTTGAAAAAAACCCTAGCTTTGCTTGTGAAGCTGATATGAGAAGTGATGGAATGATGGCAAGAAGGCAGCTTTTTGCAAATGAGTGAGAGGGATGAATGAATGTGTAAGTCTATGGAATAGAGCCTTTAAGTTTTGATGGATGGCCAACTTCAGATCACTGCAACCACACTATTGTATCCCTGTTTGACTGAAATCTCCTTGTTTGCAGATGATGGAGGTTTAAATAGGGTATTTAGTATGAAGATTAGGTTTTTTACCTTAGGGTTTGTTCAATTTATCTTAACATCAAATCATCAAAATGATTTCTAGGGAAAAGTATGATATCCACCTACTAGTTTAGAAATGCTTTGAAGACCCTTGATAACAGCTTGGAGGGGTTTCTGAGGAAATTTGAGCGTTTTCAGGTGATGGACGAGTTTCAAGCCGAAAGTGCAGTGCCTACACGCCTATCGGGTCATTCAGGCTTCCCTGCCAAAAGCGTAGCACTTGCATACCTCTACACGAGGTGTCAGACTTCCTTTCCCAAAGCACAGTGCTTGCATGCCTCTGCACGAGGTGTCGGGTTTCCCTGCCCAAAGCGCAGTGCCTGCATGCCTCTGCACGGGGTTTCTGGCTTCCCTACCCAAAGCGCAGTGCCTGTACGCCTCTACACAGGGTGTCGGGTCTACTGGAAATGTAGCATTAAATGCCTTTTCATGAGGTGTCAGGCTGCCTGGGTCAACGCACAGCGTAGTGCAAATTTGCACAGGAAAATCCTCCGAAGGCGCAGCGCCTGACCCTGAACACGTAGCACCGACCTGAATATGTAGTGCTGGGTGGAATTGCCCAAATTCAACCCGAAATTCAAAATTTTCTCTCTTAGATGCTCTGATGATCTTTGCAAGTGTATAATAAGTTATGAGGAGAACAAAATTATCCTTTATCGCCTAGGAAATTAAATCAAACTTTGAGAACCCACTTTCCTAATGTTTTTCATCCTCTAACTTTTCACTAAGTCCTTTGACATTTTGTTGTGTAGGCGATTTAAGAACCTCTGAGCGTTTTTTTCTTTTTTCTCCTTGAGAATTTATATGCTCATTTGATGTCTTCTTTGGAGGATTGGACACAGTAGTGTTTGCACAGTTTTATGTTCTTTCCTTCACAATTTTTTACTAACCACCTTTCAGTGTTTGTATGCAGGTTTGTTAAACATGGTGAATTTTGACCTTTTTAATTCTTGGAGGCTTGATATGTCTGCTTTTGACACCTTTGGGACAATCACTCTTTTGCCACTAGCATTGGTTTTCAACAATGCCTTTCACCTCCCTAGGCCACTTCTGATTTGCAACTGCCTAAATTTATAATTTAAAACTTTTCTTACTGATACTCCTTACCTCCTTTCTCGGTAGCTTTTGTTTGAGTCACAAGGCTTACCTTCTTTGGCTTGTCTATGTCCTTGAAAATTTTTCACTTAGAAGGTATTATGAAAACCCTGAAGTTGCTCTTCCTTTTATCTTTGAAGCTTGCTAACTTTATTTTTTTACAACTTCAGAAACTTACACAATGGCAGCATTTCCAAAACTTCTTTTGTCCTTACCTTGAAACTCAAATCATCTTTTACTTGGAAAGGGGTTGAAAATTTTGTCTTCGCCTCCTTTATTGATCCTTAGTCATGGTAAACTTACTTTTGACAAATCCTGAGATGTCACACACAGAAATATCTTCAAACATTCTTTCTATTGTCATCATAGAGGCCTAACATTATTTTTTTTACCTCCTTTGACTATCTTTCCAAAACCCTAGGTTTCTGGGCTGCTTGAGAATAATTATCAGTGTTGTCTTCTAAGTTCTCTATATCCCTTTCATTCATTTCTATTAAGTTCACCTCACCCTTTTCCCCTTTTCCATTTATAATTTCTAAAGAAAACTTCTTCCATGTTTGGTTTCCTTGGTGTGCCTCCTTCATGTGGTTTGCTGCATTGGATCTTTGCTTAGCATATTGCTGGCCCATTAAGCCCAAAACCCTAGTTCTCTTAAAGCACAAGTGCTTTCCTATATTCTTGCCACGATTTGTCTTGATTCAGGATCAGACCTCCTACCTCATCAAATTCCTGCTGATGGATCTCTTAACACTCCTGCAGAAGTGTCAAAATATTAGCATTCACAAAACTTGAATTTTGACAAGGTAGTCTTCTTTGGAGACTTTCAGATCTTCTTTGAATAAGCATGTCTCAATATTCCAATACATTTGGGTTAACCTTTTTCACAAGAAAAAAAATATTTGGAACACCAATGATGACCTTAGAACCTATGAAACCCTAATGACTTAGTAGGAGGATCCTTTGACTTGATCTTTGACTAAAACCTGGTTTAGGATCTTTAAGTGAAAAAACAGAGTTTTTGACAAACTGATATATTGGAGATCCAAAATCCAATGTACTTGATTTATTAAAGAGCCTACAAAGATGGTTTTGAGACCATCAACCCTTGAGGGACCTAGTGAACATGGAAAGGAAGGGTTGTTTGGTAACCCTAGATGGGAAGTGGAGTGATGGGAAAAAGTAAAACAGAGTACTGAGGTTATAGGTGGGAAAATAGGATATAGATGAGTGGCACAAGCCCATGAACGCTATTTTAGGAGTGGTAGGTTAACCATGGAATGGAAAAATAGTAGAATAGTGAAAATTTTGGTATAAGGATAATGAAGCCAGTGAGATTTATAAAACTCACAATATTCAGGAATCTTGTTTTTAGAAATCTAGAACTGATATTTAGTCCTCCACAGATAGTAAAAATTACTGATGACTAACAACACACAAGCCAAGATCCAAAGCATGGAATCTGTCTTTCAGGCACAGTCCTCTCAAGCTCTCCTATAAATATGTTTACATCAGTTGATCCATCATAGAGCAGTAAATCACATACCTCAGATGTTATAAAATGCAGATATTGGGTCACACGATTACAACGCAACGCAGACAACTCATGCAGTCGGTTCTGCCAATTTTCTAGTTCTTCATCAAAGTCTGAAAAACAAGATCTATCATTCTGCCACTTAAGATTCCCATCTATTGTTGGATTAATCTAGTCTTCTTCGCGTAGGGTTAGCTTATAGATTTTATCAATATCATCCTCATCACACACTGTTTCAGTATATCTTTGGCCATCTACAGGATCTAGAGGAATGATTACCCTAACTCCATTTCTCTCAAATTCCATCCTCCATTTCTTCAGATTGATAACACCATTCATGTCAATGGCCCAATCCAATCCTAACAGCACAAGATAGGGATCAGTATCATCTACAATTTGGATTACTTCAAATTTTTCCATCACCCTAATGCCTTCTATACTGACCACAACCTCCAATTGGACATTCACAGTTGGATAGTAGATCACTCTAGCTTTGGCTCTCCCATGCGCTGCCATGTTTGCTTAGGTATAACATTAGCATCTGATCCTAGATCTAAAATAACTTGGTCCATTTCATAAGCACCAATCTGCGTGGTCATACACATATCCTTACCCGTTCTCTTCTTGTTCTTATAAATTTTTTTGACTGCTCGTTGTTCTACCATGGGTTGTTCTTTCTCTGCGCAATTATCTATCAATGCCTGCAGATTTTCGACTGCCTTCTTATTGCATAGTAACATTATACATGCTTGTATAAATGGTTTGATATTCTCATCTCCTCTTGCTTACTTCATTATTATTCCTAATGTTGGTGCACTTCCTTCTGCAAATTATTTTCGTGCTTCAATGAAGGTCTCTTTTACGCATTGAAGATTAAAGCCTTCTTTGTTTTCAGGTGCTTTACAGATCCATACATCAGCGGTTGGTTTCTTTTCTTTATCTTCATTGGTAGCTACACCACTACTAGTAAACACATTCACGCTGGGATCTTCTTCGTGAGTTTCTGCATGAACCATCTGAATATTTTGTGTTGGGATTTTCGTCTTATTTTCCTGCATTTTAGAAATAAAGACGAGACAATATTATATGACATGATCAAATTTTCTATAGTACTTGTAGGATTGTCATGATGGATTCGAACAGTCATGCACATAATGGCCAACATCTCCAGAGTTATTGAAAATTACTTTTCCTCTTCCTCAGCTAGCTGATCCACCTCATCGGCCTCTTTCTCTGCCTTGGAATCCTTTGTGCCCAGAAGGGGATGCTAGTGATATAGGCTCAACCTGCATTCTATATATTTCAAGTTTATCTAGCATCATATCATAGGTACGACAATGTTTCTCATCATGCCCCAATGATGAACATAATTTTCAAAATATATGCTTCAAGTAAGGATGATACTTTCTGATCCTTGGGCAAGAATCTGTGTCATGTAATCCAACAATTTTATGGATAGTGCACCACATGGGATTCTTCAATGGACTAGGACCTCTAGCATTCAGATAATTGTTGAATACGGGACATTGATCTTTATGGTGCCCAGAAGATTTACATTTTATACACCAGACCTCTGTGCAGACCTCCTTACCCTTTTCTTTGCACAAATTTTGAATTTATAGATGCATGGCTTCAAGGTGATTCTGAATCTGTTGAGTTCCCAGTGCAATAGGTGTTGGGGTTGCCTCCAATTTCATTTCCACCTCCACAACCTCAACATGTGTGGAAATATTTTGCTAACCTAATGGTTTGTGCAGATGTAGGAGCAACATAGCAATGAACCACTCCTTATGATGAGTATCATCAATAACAAATCCAACATCTCTGATGGTGTGCTTCAACCTTTAATCAGCCTCCCATACAAATTCATTAGCCTCCTGATGAATATCCTTCATTTCTGTCACCAACTGCGTGTATGACTTAGGCTTCTTAAACTGCTCTTTTAGGGCCGCTTTAATTTCTTCAAAGGTAGCATTAGGGTTTTATTTAGCGTACTTGATGTACCAATATAATGCATGATCTTGAAAAGTAGTATCTAGTTGTGCCTTCCTAATATAATATTGTTAATTTGCTAAGCCTGCCATACTACCTCAGTCACAAACCAGAAGTGATCAATATCCTCATTTCCAATGCCTCTAAAATTGGGTAACTTCATTGATGCAGCCATATCTACTTCAGGGGGAGGTGGAGGTGGTGGTGGAGATGGACTGCATGGTGGAGTAAGTGATATGTGATGTAAGTGAAGAAATGGAGTGGATGGGGTTGGAAACAGACTCAAAGGTTTTTGATGTGATGAAGTTTCTTCTTTAGAGTCACTTGAGCTAGTAGTTTCTGGTTTAGGTTCACTATGAGATCTATGCTTCATAGGGCTATAAGTAAATTTTTTAGAATCTTCATGGTAAACTTTTCCATTGCGCCTAGTTGGACCTTTTTGATGCATTCAAGAAGAATGTTTGTATAGACAACCCCATTCACACAATAGTATTTTCAGCAACAATTTCAATGAGCACAGGAACTTACCTCTAGGGTCTTTGAAAAAAATTATTTCTGCTTTGAAATAGGACACAAATTGATCAATGGAAAATTCAATCACAAATCCTCCCAAGAGGCAATCGATCCAATGATATACTACTCGGTTGATCTTATTATCAAACTTTGCTACTTGTTGGATCAATTCAGGAGTCCACTCAGTGACTACGTCATATTTTATGTAGTGATGGAATTCAGCTAAGCGCGACGACCACTCTTGTAGCTTGTGTGCAAATGAAAAAAAGAATATTTCATGCACTTATATATAAATATATGATTGTACCCATTGCTCGTCAAATAACCTATTACTTTTATTCTCTTGGAGTGAAAATTCAAGGGTATTTCTATCCAGCCAATATTGTAATTTGTTTTGTGTAATATTCCCAATTTTTCACATGATATTTGGAATATTAGAGTTCTTAATAACTTAATTAATTAATTAAATAAAAGGGTGTAGGGACCCATACTCCTCAAAGATGAATAAAATCCACTTTTGTTGTGTGTATGTGGATATTTCAGATCTAGATCTACACAATCGAGTAGTAGAGAAACTACTTAATGTGAAAGGAGTGGAGATCATGTCTCATTAATGAGATGGATCATGGAGGTTGATACAGTCAACTAAGATCATGTAAATAATCCAATGTAAGATCATTAAGCATTCACAATGAGATGATGGAGGAGTGGTGCATTTAATACACACATGATGGAGATCATGAAAAGACAACGCAGTCATCATGGAGACCTATGTCCACATGTACATCATAGTTATGAGGAGGGCCAAGTCATGAGAAGGCTCATAATATATATAAAGAAGATGAAGGTGCAATAGAAGGCATGTTGAAGATTATTATTGATGTATGATCTGTTTAGATCAGGAATTGTCATGTGACATTCCATGCTTTCTTTGGTTGTTTAGCTAAGATTGCAAGTGTTGTTTAGCACTAGGTATTCCTAGTCGAGAATCCCACCTCTGTCATTGATTAGCTCTTGAAAGAGTATTTTACTTCATTCATCATTAGGAATTGGTGCCATATTGTTCCTACTTTAAGCAAAACATCTATATTTAGAAGTTGCACATTTCTAAAGATCAGTTTCAGAGGAGGAGGTTGTCCTTCAATATTTCAGTTGAGGAATAGGAGAAGGATTCATCCTATCACCTTGAGCTTTAAGATCAACCTTCCAGTGCTTCAGATCTATATCAGGCATTAGGCCATCTATTATTCATCTCCTAGCAGTAGCAATTCCTTCAGGAATTGCGCAGTCCATTCTTGTAGATCCAAGGGAGAAGGGAAGTTGCTAGTATTTCAGCTAGTAATCCAGTGGAGGACCATTCCTTCACATTTTATACATTATTTCCATCATTTCTGAGTTATATTTCACATCTTAGCAGCAGGCTAGAGAGCCTCCTTCCATTACAGCGTAGTTTTCATGAGCAGTTGTGTATCAGTAGATGCAACATTATTTGGAGGATTGAGGAGCTAGATCTTGAGCTTCTAGCTTGAGGATATAGTGAAGGGATCAGCCCTTCAAGCTTAGATACGATCTTGTGATATATTTTAGCCATCTATTTTTCAGATCTAGCTTCAGATCTATATAACCCAGGAGTCAAAGGATCAAACTCTAGGAGGGTGATTTTCCAAAGTTGTAGATTTGGAAAATCCTTTCTGGGTTATCGTGGGTATCCTTCATAGATCCCAGATCTTGAATCTTGGCATCATCAGAGCTCCAAATTTCTGTAGATCTGCATTTTCCTTTTCATCCTATAGTCATATTTTCATATTCTGCTGAAGGGACAGTGCAGTATTTGCTTCCAGCAGCTCTACAGTTACGCAATGCTAGTTGTAGCATGTTTGCAGGGTGATTCTAAGCCATCTATTTAGCTAGATCTACTCATATTTTGTACATTGTGTAAATAAATATTATCCTATATAATAAAATGGCTCAGCTATTCTGTCTATATCTGTGTTTATCATAAAATTACATGTACATTTTTTGCGTTACAAATATTATGTTTGTGTATGAATGCATTATTCCATTTTGGGATATTACAGTGGTATCAAAGCATGATCTTTGGCTCAACTTGTGGACATTTTGACAACATAAGAGAGCAGATAATAGAGATCTACTATGGAGGGATTAATTTTTTCCTCATCTTCCTTTAGATCTATGAAGGATCTCTCTAAGGAGATCAATGAAGCAAGAAGAGAAAGGAAAAGAGAAACCTCAAGAAGGTTTCAAGATGAAGAAGGTCCCAACACTTCTTTTCAGCAACAAAGAAGACCGGAGAAGCAAAGAGCTTCACATTATTCCACTAGATCCAATTTCTGTGAGAAAGAGGACTGGTCTGAATATGATGAGGGCTTGGGGCATGAGACTCTAACTGAATACATGTCTGAATACAAGTTATAGCCTAGAGCATTGAAGGAGAATCTCTCTCTCCAACAGTTTCTACAACTCAAAGAAGAGAGGAGATCTAGAAGCATCAATAGAAGAAAGAGGCATAGATTATTCTTGCCCACATTTGATGGATCTTCCACAAGCACCTTGAGGGCTTGGAGGGAAGAATTATTTACATTCTTTCTAAAATATCCTATATCAAAAATAGAGGTTATGGAGTTTGCAGCGCTACACCTAGAGGGTGAAGTAATAAAATGGTGGTTTAGTCACTTGTCACACATGAAAGTGTATGATTATGCAGATTTTATTCAAATACTGAAGGAAAGATATGGTAAAAAGAAACCAGATACATATCACATAGTGACATCTCCCATCATCAAGGAGATAGTGCATGAAGATGCAAGAGCGAATGATCTCATTATCACTCAAGAGGAGGAGCTTCTACCACTACCAGCTGCAGATGTGCTTACATCAAGAGGAGGATCACTTTCATATTTGCAAGATGGTCTTGAATTCTTGAAATTTTGAGCCCCATGCATGATTTATGAGATGCATGAGGAGGAGGAGACAGATACCAGCACTGATACATTTGTAGAAGTGCAACCATCAGCTTTACCAGCAGTTGGAGAGACCTTTGCACTGGAAGAAGAAGCTCTTGTGTTCTTGCAATATGTTTCTGAATCTCAATTGATCCAAGCTATGCATATACTTTCATCTCATATTGTTTCAAGTACCTCTTATTGAAACTTATGGGCACATGCCATCAGGGCTATTGCATGACCAAGGGTTAGAACATCATGCTGATATGGAGCAACATTATATCATTACACAAAGGATCCTTGATCTAATCAAGGAAGAGATGAATAACCATCCTAGTTTGTCATGGATGAACTAAATTCAACCTCTTGAGTTGAAATGTGGAGTTTTAGTAAATGGGATGAGTATGATCCTATGTACAATGGATGGATATGATTTTAGTATTGTGCCTTTCTTTGAGACAACACATGTATCACCTTGTAGATCTACAACGTTGTTAATGAGAAGTAGTGAGAAGAAGAGGACCCATTCCTCATGGGAGCAATCATATGACAGCTTCATTCATGAAGCAATGGAGGAAAAGATGATATATGGTAGACATATTGAGATGAGAAATATTTTCTCCTTTCTACATGACACTTTCTCAATGAGCATCTCATAGCTAAAATAGAAACTTATACCTGCAGCAGATCAAGAACCTTATTGGTTTTAGAGGGCCATTGATGAGAAGAAGGTCTCATGGAGAGATCTCATTGGAGGTGCACTTCAACATATCATAGAGTGAAAAGTACTTCATCAGTTTGAGGAGGTTGGTGTCCTACAATGGGAGGATGCCAAGTATTTACAAAATGAGATCCATCATCCACATTGGGATGAATGGTTGATAGTATGGAGCAAGGGGTTGCCAAACCACTTGAAGATCTATGATACAATCCAGCAAGAAGCACGGTTGCACTGGTTGCTCTTGGGTGAGTATGGTTACCACTCAAGGAGTCATAATTTTATGATTCATGCCTTACACATCAATGGAAGAATGTAGAAGAAGAAGGCATGTTAATTTGGTTGTTAATGAGAGAGTTTGGACATCGCATGTTATATCTCATGTCCTTGTATTTACTCTTGTTTGGGATATGTCTCATGTATTTACATGTATTTTTGTTTGGGGTGTATCTCATGTTCATGTATGTACTTGGGGTTGGGAGAAAGTATAACTCTCACATTATGTGGCATAAAGGATCTTGTTTGTATTGTGTTGATGAGACATCTCACATGTCCATTACTATATTGTTTCTCCATGAATTGCACCATGATAATGCAAGGAGGCAACAAGAATCCTTGTTGTTATGGTTACTATGGGAGAGTATGGGTTGAATTCTTCCCATACATGGCATGACATTGTTGGAGGATGGTGACGGGAGGCCTTACAATGTTGGCTTCTGTTGGGGGATTATGGTCATTGTACATGGTATAATGATGATGTGATTGGGCAACGAAATTCCTTGTTAAGGTGGCTTCTCTTGAGAGAATATGGCCACTACATTTGGTACAATTATGATGTGGTATGGAAACAAGAGGCATTGCTGTGGTGGATTATTTTGAGAGAGTATGGCTCTCATATTCTTATTGATGTTGATTTGGCATGGCAACAAGAAACATTGTTGTGGTGGCTTCTTTTGAGAGAGTATAGCTCTCTTACTTGTTTTCATGACGATCTAGCATGGAAGTAGAAGGCTTTTTTCCGTTGGTTGTTATTGGGATAATATGGTTTTGACATTATTCATGTTCATCCATGTATTTAATTCTTTTTTTTCACTATGTTGATGTGAAGTTTGATTCCTACATGGCCAACAGGGCTAATGATGTGAGCATTGATAGATGCAATCTACTCTATATATCATGGGTTGGTGATATAGTTCATGAGTTGGGACTTTCCACTTTGGGGATGAAACACTTCATCTTATGTATCTCATGTGTAGAGGGGACAATTGGTCATCACATGGTTGCCACTTGGAGATTCATTGATGAGGAAGGGTATCTAACTTTTCAGTTGGAGGCCATTCTAGACATTCTAAAGAGGTATCTTTGGAGCTGGACATGCATGACACGTTTTAAAATATGGGAAGGCATTTCACATGAGGATGTCATTTGGAGGGAGGATGTTTGATGTAGCATCCACTTTTACAATTTTGTGAGGACAAGCAACATTTTTACGGGGAGGACTGTAATATTTTCAAATTTTCACATGATATTTGGAATATTAGAGTTCTTAATAAGCTTAATTAATTAAGTAAATAAATGGGTGGAGGGATCCATAATCCTCAAAGATGAATAAAATCCACTTTTTTTTTGTGTATGTGGATATTTCATATCTAGATCTACATAATGGAGTAGTAGAGCAACTACTTAATGTGAAAGGAGTGGAGATCATGTCTCATTAATGATATAGTTAGTGGAGGTTGATATAGTCAACTAAGATCATGGAAAGAATCCAATGTAATATCATTAAGCATTCATGATGAGATGATGGAGGTTTGGTGCATTTAATTCACAGATGATGGAGAGGGTGATCATTACATTCACACATGATGGAGATCATGAAAATACAACGCAGTCAACATGGAGACCTATGTCCACATGTACAACACAGTTATGAGGAGGTCCAAGGCATGAGAAGGCTCATAATATATACAAAGAATATGAAGGCACAATAGAAGGCATGTTGAATATTATTATTGATGTATGGTATGTTTATATTTGGAATTGTCATGTGACATTCCATGCTTTCTTTGGTTGTTTAGCTACGATTGCAAGTGCTGCTTAACACTGGGTGTTCCTGGTCAGGAATCCCACCTCTTTCATTGAGTAGCTCTTGAAAGAGTATTTTACTTCATTCATCATCAAGCATTGGTGCCATATTGTTCCTACTTTTAGCAGAATATCTATATTCAGAAGTTGCACATTTCTGAAGATCAGTTTGAGAGGAGGAGGTTGTCCTTCAATATTTCAATTGAGGAACTAGTGAAGGATTCATCCTATCACCTTGAGCTTCAAGATCAGCCCTTTAGTGCTTTAGATCTATATCAGGCATTATGCCATCTATTATTCATCTCCTAGCAGCAACAATTCCTTCAGGAATTGCACAGTCCATTCTTGTAGATCCAAGGGAGAAGGGAAGTTGCTAGTATTTCAGCTAGTAATCCAGTGGAGGACCATTCCTTCACATTGTATACATTATTTCCATAATTTTTGAGCTATATTGCACATATTAGCAGTAGGCTAGAGAGACTCCTTCCTTTACAACGCAGTTTTCATGATAATTTGTGTAGCAGCAACTACAACATTCTTTGGAGGATTGTGGAGCTAGATCTTAAGCTTCTAGCTTGAGGATCTAATGAAGGGATTAGCCCTTCAAGCTTAGATATGATCTTATGACATATTTCAGCCATCTATTTATCAGATCTAGCTTCATATCTGCATAACCGAATAGTCAAAGGATCAAACTCTAGGAGGGTGATTTTCCAAAGCTGTAGATCTAGAAAATCCTTTATGGGTTATCTTGGGTATCCATCATAGAGCCTAGATATTGAATCTTGGCATCATCAAAGCTCCAGATTTCCTTAGATCTGATTTTCCTTTTCATCCTGTAGTCATATTTTCATATTCTGCTGAAGGGACAACACATTATTTTCTTCTAGCAGCTCTCCAGTTATGCAGGGTGATTCCAGGCCATCTCTTTGGCTAGATCTACTCATCTTTTGTACATTGTGTAACTGAATCTTCTCCTATATAATAAAATGTCTCAGCTATTTTGTCTATATCTGTGTTGATCATAAACTTACATGTAAATTTTATGTGTTACAAATATTATGTTTGTGTATCAATGCATTATTCCATTTTGGGATATTACATTTCGTGACGGATGACACAACATCAAATCTCCCTCAAAAATCTTCCGGTCCCAGCAATAGAACCATTTTTTGGCTTGAGGAGTCCTGAACCAAGTTTAGAGTTTATGAATAAACCAACAAACCCTCCAACTATTGGCCCTTTAGGCAATGACCTTCTTGCGCAGATCAAAGTCTCACCTGAAGAAGTAAGGGGGGTTTTGGAACCAGTTTTCTGCACCCTGAAGGAGAAAATAATTAAGTGATCCTCAACAAACCAAAGGCAATCTTATAGCAATTGTAAAGATATGTGTGCAAAAATTTATAGCATAATCATAGAGAATGTGCAACCTTTAATATAATAACACAGAGTCGATGTTCACCTTAGCATAGATAAACAGAACATAAACAGATCCAGATCTTAAATAATGCAAACAATTAAATAGATCTATCAACCATCAATAATCATTCAAACTCCTAATAGATATCTTTTGCTCGATGATCAATGAGAAATACAAATAATGTGATCTTAACAGAACATACCAGTAAACAACTCAGATTCATAACATAAGAAGTTCTCCAAATTTTTCCCTTTCTATTAGCTTCAAACTTGTTCAATACATCAACTTTCCCTTACAAAACCCTTCTGCGCACACAGCCAGCAGAGTCTGCACACAACCAAGACTAGGTCTCTGCACACACAACCAACAAGAGCCTTTCAACCCAACCCAAAAAACCCTTACAACATATTACAAATGCATAATTTCATCAAACATCAATAATTCATGACACCTTGGACTTGGACTCGATCTATCTATTTATATTTTCCTAGCATGCAAATACTATGGTCTCAAACCATGGTTTGAGGCCCATGGTTTACCCTTAAACCCATTTACATCAAAATTAGGGACTTTGACCCACCCCAAAGCCCCTTGACTCAATTGTGAAATGCACACATACAAAATTGTACAATATTACATCAAAAATTGTGCCGCAGGGGACCCCACTCTAACATCATTCAAATTAGATAAAATAGGAGCACCATTCGAAACCATAGGCTCTAAAATAATTCAAAGAGAGTCACCCAGACATGAATTGAGGAGATTTAAGTTCCAAAACATCAATGTTGTACTTCATATGTGGGTGAGCTAATAACCAAATATTTCCATCAAAACCTACTGATGTAACAACCCCTTGTTAATTTTCCATGTAAATAAAATAAAACTAAGGTAATGGGACACATATTCCAAGTTGAATGGCAGGAAAAAATTATAGTGGGAATGACTTGCAGTTTATTAATGGCTACAGAAATTAGAAAAGGAAAAGAGGTAATAATTGGAAATTTAGTAAGGAAATAAAGGAAAATAGGATAAAATGGAGATGAAGAGACACAAATATGTATGCAAGTGAAATTAGAGAGAAAATGAAGGAAAACGAAAGTAAAAGGCGGAAAAGGAAAGAAAGGGACTAGACATCAATGATAAAAAGGCACTTGAGAAATAATTGATATATTTTTCCAAGGTTTTGATAAGGTGTAGAAAAGGAGAGAGAAAAAACACTTGGACAAGCAAGCAATGAAAAGCAAGGGAGCACAATAGGAAGTTTGAATAGTTGCAAATAAGGAAAAAAAATAGTTGTTGATTTGCAGGTAACAGTTTGCATGTGTGATTTAGCATGCCTGGATTGAAATGCATGGTACGTGCATTTGTTTATGGTTTATTCTCTCTATCATCGGTATGTGATTTTCCTAGATTGATGGTGGTTTCAACCTTTCCTTTCCATTTCTTGGATATCCATGGTGTTGTGGGTTATTTTTTTTTATTAAACTTTAGATGTTCGATAGACTTGGATCTTGGTTGATTTTGTCTCGAGAAAATTACCAAGGTTCAAGGGTGCAGATGGGATTTCTCCTGGAATTCTTGAAAACTAAGTAGAGACAGGAAAAATCCTTTGGAGCTAGGAATGAAGTCAGAGAAATTCAAGAATTTTTTGATGTTAGTGATTTCTGGACCAGTTGAGGTGAAATCACTGTGGTTGAGGGTTGAGTTGGTTTGGCCTCTAGAAGCCCTAGTTGGATTCTATTTTGGTTTAACCCATATGATCCTACATTCATGCCAGGAATATGGCATAGAGGTGATTGACTGAAAGAGAGAATTGGTTTAGCCCAATCTATGGTCAGATGGTATGTGGAAGTCCCTAACTTGGTTGGCTTTGCATATGATTAATATGATTTGTTTTCCCATTTTTCTTAATGAGAAAATGCACTGGTTAATATGTTGATCTTATGGCTATTGAATTTCCACAATCTTGGGTTTAGGATAGAGTCTTAAAATATCTGACACTAAAAAACTGAGAATCTCAATGGAACTAATTTGCACAATAGAATATAAATAGCATTAATCACACATGCACATAATATAGAAATTTTTTTATATATATCAACCCAACTTCATTATAATAAACAACATATAATACAATAGTCTAGGGCTCCCGTACTAGGGATAATGGCCCTCAATAATCCAGTAGTACAAGATAAAAATTAGGGCATGATTAGTACATCGACAACCAATCTACCCTCAACAAGATACTCTGACCATCTGGCTATCCCATGCTATCTCAGCTCCTCTCGGTCATACCCTATACCCGCCTAGTCTTGCACCTCCTGATCTGCAGATCTTGCCTCTATCAATGTCCCAAATCCATCTGGACACTAAACCTCAACTATCAAATTTCTCACTAGTTGTGCCTTAGTCCATCAAGGGCACAACACATCGAGACTCCGGTCGAGTTGTTCACAACTCCGTTTGTGAACATCTCTCAATCTTCCCACTAATATTGCTCAGCTACTCATGGACTTCAGCCCAATGTGGTCTTCCTGCGCTACTCCTATGAAGACCTACATAGGTCATGGAGGGCTGCCACCTATCATTGCAAGATTTCCATCTACCACAATGAACACGGGCTAGAAGGACTTCCCATCATCTATTGTAGAAGTCATTCTCCACACACAATTCTCGGGCTACTTAAACCTGCTCCTGGTTGATCATACCCTTAAGCTAAAAAATTGCCTATCTAACAACCACTTTTTTCCATCAAAGTGTTGCACATCATGGAGTACTAAAAAGGTATGCTTTTGATGATTATTTCAGTGGCTTTTTAGTAAAATTTGTAAACCTTTTTGCATCATGAATTTGGAAAATAATAAGGAATTATAACAAAACATGTGAGAATTGATATGCAAGACTTAGTCGCTAATAATTGATATTTTCTGTGCAGGAAAAGGAGAAAACGAGGAGTTGCCATCCCAAAGGAAAGGACAAAGTCGAGATAACTGCTGTCCCTCTGAAGGTGAACCGAATGCAAACAAGGCTAAACAAATCAAAGCAAATCGGCTCGGAAAAGGAGGAGGAGACACCAGCTCGGCGCAAAAGAAAAGCAAAGACGAAGGATTAACAGTTTGACGAATCCCTCAGGATCTTTGATCCTGAGGGATCGTTGCTTTATTTATCTTACTACTTGGACATCTCCGCCGTCACCTTTATAAAAAGGGATAGCACTGTTAGCTTAGGGAGGATACGTTTTTATGTAATTTTCTGTTAAACATCAGTTCTGATTATTAAGTCTCGTTGAGAACTGGTTCATTGTATTTTTTGTCCGATGCATTAATATAAGCTTGGTGATTATCTCATCTCTGCGTCTGGATTAACTTAAGGCGGTGTACCCTTGGAGGCTAAGGGCCCGGCCCCGGAGGACACTTGCTTCTGTATCACTACGATTTGATTTCCGCGTGGTTTGTTTATCATTGTTATTTGGTAATCTGATATGCTTTATAAGTTGATATTACATGCTCTGTTAAGATTAAATCATTGAGGTTTTTACAGATAGAATCGTGTATTGACTCTGCATCAAGTTATTAATCCTTTCAGAGTTAATTGCATGTTATTAGTCTTAACTGAATATTCTTATTGTTCTGTTACAGAGCTTTTATATTGAACATTCATGTCACAGATTCGTTTGAAGTAGTGTTCTTCATGATTATTGGATTCAGAGATAATACTGTTCTGTTTGGGAGCACAGTTGAATCCCTGTTAATTAAGATTACTATTTCAGCGTGTTGTGTGCGTATATGATTTACTAGAGCTGTTCCATAATTTGTCAATAGTTAATGTTGTTCCATTAGTGTGTTTTGCGTGATTTGCCTTAAGAGTGAAAGATTGTTATTTGATTGCGAAGAGTGCATTTGGGTTAATAGATTAAGTTTGGTTACGACTCGCGAGACTTAGTTGTTCGATTGCTGTTCCATTTTAGAATTACTGTTCCATTCCAGATTTGTTGTTCAATTCTTTATTTGCTGTTCCATTTACTCGCATTTGTTGTTTTGGTGTGAGAGATGATCTAAGGCTGTAGTGAGCTTTGGCATTCACTGTATAGCTCCCAGACCTGTGGTCTATGCTCTAATTTCCTTTCCATCAGTTTCCCAAGGGATGGGTTATCACTACCGAACCCTTGACTGATAAGCTGCCGAGTTTTCTGAATGTGTGATTTATTCTTTTGAAGTAATTTAGTTATAAACAAGCATCCGTTTACTCTTGTATTTCTTAAACACTGTACTACTAGCATTACTCTGACAAGTGATAGCCTCAGACTGAGACACTCTTTGGAATAACAAAATGCTCCCGGATTGACATATTAATGTGAGGTAATTAGAGGTGAAAGAGACCCTTTTTATAGCTCTACATTTTGGCGCCGTTGCCGGGGAAAGAGTGTAGCCATTTGTCTTTTTCAGAGTAGTGTACGAACCTGCTAGGGAGGAGTTGGATTTAAAAAACGGAAGGTAAGAACCTACGTGCGGAGCATGTAAAATCCCTGCTCCACTGCCCGCTTTCCTAACAGATTTGTTTTTGTTTTGTTTGAATAGAATTTGGTAGTTCATTTTGAGTGCATGACTAAGCAGAAAAGACCAGAAAAAAATATCAAACCCCCATCCAAGCCTGAAAAAGCTAAGGGGCCGGTGACCCTTGGCCGAACGACCTTCATAGACGAAATCTATAAGAAAACAGAATCTCAGCCATCAGTAGGCCCTAGGAAAAACATTTCTAAACAGCCTACTAGTTCCCTTCAGGCCACAGGATCACCATCTGTAGCCTGTGCTGAGGTGCATAGTCAAACTGAAGAGCAGGAATTTCAAGAAATTGAAAATTCTACTCCAGAACTATTGCAGGAAGGGAATTCCAGCAACTTTTGTGAAGGAGAAGGAGAAACAGGGGAAACTAAGGAACCAAAATCTCCTATTGGAACAAATCAGCCATTAAATAGCCCAGATAAGGGGAGTGCTGCGAAAATCATTGTTGAAGGAATCCAATCTCCTCAGACATCAGGTATTCTCATTATTCCAGATAAGGGAAGTGCTATTAAAACTATCCCTGTCAAAACCATTCCCTCTCAACCTAGGAATACCCTCCTAGATATCCCAAAAGGTTATTGGCATATATTCGATCCCATGGCTCAGAACCAGCCAAATGCTCAAACCTCTACATTACAATATCCTATAGTGGATTCTGCAACAAATGCACCCATGAAAGCTATCCCTCTTCAGCATATCCCTACATTTCACGGTCTCACATCAGAAGATCCGGATGCATTTTTATTCGAATTCGATGTGTTATGCAGGGGGTATGATTACACCACCGATCCCCAGAAATTGAAATTATTCCCCTCTACATTAAAAGGGGCCGCTTTAAGATGGTTTATGGGACTAGGTGGCGGGGTTATCAACAATTGGGATCAAATGAAAGAATCCTTCTTAAAAAAATATCAGGATTATTGTAGGTCTAGAGAATTAAAAGACGAAATATTCCAAATGTCAGCCCGACCAAATGAAACATTAGAGGAGTATGTGGAACGTTTTCAGTACAATCTACAAAGATCTCCTTATGCATCACTACCTTTACCTGATAATGTGTTAAAAACTGCATTAATAAGGGGCATGAAGGAACAATGGATTGAAACATTAAACATCATGGGAAAAAGGGGATATTTATCAAGAGAATTTTTCTGACATTATTGATTTATGTATCAGGAGTTCGAGAGGCAGCACAAGAATAAAACCGACAGAATATGATCGGTTTGCAAGAGATAACAAAGTATCAACAGAAGGAGTAACACGTGCATAAATTGGAAATTTATTAGAAAATTTCAAAACTGATATTCTGGGGACACTAACTACACAACTTGATATTGTGCAGGCTAAACAGAAGCAGATGGAGGCAGAACAGAATATGGCGATCTTCTGCCCCCGATGCAGAAAAAAACATAGCCATAAGGAATGTCCACTGGATAAAGTCCAAACGTGCGCCATCTGTACAAAAGATCACCTTACGGAGAGCTGCCCCTCACTTCCTGGATTGAAAGCGGTATATAAGGAAGCAGAAGAAGAACCAGAATCGGTGAACTCGATCAACCAACGTCGCCAGTGGCAGCCGAGACAACCTGGTATGTTTCCGGACTCAACCTCTTTCTTTCAACCCCCACAGTATAATGCTCAACAATATGGTATGTGGCAAAATCAATCTCAACCCCCATTTACAAACTGGTCACCACAATCGTTTCCTTCTTCAAATCCATGGCCGAATCAAACAAGCCAAACTGGTTGGCCGAATTTCCCTTATACTCCACCATATTGGCAAAATGGCCCATACCCTTCACAGTGGACTCCCTCTACTTCACAAAGTTCACCCTGGCAGACAAGCTGGCAAAGACCGATGTACCACCCAGCTGGAACTATTCCACTCCCTCAACCTACTCTGCCAGCCTTACAACAAAATCCCCAGTCTAACCTGAGACCGCAACTCCCAGCCCAACCCGATCCCAATCCAAATAACAGACAGGTCCAATCTATCCAAATCATAGAATCACCAGAAATAGGACCCGACCTGAGGGAGTGCAATGATCTTCAGTTAAGATCCGGACGCATAATTGAAACTGAGGGAGATAAAACAGTTCATATTGAAGATCAGTTACCAAGAGAACATCAGTTGCAACAAGAGGATGTAAATAAGCAGCAGACTCATAATCAAGAAACCACATCCTCTCCTCCGTTCCCAGAACGATTAGCCATACCTCGACCCATACAATATCCTGACTTTGACATTCTGGGAGAATTACAAAATCTGTACATAAAAATTCCATTCCTCCAAGCCATTCAAGACAGTCCTATATACGCAAAAACTATCAAAGAGTTGTGCATAAAGAAACCAAGGAGGAATATAACAAATAATCCAAGAGTCCAAGTAGTCGGTACTTTATCTGACCTATTATCCGGGAGAGAAACACCCATTAAATATGAAGACCCAGGGAATCCAATTATAACTGTTCAAATTTATGGTCAAACCCTGTCTAATGCCTTAGTTGATCTAGGAGCTGCAATTAATATTTTAACAACCACTACTTGCCAAAAGCTCGGCATTACATCAGTAGAACCCACCTCTACTTTGTTAGAATTAGCTGACCGATCTGTGGTTAGACCAGAGGGTATTCTACAGGATGTCATGGTCTCTGTTGATTCCTGGGAGTATCCAACCGATTTCCTGATAATTAATCCAAAAACCCGACTCGATGGACACCCGCTAATTTTAGGTAGACCTTGGCTTGCCACTACTGATGCCTACATTGGCTGCCGGCAGGGAAATATGACCATAACCAGAGGACCGAATAGCAAAAATTTAGTTCTATATCCTCCAGCACAGCCAAGTGTCACAATAATCAAAACTAATAAGCACCCTGTATCATACCTCACTGATAACATCAGATCTCCATTAACTATACAAGAGGCACTTGATTTTAAAGACCAAACAGAAGATGATGCCATTAATAATTTCATTAGTCAAACTGAACCTCGCACACAGTGTCACATGATAGAAGCAGCATTTGATAATGAATTAGGGGAAGATCCTCTGAAAGATACGCATGACCAAACGATACCTGTTACTTCTGTTGCAAATAGTAAAACTGTGGAAATTGCACCGGGAAAAACTTTAAACATCAATGCTAATCTCACACCTGAACAAGAAACTAAGCTCATCCATCTGTTAACAAAATATCAAGAAGCATTTGCATGGCATTACCCTGATATGAAAGGAATCGATCCCTAGTTATGTACACACCACATTTATATAGAAAAAGATGCCAGACCTATTCGTCAGCCGCAAAGGAGACTTAATCCTCATCTAAAGGATGTGGTAAAAGCTGAACTTCAGAAACTTTTAGATGTCAATTTTATCTATCCTATTTCTGATAGTAAATGGGTCTCTCCGCTTGTGGTGGTACCAAAAAAGAACGGAAAATGGAGAATCTGTGTGGATTATAGGGAACTAAATAAGGCAACACAGAAAGATCACTTTCCTCTCCCATTCATAGACCAAGTATTAGATACTTTAGCAGGAAAGAAATTCTTTTCTTTCCTGGATGGCTTCAATGGATACAATCAGATTCAGATTGCCCCCGAAGACCAGGATAAAACTACTTTTACTTGTCCTTGGGGAACATTTGCCTATCGAGTTCTACCTTTTGGCCTATGTAATGCTCCTGCCACATTTCAAAGGGCTATCCTTAGCATTTTTGTAGATTTAATAAATGATGGACTTGAAGTTTACATGGATGACTTTACACCATATGGACATGATTTTGATCCAGCTCTAGACACCCTAGAAAAAGTCCTACAACGCTGCATTGTTACCAGGCTTTGCTTAAGCCACGAAAAATGTTTCATGATGATGACTGAAGGACTTATTCTAGGACATTATGTTTCAGCAGCCGACATTCAGGTAGACCCTGCCAAAATCCAAATACTTTTGCTCATTCCCACTCCTACTACTCAAACAGAGGTACGTAGCTTTCTTGGATTTTCTGGTTATTATAGACGATTTATAGAACATTATTCGCACATTGTTGCTCCTTTATATGCACTAACTGGTAACGTTGATTTTCTTTGGACAGAAAAATGTGACCGTGCTTTCGAGGATTTAAAGAAGCTCGTATCCACAGCCCCAGTCCTTCGAGGACCAAACTAGGACCTACCGTTCCAGATATCATCTGATGCCTCAGATACAGCCATTGGCGCAGTCCTTGGGCAGGAAGAGGATAAAAAACCATATGCTATCTATTACATCAGCAAAAATTTATCCCCTGCTGAATTAAATTACACCGTTACTGAAAAAGAATTCCTAGCTGTAATACATGCTGTCAATAAGTTTAGACATTATATTACAGGCTATCATGTTATCTTGTATACAGACCATTCTGCCATAAAATATTTAGCAAATAAGCCTGTTACAAATGCCAGAGTAACTAGATGGTTGATTTTATTGCAGGAATTCGATATCACAATCAAGGATCGGCCTCGCAAAGAAAACCCTGTAGCCGATTTTCTTTCGAGAATACCAAAACCAATCGATGCAGCAGCAGTTGAAGATCAATTTCCGGATGAGCACCTGTTTGCTGTTGCCGTTCAAACACCCTGGTATGCTGATGTTGCCAACTACCTCGTAGTAGGTAAACTACCAAAACATTTAACCCCTAATGAGCGCAAGCAGATTGTTCAGAAGAGTGCTTGATTCTCGTGGATTGGGGGCTATTTGTTTCACACAGGGGCAGACATGCATATCAGGCGATGTGTTCGAGAGGATGAAATCTTTGACATCCTAAAAGCCTGTCACGATGGACCGTGTGGTGGACACTTCGCCGAGCGAAGAACTGGACACAAAGTATTGCAGACAGGATATTACTGGCCTACGATTTTCAAAGATGCAAAGAAATTTGTCCAAGCCTGTGACAGCTGCCAGCGAGCAGGACGACCTGGTCAAGCTGATGAGATGCCTCTGAAACCACAGTTAGTCATCGAACCATTTGAGCGATGGGCTCTTGATTTCATTGGACCCATCAACCCCTCATCAAATCAGAAAACATATATCTTGGTGGCAACAGAATATGTCACCAAATGGGTTGAGGCAGAAGCACTGCCAAGAGCCACAGAGGACTCTGTCATACAGTTCCTGTTCCATCTATTTGTTCGTTATGGCCTTCCCAGGGAAATAATTACAGATGGAGGACCACAATTTGTTGGGCATAAATTAGCCGCAACACTCAACAATTATCACGTCCAGCATAAAATCACTACTCCATATCACCCACAGGCGAATGGGCAGGTAGAAAGTAGCAATAAGATAATAGAATCAATCCTAACGAAAACCATTGCGTCACATAGGCGCGATTGGGCTACCCGACTACCTGAAGCACTCTGGGCCTATAGAACCACATGGAGGAGCACCACCGGTTACTCACCTTATCAATTAGTGTTTGGAAAACAACCCATTTTTCCCATAGAATTCGAAATCCAAACATTACGGACAGCACAGGAAGTTGGCTTAGATCTAAGCGAGGCACAAATCAATCGACTACAGCAGATCAATGAATTGGACGAAATTAGGCTCTCTGCACTACAAAATATAGCATTGATTCAACAGCAGCGAGCTAAATGGCATGATGCGCTCATCAAAAACAAAGTCTTCCACGAGGGAGACTGGGCTCTGTTATACGACTCTCGGTTTCAGGACTTCCCCGGAAAACTTCAGACTCGATGGTTGGGACCATACGAAATCCAGAAGGTGCATGACAACGGAACCCTTACTCTAATTACCATTGACGGTTCTGGATATGCATTCAAAGTAAATGGCCACCGAGTTCGTCTCTATCGCAAACCACTCACTCGGGAATCCTTCTGCCAGCAGCTACGCCGAGACACTGCTATGGAGATTTTAGGAGAGGAAGAGAAATCTTCCTCACCTGTAATTCATTAAGGAATTCATTTATTTTTACAATTTGTACATAAGTTCTTGTCTTTGAGTCGTTCTTGTACATATGTTTGAATTAAATGTTTTCTTGTCATTTTTTGCTGTTCCTTTTCTTTCTCAAAGTTTCGATTTTTGCCGTTCTAAAAAATGGCATTTGCGTGTTTTTTATGCTGTTGGCTTTGCTTGTTTTGCTGTTCCTTTTCTAAAGGAACAACATTCTGGATCTCTGCTGTTCCTTTTCCAAAGGAACGGCATTTTTACGTCTTTTGCTGTTCCTTTTCCAAAGGAACAACATTTTTGGTTACCACTGTTCCTTTTTTTCTTTTCAAAGAAACAGCGTTCTTTTGTTGCTGTTGTTCCTTTTTCAAAGGAACGACATTTTGAGTGTTTTTGTAGTATTTTTATTTTTGTTGTTCCTTTTTCAAAGGAATGGCATTTGCATTTTTGCTGTTCCTTTTTCTATCATCCGTCGTTGTTTCTTTTTCCAAAGGAACACCACTAGCATACTTTTGCTCTCCTTATGAAACAACTTATTCCTTTTGCTGATCTAAATTGAGGATGCTTCTTGCCCGTATTCTTTCAAGTCTTTAAGATACAGCTATGTACTTGTGCAATGAATATAAAATCACAACATACCGAAATCCGCAAACCATAAATCGCTATATCTATAAGGCTCTGCATTAGTAAGAGGACAAAAGGAAGGACATACTTATTTCTTATCTTTTGTTGTCATTGTTTTACTAATTTTGCCCTGATTGGTTATCTTTATCATGCTGATCCCTTTAACCCCCTTTGATTATTATTTAGGAATAAGAGCAAAGGGCTTATATCTTCCTATTGAGATGATAAGACTTCTTCCACCATTCCTACTCTTAAGGAGTGTTGAACCACCCTTTGTGTATAAATAAGGAAAAGTACTCTATGAAAAAGAAAAAATATCTGAACATGATATGTGAGATGTCAAATGCAGGATAGGGGGTCTCATCGAGAGCCAGCCTACCATGATCATGAGGATGGAAGTGAAGTGGCATCCCCATTATGGCCACCACACCAGGGATATGGTCCAAAAGGTATATCAACTAAACGAACCTTGGAACAGGAGGTCTCATCACGAGCCGGCCTGTCCACGTTTCGCTCCTTCCTCGTGAATGGCATTATGGTTAACTGGTCACCAAGCCAGCATAATGGTCTACATTTTGACATAACAACATTCCTAAGCATACACAAAGGATCATGGTTCCAAGGGTGAAAAAACAACTCTGCCAAGGTTATGGACACCTGTCGGCAGCAGAGCACTGTTAATGGTATTGAAGTCACCTTGGTTACACCAATGGGTAAGATACTAATACTCTTTTGTTTCTTATATCCTAGGAACTAATCATATATTATTTCCCGATTTATATATCGCATGAACATTTATCATCACCAATCATGGCAAAGGAAGTGACCATGACCACTTGAGATTTGGCAAGTACAACAGATGTCCTACCCACCAGCCTCATATCATAACGCAGCAGCCTCTTATGTAATACGCGATCAACTCTCCGCCTCGATTT